>CM076579.1:901774907-901877389 GCA_034641835.2 Pinus albicaulis | reverse complement strand
TGTATTAGCTGAAGAATGTACATGCTTATATAGATGGGAGGTGAGGCTATTGGGATTCAGCTCCCAATGACTCTTGGCCTTCCTTATTTCCTAATAACAAATAATATACAAAAATAAATGTGCACACCCATCCATAGGATTAGGTGTCAACATTCCCCCCTTTAATCAGAAGGGATGTTGGTGAGTCCAAGCATCGATCTGAACTTTTCAAACTTCTCTCTTCCAAGTGCTTTGGTGAAGATGTCAGCAGTTTGCTCATTTGTGGAACAATGATGTAGATGGATGGTCTTGGCCTGAACATGATGTCGAATGAGATGGTACTTTGTATTTATGTGCTTTGTTCGATCATGGAACTTTGGGTTCTTGGCCAACTTTATTGCAGAAGTGTTGTCGATCATGAGTGGAGTGGAATACATCTGTTTCATCTGCAAATCTTCCAGGATTTTCCGGAGCCACACAATTTTCTTTGTTGCTTCAGCTGCTGCAACATATTCTGCCTCGGTCGTGGAATCTGCTGGAACTGACTGTTTGCGTGATCTCCATGAGACAGCTCCTGATCCAAGACTCATGGTGTAACCTGTAGTAGACACCCCTGTTTCTTTGTCGCCATCAAAGTCTGAATCAGAGTATCCGGTCAAGATGAAGTCGCCTACCTATGTATATTTGAGTCCAAAGTCTTGAGTCCCCTTCAAGTACCTTAGTACTCTTTTTGCAGCAGACCAATGTCCTTCACAAGGTTTCTGCATGAACCTTGAGAGGATTCCAACAGCAAATGAGATGTCAGGTCTGGTGGTGGTCGGATAGATAAGACTTCCTACAAGCTGTCTATACTTATTTGCATCCTCAAATTCCTTCCCTTCAACAGATGTGAGCTTCAAGTTTTGTTCCATTGGAGTGCCTAAGGGTTTACAATCATCCATGCCAAATTTGTTCAAGAGATCTCCAATGTACTTCTTCTGAGAAAGAAAGATGAATTTAGGATGTTGAATTACTTCAATACCCAAATAGTAATGAACATGACCCAAATCGGTCATTTCAAAACCTTTCTTCAACTCTTTCTTCATGGATGCAATATAGCTCTCATTGTTTCCTGTTATCAAAAGATCATCTACATATACCACAAGATATACAACTGTTTTTCCCACTTTCTTAACAAACAAAGTTGCATCATCAAGATCAAAGTGTTTGAAATCAAGTTTCAGAAGATGCTCGGTCAACTTCTCATACCAGGCTCGTGGTGCTTGCTTGAGGCCATACAAGGATTTCACAAGTTTGCAAACTTTGTGTTCTTGACCCTTTATCACAAATCCTTCTGGCTGGGACATATAAACTTTCTCCTTGAGATCTCCATTCAAGAAGGTTGTTTTTACATCCATCTGATGGACTTTCCATCCACTCTGAGCTGCTAAGGCAAAGAGAGTCCGGATGGTGGTCCATTTTGTTGTGGGAGCAAACGTTTCTTCATAATCAATTCCTTCCTTCTGTGCGAATCCTTTTGCCACAAGCCTGGCCTTGTGCTTGTCAAGTGAGCCGTCTGCTTTGTACTTGTTCTTGTAGACCCACTTACAGCCAATTGGTTTCGTTCCCAAAGGCGGATCAACCGGCTTCCAAGTGCCATTCTTTATCAAGGCATCATACTCCTTCTGCATCGCTTCTTTCCATTCATCATGAGAAGCGGCTTCTTTGAAGGAAGTTGGTTCATGATCTGTAGACAAACTCAACTCACAGTTATAAGCAATATCCATATCAACAGGGGAATCAGAATTATCTACATCACCTTCGATTTCTTGAGTGGAACTTCTTGTTCCTGTTTTTCCAACCTCATCGGGATGAACATCCTCCAGTGTCTTTGTCAGCCATTTGGGGGGACCTTTCTGAGATGGCCCTGGCTGGTCACTTGACTGAGTTGGGATTGATTCAAGATTCAATCTCCCAATTCTGTCAATCACATCATCCAATGTGTCATCCGTGGTGGTTTCTTCATGTGGGGGAGAGTGTGGTTCAGGAAATGATTCCACAGTTTGATTCAATATCGAAATCCCCCCTTCAAGGTGTGGAATCACATTATCAAATTCTTTGAAAGACTTTGCATGTGTGAATCTATCCAGGCGATCAAGTTGCCGCTCAACAACCTTGTCACTCTTGGATGATTCAAGAAATATGACATCTCTTGCTATCACAAACTTCTTATTTGCTTCATCATAAAGACGATATCCTTTGGAGGTATTGGAGTACCCCAAGAAGATACATTTTCTGCTTCTAGCACCAAGTTTGTTCCTTTGACCCTTGGGTATCAAGGCATAACAGGTGGACCCAAAGACCATGAAATGCTTTACCGAAGGAATGTGGCCATGCCACATTTCAAACGGAGTTTTGTTTCTAATTGAACTTTAAGGACACCTATTCTTTATGTAAACGGCACATAGAACTGCATCAGCCCAAAACATCAATTTTACATTCTTGAAAAATAACATGGAGCGGACCATATTTAAGATGGTTCTGTTCATTCTTTCAGCTACACCGTTTTGTTGTGGATTATATGGCACAGTGGTTTGATGTTTGATTCCATGTTGACGAAGATAATTTTCAAATTCGTTTGAGGTGTATTCTTTTCCATTATCAGTACGTAGAGAGCCAATATGTGTTTGTGCATCATTTTCAATCCATACATGAAATTTTTTGAAAGTTTGAAAAGCATCAGACTTATTCTTCAGTAAGTAAATCCAACACATCCTGGTGTAGTCATCAATAAATGTCATCATGTATTTGTTTCCATTTGCAGAAGCAATAGGCATAGGGCCACATAAATCTGAATGAACAAGTTCAAGTTTCCTATGTGCTCTTAAGTGTGAATCATGAAATGGCTGTTTGCTATGCTTTCCTAGAATACATGCATCACATTCCTTAGGTTTTCTAGGAATTGTAGGCAGTCCATCAACACCATTTTTCTTCAAAAAACGAAGGCTGTCATAATTTAAGTGTCCAAATCTAGCATGCCATAAAAGACTTGATGGAAATGTACCTTCATCATGATGTGAACTGAATGCAAAGTTTTGAGCATGAGCGGATGAACCTTTCAGCTTCAAGAGTCTCCCTTCTTCTATTCCCTCCATGACAAGTGAGTGATCTGATGCTTTTCTGACCTCTGCCTTGCCATCAAACAAGTGAACTGAGTGTCCTTGCTGCCGGATTTCAACCAGGGACAGCAAGTTTCTCTTCAACTCAGGGAGGTATAGAACCTCATCTAGGATATGATCAGGAAGACCAGGCAGTTTAAGCCTGACTGTGCCAAGCCCTGATGGCTTGAGTTTGGATTTATCTGCGAAATATACTGCTCCATCAACTTTGTCAGTGAAATCTTCAAAAAAAATCTTTTCTAAATGTCATGTGACATGTTGCTCCTGAATCTAGCAACCAATCATCTCTCCATGAAGTAAATGAAACATCAAAGAGGTTTTCAGTTACTCCATTGTTACAATGTGCTAGAACATAGTGAGCGGATTGAGGTGCTTTACCTTTGTCTTTGTCATTGGTTTTACCTTTGTCTTGATTTCTGTGCTGCTCAATTTTGTTCCATGGTGTTCTGCATTTGGGTGCATCATGTCCATCTCTATTGCAGCGTGTGCAATGAAGATGGGATTTGTCAGCTTGTCTGCCCCCCCTTTTTGTGAAGTTCCTTCTTCCTCTTCCTCTTCTGCCACCTCTTCCTCTGGATGAATCTGGAGCATGATTCTTTTCTCTATGTGCCAAATATGCAGCCTCTTCGGAAGATGAAGGGACTGTCATCTTCCCAAAAGCTTTCTCTCTTTCTGCAAACTTCTGCTCAAGTTTATCAAAGGTGATTTGTTCAAGGTTTCCACTTGCTTGCAAAGACTCAAGATAATGTGAGTAAGTCGGATATAATGCCTTAACATATGCTATGAGAGGTATGTCCATTTTTACACCAGTGTTTTGAATGTCATGCATTATAGATCTTATTTCTGAAGCTAAAGCAAGGGGATCATCATTCGTCATTTCAAGACTGAACAGCTTAACCATCAATTGAACATTTTCTAATTCTGAGTGTGAGTCATAGAGTTCTTTTAGTTTCTTCAAGGCTTCAAAGGCATTTGAGAATGATGAAATATGGCGACTCACCTCTTCACTTACTGAAGCTGTAATCAAGGCATAGGCCTTGCAGTTCTTGTTTTCCCAGATGGCAAGCTCTTTGTCTGAAGTGGGCTTCTCTGGTGGATTTTCTGCTTGTCCTTCACAGATTCCTCTCCACGGCTCATTAAAAATGAGTGTGTGTTTAATCTTCCGAGACCATTCGAGATAGTTCTCTTTGCCAGAGAGAACTATCCCAACAATAGAGATGAGAGAATGCATTAGACTGCTGGAAAAATCTTCTGAAGAGGAAACAAATTCTGCTATAAAAACTTCAAACTCTTGAAATATTTCAAATACAGGGGAAAAAACTCTTGCTGGAAAAAATTTTCTGAGTTTAAAAACTCTTTCTGGAAACTAAATCTGCTCAGAAAACTTTTGCTGAAGACTGAAATTTAAAAAACTCTCTATGCTATAGACTGATTCTGCATAAAAAAAAATGTTTTTTTTTTTTTTTGGGTAAAAAATGTATGTGGAAAAAAAAAAAAAAGGGATTATGAATGGGAAGTGGTGGAATTATGAGTGGGAAGGGGGCGAAATATTGTAGTGATGGGAGGGGCGGTATATTGTAATGATGGGAGGGGTATCATAACACAACTCTTGTGAACACCATAACACAACGCTCAATATATAATGGATAGTATATATATATATGGAGGGCGCATACCATGAAAGGGAAGGGGCGCAATGAAATTATTGAACGATGGTGGAATTATAAATGGGAAGGCGTTCAATATATATGGGAGGGGGGCGCATAATACCAGCGTTGATATATAATACCAGCGTTCAATGAACTGTATAATACCAGCGTTGATATATATGTCGACTTTTAAAAACAAGAGCGGTATATAAAAGTGTAATAACAGAGCGTTTATATATGGTGCGGAGATGGAAAACAACGCATATGAACTGTATATGCAATAAGGCCTATGCCACGAATATGCAATGAACTGTATATATGATATAAATGTCGACCACAGTAAATAGACAGCGTTGTCAATAGCAGCGTATAGACAGTAAATAGACAGCGTTGTATTGTAATACCGCAGGAAATGGAAGCAGCGTTAGTATTATAATACCACAGTAAATAGACAGCGTTGTCAATACCACGCAAATGAATGGAGAGCGTTCAATGTATGGGACAGCGTTCAATACATGAGGGGCGGTGCAGACAGTGTTATACCACATACAAAATATATGACAGCGTTATAATATATGAGGGGCGGTGCAGACAGCGCTGGAGGCGTGTTATATCAAAGCCGACGCATTTAACATGTCAAACTCTGCATTATTTGTCATATATAAACTCTGCATTATTTTTTATATGGAATGCGTATGGGGAGATGTGATACCAATGGAGAGCGCAGGGATAATGCGTATGGGGAGCAGTGTATGGTGAGCGCAGGGTATGGTGAGCGCAGTGAGCCCGAGAGCGAGTTGCAGCGTTAATGCACGATGGTAAAATAACAAGCGTTGTAATGTAATGACAGTGGTAATATACAAATATGCGCAGGCAGACATGATATAGTTGGTAGCGCAGACAGGAGGGCGAAGTGCTGTAGTGAAGAGAGGGAGGTGAGGGCGCAGGAAGAAAATGAGGGGGGAGGTGAGGGCGCAGGAAGAAAAGGAGGGGGGAGGTGAGCGCAGGGATAAATGGAGCGTAGGGAGAATGAGTGAGGGGAGAGGGCGTAGGGAGAATGAGTGAGGCCCAAAAGGGCTGTTACAAAAAAAATTTGAATTTGAATCTGCAGAAGACAGTTGCAGGACTGCTGGACTGGCAGAGCCTGCAATTTGCAGATTGACAGAGCCTGCAGTCTGCAGGAGCTGGAGCTGCAAATGTTAGTGCTATTTAGGGAAAAAAAATGCAGAATAACAGTCTAGCAGTTAATGAGCAGCAAAAACATTAAAAAATATTAACTGAGCAAAGGGTAGGGAGTTACACCACAGGGCATAAATGCCAAATGTGGAGCTGGCTCTGATACCATGTCAAACCAGGAGGTAACTCCTCAAAACTGCAATGTATATTAGCTGAAGAATGTACATGCTTATATAGATGGGAGGTGAGGCTATTGGGATTCAGCTCCCAATGACTCTTGGCCTTCCTTATTTCCTAATAAAAAATAATATACAAAAATAAATGTGCACACCCATCCATAGGATTAGGTGTCAACAGGGCGCTTGTCTCCTCCCTCTTTCGTGTGATGTGTTTTCCGCACCAAGGTCGAATCGTGACCATCGATCAACTTGCATTCTTTGGTCCGGATATGGCAGCTAGTCCACCATCATCCCTACCGGATATTTATCCACTGGTTGTGTCATCCCCGCCGCATGTAAATTATGTGGCTACCTGTCCCGTGCCCGTATTCAGTGATTGTGCCATTGTACATCGTGTGCTGGGGGCATTGGGTCCGGACTTCCAAGATGTTTTCCTTCCATCAGACGGGAAACTCTTGGAAGCCATGACTTCTTATTCATCGCGATGAAAGGTCGTCAGAGCAGAGTTTTTTTTCTTGTGTCAAGCTCCTTAAAAAATGAAACAAGCTCGTCGGAGCAGATTTCATTTTCTTGTGTCAAGCTCCTTAAAAAATGAAACAAAGTCATCGGAGCATGGTTCATCTACTTGTGTCAAGCTCCTTAAACCATGAAACAAGGTCTATCGGAGCATAGTTCATTTTCTTGTGTCAAGGTCCTTAAAAAATGAAACAAGCTTGTTGGAGCATAGTTCGTTGGCTTGTGTTAAGCTCCTTAAAAAATGAAACAAGATCGTTAGAGCATAGTTCATTTTCTTGTGTCAAGCCCCTTAAAAAATGAAACAAGGTTGTCGGAGCATGGTTCGTTTTCTTGTGTCAAGCTCGTTAAAAAATGAAACAAGGTGTGCCGAGGATATTTTGTCTTCCGTATCAACCTCATTAAAAAAATGAAACAAGGTCATCTGAGGATAGTTCTTTTAATGTGTCATCCTCGTTAAAACAATGAAACACGTTCAATTCGAGTCTTTGATAAGATCTCATAAAATCCTAGTCGAGTCTTCCTCTTGATCTCATAACTTGAACCTTCACTCCATCTGCCTTTCATATGGACTGAAGCTTGGGGGGTATGTACCTCGAATTGAGTCACCATGCTGGGGGCATGCTTACTTTTTCATGCATAGTTTGTTTCCGTTTCAAGCTTGTGTAAAAATGAAACCGGTTTCAAGCATAGTTTATCTTTGTTTCAAGCTTCTGTAAAAATGAAACCAACTTCAAGCAAAATTTTCTGATTTCAAGCTTGTGTAAAAATGAAACCATTCCTATTTTACCTCTCGTGACTGCCATTTTATCAGCCTAATTTTTCTAGATGAGCCTTGGTTTTCTCTCCATCGTCACTATCTGCTTGGCCGATCATATGCCTTCACTTGGTTGTTTTACTTGTTCCTGAGGAACCGCTTCAATGAGTGGTCTTGTTAGCCAACCTCTTGACCTTTATTTGTTCTGAGCAGTTCCACCATTATCGGAACCAGTTGCTACCCTTTATACCACTCGTTCCTCCAGGAGGAGTCATCTTTCAGCTCTTTTCTGACTCTCTAAATATGAAAAGATTGCCGAGTTGCTTGTCGTTTTGATCTCATTAAATTTTCTATGAAACAACATCTACCCAGTATACGTTTACGCCTTTTTCGGGATGGGACAGATTATTTACGAAAAAGGAATACCCTATCCTATCGTGACTAGGAGGTTTTCTCAGACACAGTTTTCTACCTTTTGGGATCTGAGGAACTATCTATGAAAAGGGACTGTTGGAGTTTACTTTTCCGTTGTCTTTTAAAACTCTCTAAACATGAAAAAACGCCGAGTTCTTCCTTTGTCAGACTCATTAAAACCTGATGACATCAGACTCTGTCGTAATGATGACACTCGAGTTCCTCATTCCTATGGCTCGTTAAATGTACTAGGTTGGATTTGTCCGATGGAAAAAATTATATGACAAGCATATGGTATCCTCTTCAAGCTTGTGTAAAAATAAAGAGGTACTCACCAGAAATGGTGGGGAAAAGTGGAACCAGTATCATCATCATGTCGACAGTATCTTGCTCTTGAACATGGTACTTGTCTGCATTTGTGTCGGGTTGGGGACATCTCATCTCGCTATTGGCTTGCCTCCATGGGTTTGGGTTATCCTTTTTGACCACTCATCTGCTCTTTGCCTCGTCATCATGACATCAGATCTTTTGATGTCAAATACTGCCAAATCCAGTGTCGTGCCACCGATATGTTCAAGAGAAGTTGACCTCTGCAGTTTTCAACCCTCCTCTGATTCTCTACTGATCTTGATTCACAAACATTATGTTCCTCTGTCTCACATCGATGATGTGGGAAACACTGTGGCCCACCTTCGATCGGGGTCACTTCCTGTCGACTTCAGCTCATTATCCAGGAAGATGATCTAGAGACTCCCTTCAGGTACCTTGGAGCCTGCATGCCTCAATGGAAGGTTCTTCGCAGTCGACGCAAGGTTTTCATCATTGGCCTTTGATCGAATGATTCTGTGGGTGTTCGATGCCAGCTCACTATTCACATTCCGTGGATTGTACCTATAGTACCTTGAGGGCCATCGTCATTATTAGTGGTTCTTCTCGCGTCTGTTAATGGATTTTATGATTGGCTGGTAATCATATGATGTTCTCGCATGTTCAAATTTAGCTCACTTATTCACATGCTAGGACTCGTACTAGGTTCGGGTCAAGATGGAGCACAAGACCCTGGGTTTTGTCTGATGTAATCCAGGCTACAGATTTTGTGGATTATCATGATTGGTTACATGACTCATTGATTGGATGGTTGCGACCATACCTGAGTCTATTTACTGATCCTTACTGGATGGTTGCGTCCATACCTTGGATCTTGATTATTGTATGCTATATTATGAATGGCTACGCCCATACCACATATCATGTATTTGAGATATCAGTTGTACTTGTCTATGCAGGTTTTCCGACGACAGTGTTTTCAGTTGGGCACATTCTCATAAAGCATTTCACCCCTCTCTCTCTCTCGGGCCTCATGCTTTAGGGGCATCTGTTACACAATAATTTGTCACCGTCCCTGCAATCCCCCCTCTCGCACATTGGAGGGCCTTTTCCATGACCTGTGAGTAGTGACATAACCTGAAACCACTTTCATGGCATCCCCCTTGATAAGGAAAATCATTCCTCTGAAGAAAATTTCCTTTGAAAAACCCTAAAAATTGATCTTTTGGCCTTAGCACGACCAGCCAGTTCAGCCCTCGCGCCAATGGGGAAAATCCACCAAAGAGGGTACGCCAACTGGCGCTCTGTCCCAGTGTCTTGCTCGCGCCAAGCTTAATAAGGATTGTTTTTTAAAAATAAATGGCAGAAGTTTGATTCCAACAAACTCTTGAACAAGTCTCTAAAATGAGTTGGGAAGTTTGGCTCCGGATCTCCATGTAGGGGAGGTGGTTTTCCACCTATCATGGAAGCTTCCTTGAGGATAGGGCCAATCCCATAATTGTAGGGATCCCAACTCCCCTTCCACCATCTATATAAGCTTTCCATTTTCCCTTACCAAGCTATTAGTCCTGATAGCACTGAAGAAGAGCTGAATTTGTAGCAAGGAGACTATCACCAGATAGCCTTTGAGAGCCAAGCCGAAGAGAGAGAGCTTTGTCCCATTCCCGACGAGCTTCATTGAGACGTGCTTCGCTGTTGACCTGTCGAAGGAAGATCCAGTGTTAGAGCCTTGGTTTGTATCTTTATTTCGTAATTATTAATGATAAGCGACTTTGATTATGGTTTCATTCGTGTATCTATTTCTTTGATGCAATGAATTACATATTCTCTGACTGATATATAGTTACAAGATTTAGATTTTATGCTATGTATCGTTGTGTTTCTTCGCATGTGTGCAGGTTTTCGAACATGTTAAGCGGGAGGATCGTGATTTTCCAAAGCGAAGGACGGGAAGCGTCATCATTTCTCCAACGACCATTACGTAGGACTTGAGGTAGGCAACTCATCATGTTTTGTCTTTTTTGTAACTAGAGACCCGCGTCACTGTGTGTCTGATTGTTTCTAGACCCGATATGGGCTAGTATGGATCGCCTCTATCTGCAGAGGGGATTTAGCTCTCCAAAAAATTCATAGACAATGATATTCCCCAGCTCGTAGCAGCAAGTGCTCAACTTATTGATGCATGGAAGAAGAATGTAGCAAAGGCGAGAAGAATCTTGTTAGAAGGATTTCAAGATCATATTGTCTCGAACCTCCATGGAAAGGAAAATACATATGATATGTGGAAGGAATTAAAAAATATATTTCAGAATAAAAATGACCACAGGAAGCTGGAACTAAAAGAAAAGCTCAGAAAGATCAAGATGGAGAAGGGTGACATGATCCAAAAATAGTTGACAAAGTTCACTCAATGTCGAGATGAGCTTGGAAGCATTGGGGTAAAATTTTCCTAGGATGATTTTGTGGGCCTAGCACTTCTAGGCTTTCCCAAGAGCTGGCATAACTACCATGACTCTGTGAATGGGAGGGAGAAGCTACCAGAGTGGGAGCGATTGTCGTCCATTTTGGTACAAGAAGAGATTCAATGGAGCACCAAAGATGGTTCCTCATCAAATATCGATGATGAGGAGAATCATGCCTTGGTTGGAAAGGTGAAGAAAGGGAAAGGGAAGGTGTCCCATTCCAAATCAGAGTCTGGGAAGGCAGGAAAGAAGTGAGACTTATCAAAGGTAAAATGTTTTAACTGTGTTGAGCATGGAAACTATGCTACAAATTGTCTGCACAAGAATATCAACAATAAGGCTTCAGGGGAGTAGCTTGTGAAGGAATTTCTTCATAGTTTGAGTCAATTTGGATTTCACTCTCATCGTATGTATGATGTCATAGGTGATGGGTTCTGTGTGGTACTTAGACAGTGGATCTTCGTTCCATATGACTAGAAACAAATAATTCTTCAGTAGCTTGGAGGAGAAGGATCTCCAGATGCACATCGAGATGGGAGATGACGAGAGGTATAACGCTACCAATGTAGGTATAGTTACCTTTCAGAGGTATTCAGGTAATTCACTCACATTAAAATATGTCATGCATGTTATTGGTTTAAATAAGATTTTGGTTTCTGTTGCTATGTTGGAAGACTGTGGATATGATGTGATATTCAATGAAGGAAAGGCATTCCTTCTTCACAAAGCCACGATACAAGTGAAAAATATTAGGGTTCTAGTAAAGAACCTTTAAAAATTGGATGTAGAAGATTGTGCTGCCTTGAGAAAAAAAGAAGAGAAGGTGGAGAGCCAAGACATCAATGAGTTATGGCACAGGATATTGGTCCATCTACACTATGGTTCTTTTAAGATCATGCAACATATTTCTACAATACTTCAAAAGGGTGCACTTGCGCAGAAAGATACATGCAAAGGGTGTACATTGGGGAAGTATACCAAAGCAACTTTTCATGATAAGGAAAGCTGAACAAAGGCGATCCTTGAGAGAGTTCACTCAGATGTGTGTGGACCATTCTCGACAACTTCCATAAAAAAACACAAGTATTATGTGATTTTTGTAGATGATTTTTCACGAAAGTGTTGGATTTTCCTCATGCAGAAGAAATATTATATGTTCTCCAAGTTTTGTAAGTTCAAGGCACTTATTGAGAAATTACAAGGAAGAAGGTAAAGTCTCCGAGGAGCGACAATGTCAGAGAATATGTCTTTAATGAATTCAAGAAATTTTGTGGCTCAAAAGGAATTTGAAGAGAATTGATAGCACCTCATAACCCATAGAAGAATGGGGTTGAAGAAAGGAAGAACATAAATATTGTGGGAGAAACACGAGCTATGTTGCATGATGAGAGCCTACCATTGCATCTATGGGTGGAAGCATTCAATGCAATAATATTTGTGCAGAAAAAAATTCCTCATCAGATACTTGGGATTAGTACACCAGAGAAAGATTTTTCAGGTAAGAGAGTAGATATGTTGCATTTTAAAATTTTTGGTTCATCAGTTTATTTCCATGTGACCAAAGATGCGAGGAAGAAGCTAGAGCCAAAAAGAGAGTTGGGGATATTTTTGGGGTACACTGATACACCTCACAACTATCAGGTGTACTTTCCAGCACGCAGGATGACAATGGTCAAAAAAGATGTGAAATTCGATGAAGAGAAGGCGATGCAAATTTCCCTTGAAGGGGAGCTTCAGTTTGATGCAGTTGAGGAGATCTTGGATACAAAAGAGGAACCTAAGGATGTGGATCATCCAAAAACAGAGGAACAAAGGGTGGAAGAACCCACTTATGCAGAGCCATCCACCAAATATGGAAGGAAGTGCACCAGAGAGGTTGATAGATTGTTTCTATATGCGAGAGAGAATATGGGAGCACCCACATCATAGCATAGGAAAAAAAGGTCCCTAGAGAGCTACACAAGATACATGGATCTTATGAGCAAAGGTGTAGAGATAGAACCATCCTCTTTTGAGGAAGTAGTGTAACAACTAGTTTGGGTTGATGCCATGGTTAAGGAGCATGAATCCATTATCAGAAATAATGCATGGGAAGTTATGCCAAGACTAGAGGGAAAGTCAGTTGTAGGATCCAGGTGTGTCTAAAATGTGAAACAGGTAGCATATGGGAGTGTGGAGAAGCACAAGGCCAGAATTGTGGCCGGAGGGTTCTCTCAAGTGGAGGGGATAGATTATGTTATGAAACCAACACACAAAATAGAAGAAAAAATAGATCAACGACTTATAAATTTGCCTCTTCGAGGGGGAAATCTCATTTGCATTACATAAATGAAAAATGATTGGATTATGCAAATGAAAAAACCTCCTTCCTATATATAGGGGTCTAAGGGGTCATAGTATAATCCTAGCCGACATAAGAATAACAATGTAAGGGCACAACAATAACAATAGTGGGCTTCTTTGGGGCACAATAATAACAATATGGGGACTACACGGGCACAACAATAACAATAAGGGGGATACACTAACAATAACAATAAGGGGATACACTAGTATTATAGGGACCTAGCATGCCCCTCTCCTCCAAAAAAGTATTGTCCTCAATGCTTGAGTATTTTTGTATGCTTCTGTATAAAATTCTCATCCTCCCGGTTGAATCTTCAATGGGTAAGATCTTCCACTTGATGAGATACTCTAAAATTGATCGATTTCATAGCTATCGAGTTCTTGTTTCCATGATAGCTTCAGGTTCCAATATGATTTTTCCTTCTTCGTCAAGTTCTGGAAATATTGTTTGAACTGGGATCTTGTCACCTATAACCTTATTTAAGAATGAAACATGTAAAACTGGGTGCACTCAGGACATGAAGTTCCAATTTGTATGCCATAGTACTAATCTTTTGCAACACTTTGTAAGGACCATAATAATTTGGTGATAATTTATTATATTTCTTAGCTTGCTTGAGGGACATTTGTTTGTATGGGTGTAGCTGTAAAAATACCGAGTTTCCTACATCAAAACTTCTTTCACTACGATGTTGATATTCCTGTTGTTTCATTTGATTCTACGCTAAGGAGGGGTTATCCTTTAAGAGTTGGAGAACTTGTTGTTGATGCTTGATGTGATCTTCCATTGCTTGCAACTTATATTTTTCTCTTAAAGATGATGTAATGGAGGGTGGATGATATCCATAAAGTTCCATAAATGGGATCATTTTTGCTGCAGTATGGAAGGAAGTGTTATACCACCATTCATCCAGAGGTAACCACTTGACCCATTGTGTCTGTTTATAATATACAAAGCAACGAAGATATCCTTCCAAATATTTGTTAACTATCTCAATTTTCCCATCAGATTGAGGATGATATGATGAGATACGAGCTAATTGAGTACCCAAACAAGAAAATAATTTCATCCAAAAATTTCCTGTAAAAATGGGATCTCTGTCACGTACAATAATCTTTGGGTTTCCATGTAGCTTTTGAATTGTTTCCATAAATGTAGTAGCAATTATACTGGATTAAATGGAAGAGATAATGCACAAAAGTGTGCATAATTGGTAAGTCTATCAACTACCACCATGATGAAAGTCTTTCCTTCGGACTTGGGTAAACCTATGATAAAATCCATTGAAACCTCCTCCCAACGTTGAATTGGAATGGATAAAGGTTGTAACAGACTTAGGGTCTTAATTGTCTTATCCTTATTTCTTTGGAAAACCAAGTATTCTGCCACAAAATTTTGAATATCAGATTTAAGGCCATCCCAAAAAAATTCCTTCTTGACCTTGTGGTAAATTTTAAAATTCCTGAGTGCCCTCCTAACGGGGAGGTGTGCAATTCCAAAAGAACTTTTGTTTGAGTTGGGAATTATTACAAAGATATAAGCGATATATGTACCATAATGTATCATTTTTCCAGCTAAATGTTTCAGATGTACTGGGATCTTGCTGAAACTTTTGAATGATTTTCTACACCTCTTCATCATTCTTCCATTCATCCCTTGCTTCGGTTATCCACTTAGGTTGGATAATAGAAATGGCACAAGGCAGTGCTTCCACATCCTCATCCTTTCTTGAGAGTGCATCTGCAACAACATTTTTATTCATTTTTTTGTATATGATTTAAAAGTCATAACCCAACATATTTGTAACCCATTTTTTCTTCTGTTCTGAAGATAATCTTTGTTCCAAAAAGTATTTAAGATTATCATGATCTATTTTTACCTTGAAGTGTCTTCCCATTAGGTAAGGTCGCCATTGCTTTAGTGCATGTAGCATTGCCAACATTTCCTTCTCAAAAATAGGTTTCAATAAATACTTTCCTTTGATTGGACGACTTTCAAAAGTAATGGGTCTTACTTCTTGTATTAAAACCACACCAATTCCATTTCCTGAGGCATCCCATTCCATAATAAAGGTTTTTGTGAATTCTGGTGTAGCTAAGACCAATGATTGGCACATTGCCTCTTTAAGATGTTCAAAGGCCTTAGTTGCTTCTGGAGTCCAATAAAATGCATCTTTCTTTAGTAAATATGTTAAAGGTACAGATATTTTTTCCATAATTCTTAACAAAATTGCAATAATACCCTGTTAATCCCAGAAATCCTCGAAGATGCTTTATGGTTGTAGGGATTTTCCATTCCTTAATGGATTTAATTTTGATAGGGTCTACCTTAACACACTCAGGAGATACAACATGACCCAAATATTCCACCTCCTATTCTCCAAAGAAACATTTGGAGGTTTTTGCATATAATTGTTTCTCCTCCAATAGTTTTAGCACCATGTCAACATGTTGAACATGATCCTTCCAAGAGTTGCTGTAGATTAGTATATCAACAAAAAATACTAACAAAATTAATCTAAGGAACGGTTTGAAAATGGAATTCATCAAACCTTGAAACATGGAAGGTGCATTATTAAGGCCAAAAGGCATGACCAAAAATTCTAAATGACCCTCATGA
Source organism: Pinus albicaulis (assembly GCA_034641835.2). Lineage (NCBI taxonomy): Eukaryota > Viridiplantae > Streptophyta > Pinopsida > Pinales > Pinaceae > Pinus > Pinus albicaulis. The sequence goes on along the minus strand of CM076579.1, from coordinate 901,861,809 downwards.
GTTTTGAATGTTGTTTTCAGAATGTCTTCAGTCTTCATTCTTATCTGATGATATCCATAATGAATATCCAACTTGGTGAAGTAAATTTCTCCATGTAATCCATCCAATAATTCATCAATGAGGGGGATGGGAAATTTATCTTTAATAGTGAACTTGATGAGCTCCCTATAATCTGGACACATACGTCATGATACATCCTTCTTGTGCACCAATAATACTGGAGCAGAGAAGGAATTTTGACTAGGTTGAATTATACCAGCATCCCCATCATTTCTGCAACCATACATTCAATCTCAGTCTTTTGAGCATAAGGATATCCGTATGGCCTGATGTTTGGAGGAAAACTTCCTGGAATCAAATGAATAGCATGATCATGATCATGAATAGGTGGGAGTCCTTTGGGCGTCTGAAACACCTTGGAATGATTGTCCAAGAATTTTTAGAGATATGGAGAAATAGATGATTTTGATGTTTGAACCTGTAATGAGCATAATTTTTCAATTACGCCTCATTGTTTTTTCTTCAGAAGCTTTTTCATGACATTAGAGCTGATTATCTTTCCCGGCTTCCCTGTGATACCCCGTAATTCAACTTCCTTTCCTTCCGAAAAAAATTTCAAGAGAAGTTCTTGAAAATTAAAAGCTACCATCCCCAAAGATTGTAATCATTATACACCTAGTACAAATTCAACACCACCCATTGGGATGGAGAGAATTGGACTATTCAATACATATTCCCCCATGGTTATTTTGATATTATGGCACTTTCCAGAGAAATTTATAGTTCCTCCATTTTCAACTATCACTTGACACTTTGGTGTTGGGTATAGGAAGCAATTCAATTCCTTGGCTACCTTACAATGAATAAAATTATGGGTACTACCCAAATCAATATGCACTATTACATTTTTCTTCTTGATATATCCTTCTATCTTGAGAGTTTGAGGAGTGGTAATTCCTGCCAATGCATTATAGGATATGGTCAGATCATTTTTTCTTCCTCCAGGGTTGGTTCCCAGTGTATATCCTCTTCTTTTAAAGTTTCTTATTCTTTTTCTTCCTCCTCTTCACAATCTATGAAAAATAATTTCTTCTCAGCACATTTACGACCTTTAGTGTATTTTCTATCACAACTGTAGCAAAGCCCTTTTGCTCTTTTTTCTTCCAATTTTTGTTGTGTCAACCTTGTAGGTGGTTGAAGTCTAGGAGTAGCAACACTTCCATCTTTATAATTGTGAGTCGTAGGCTTCCTTGTGGCCATAATTTTTCTTTCAATTTTTCTTGCCGACCTGAATTCCTTCTCCAATGAATCAGGTTCACAAAAGTGAACCTCATGTTTGATGTTATCCTTTAAAGTCCCTATGAAGAGATCGATCTTGTGTTCCTATGGAATATCAGTTACCCTTATATTCAATTTTTGGAAGTCCTCAATGTGCTCCACCATTGAACCCTTTTGTTTGAGATTTACCAGTTGGATAAAGAAGGTGTTTCTATTTGTATCCTCATGATGTGTTATCATTTCCTCCGTTAAAATTGACCAAGTGACAATTTTTTTACAAGAGAAAAGCCAACGATACCATACAAATGTATTTTTTTCTACATATAAAGTTGCAATGCATACCTTTTGTGTGTTTTGCACATTATAGAGATCAAAATATTGCTCCATCTGTAGTATCCATGTTACCATATCCTTGCTATCAAAATTCCTCGTATCAATATTTGGAATATGGTGGGTCTTAAATCCAAAATTAGAGTTTATGAAATCATGATTAACATTTATTTTGTTCTCATCATGAGTTTAATCTACTACCATTTCACCATTAGGAATCATTTCTTATAGTATATTTGTCAAAACTTCCTTCAAAATTTCTATGTATGCTTGCAGGTTTTCTTCTATATCATTGATCTTAGCTTCCATTTCATTTTTTTGAACTCTTTGTGAGAGCGAAATTTGTTGCACATGGTATCATAATTTTGATATTTCATGTTTCACTTCTTCCTCTTCATTGGTCATAATAGAGCCTCTTGAGGGTTAAATGGATGTGGAATTATTTTTGGAAGGAATTTTAGAACCCAATACTAATATCTACGCTTCAATATGCCCTTGGAATCACTTCAAGCTGATTTCTCAAACAAGACTTATTCAATGTAAAAAAAAAGATACACACCTTTTTCTTATTTTGAGGAGCTTGATATTGAAGCTGATGTATCTCTATAATTTCGGATCCCCAATATTTGATATTTGGTCCTTTATTAGCCCCATGAGTCTTCTTTACAATGCCATAGGTAAGGCCTAATTTGGATTATTCAAGATAAAGCTATGCCCAATCTCCCACAATGACCTAATTATGGGATGGTTCAACAGAGCGAACTTGTATGGTGTGCCACACGTCTTTGTTTTTACCTTCATCTCTGAAACCGATACACAAGAAACTATAGTCTATGCGCTTCATTAATTTCTTACAGAATTCTAATTCTATGTCTGAAATGAAAGTTATGACGATTTTTCCTCGGCCACTTGTTTGAGATGAAATTCTTGAGCCTACAAAAGCCCTAATTTCCTCAGATCATATCTCTGAAAATATAGTGAACCAAGATCTACAATTTTTACACGAAGTTTCTTAGTATTTCAGATCAAATGGGTTTTTTTTCTAGCTTCTAAACCTTAGTAGAAAAAGCATTATAGTGAAAATTCCAAGATGTCCTGTTTGCAACATTGATACCCTAGAATCCAAAGCTCTGATACCCAATGTTATGAAACCAAATAAAAAAATAGAAGAAACGATAGATCAACAACTTAGAAATCTGCCTCTTCGAGTGGGTAACCTCCTTTACATTAAATAAATGAACAATTCTTGTATTATAAAAATGAAAAAATCTCCTTTATATATATAGGAGTCCAAGGGGTCAGAATATAATCCTAGCCAACAAAACAATAACAATGTAAGTGCACAACAATAACAATAGTGGACTTCTATGGGGCACAATAATAACAATATGAGGACTACACGGGCAAAAAAATAACAATAAGGGGCCTACACTAACAATAACAATAAGGGTATACACTAGTATTATAGGGACCTAGCAGATTATGATGAGACTTTTGCACCAGTCGCAAGGTACTCATCAATCAGATGCATCCTTGCACTCTCAACGTAGATGGGATGACATATACATAAGATTGATGTAAAGACAAATTTTTTCAATGGGGTGATTGAGGAAGAGGTGTACATTGAGAAACTAGAAGGTTTTGAGACCTTAGACAAGGAGTCACATGTGTGCAGACTCAAGAGAGCACTATATGGGTTGAAGCAAGCACCTTGTGATTCGTACACCAAGATCGAAAACTATTTCATTGGGTTGGGCTTCACCAAGAGTGAAGAATATGCAAACCTTTATCATATTGTGGTAGATGGTAAGATTTTAATTATTGTACTTTATGTCGATGGTCTGATATTGATGGGTGATGAGAAACTCAACAAGTCTTGAAAAGAGGATCTTGTAAGAGAATTTGAGATGAAGGACAAGAGGCTCTTACACTATTTCCTGGGATTGGAAATATGGAAAAGATATGGGGAGCTATTTGAATCTTAGGGAAATTATGCAAAAGAGATCCTCATGAAGTTTCACATGAAGGGAAACAAACCCATGGAGGCTCCTCTAGCAGGAAACTGGAGGAAGGAGGATGCTACTTTAGGCAAAGTAGTGGATGCTACTGTTTATAGGTAGCTTGTGGGTTCACTCATGTATTTAGTGAACACATGAATAGACATATGCTACGTAGTTAACTATATTAGTAAAGCTATGGTTGAGCCTACCAAGCTCTTTTGGAAGGAAAGAAAGCATGTGTTGAGATACCTGAGAGGCACTACAAAGTATGGGCTATGGTACATATAGACAAAGGGAGTGAAGCTTCAAGGCTTAATCGATGCTGATTGGGAAGGGAGTCCATTAGAAGGGAAGAGCACCTCAGGGGGCATCTTCAACATAGTATCAAAAATAGTTTCTTGGTATAGTAGGAAACAAAAATTAGTTTCACTCAGTTCAATAGAGGCATAGTACATGGCGGCCAGTCAGACAACATGTGAGGCCATTTGGATGAGGAAGATACTTATTGGTTTTTTTGTCGACAAATGGATCTGATGGTGATATATTGTGATAACCAAAGTTGAATCAAAATCTTGGTTAATACAGTTTTTCATGACAGGTCCAAGCATATTGATATCCAATATCACCATCTCAGAGATTGTGTTCAGAGGCATATTATGTCGTTAGAGTACATTCCCATGAAGGAGCAAGATGTAAACATCTCGACGAAGGCACTGGAAAGGAGAAAATTCAAGTTCCACAGAGACATGATCGGGATAACATATAGTCCCTTTCTTTTTGAGAGGGAGTGTTGAAATGACACCCCAAGGGAGCTTCTGATTTAATTTTCCCTTAATTAAACTAAAAGAGAAATTTTAATTTCATCTCATAACAACTTTTAAGTGTTAACTAAGTCAGGAAGGTTTAGTTAGCTCAGTTAATTCAAGTTAGAGGTCAAACTGCAGGCATGCAGAGTGCACTCTAAGTTTTAGGGGGTCCAATTACAATTATTTGTGAGTTGTAATTAGTTAACTCAATTATTTGAGCTAAAATCAGTTTAACTAGTTCTAACGGAGAGATGAGCTAGTGATAGATCTAGTGAATTAAATCTGATTTAATTCACAAGAAGTGACCAATCAGTTAATAGATAATTCACTATAAATCACTGTGCATGTGAGTTCTAAGGAAGGCCCAGTTGATATTGGGGTTAAAGGGAAGATACTTTTCAGTTGTATAATAATAATTTTTTACAGGTCATGCATGAGGTCATAAGGATGCCTTGAAGGAATTTCACAATCAATTATTGGGAATTTACTTATTAATAGAGCCACAATTCCCCCAATAATGCGTAAGAAAGGTTTTTCAGATAGAGGCTGAGAATTGGATAACTATTTGACTGGTTTTTCCTAGATCAGAGTGAGATAGTCAGTAGAGTGCAGAGGTTTCTCAGGAAGGGAAATAACATTGTATTGTTTCATGATCTTGACTTTATGCAATATACAGATAATAGGGTTTTGAGCAGTTACTTTCCCTAGATACATCTTGTGTTGTGCTATTGATAATTTCTTTCTCTTACTTGTTATGTGATTGTGCGATAGAAATTGGTTTCCGTAATTTGTAGGAGGATTCAATATTTTGTTTTAGTACATTACAAGATCAATTGAATCCCTTTGGATAATTTATACATCTTGAAATTTGAAGAAGTAATTCTTTAGAGAAATGTTGAGGTATAAAATGGGCCTCCTAAGGATATTATAAAATAATAGTGGAAATAATAAAAGAAGATTATATTGCATAATCAAATTTTAGAGGAAAAAAATAAAAAACTACTTTTTCAATGCATATTTTCAACCTATCTCCCTATGGGTTTACTCAAATTTAGAACGGCAACACTCGTTGGATACAAAATTTGATTCCTCATCCAAGGAGTACCCATGTTGCATACTTTCGATGGACCCTACTACACGAAAAATGAAAAATACATGAAAAAGGAGATTGCAATAATGCTTTTTCATGTATTTCTCATTTTTTGTGTAGTAGGCCAATAAAAAATATGCAACATGGGTATGGCTTGGATGAAGAATTAAATTTTGCATCTGACGAGTACTCCCACTTAAAATTGAGTAAAACCATATGGAGATAAGTTGAAAATATGAATTGAAAAAGTAGTTTTATTATTTTATTATTTTTTAATCTTTTTACTTTTTTACTCCAAAAATGGCGAGTCATCCCCCATGGTTGACATTATCATATTGAATCCTATTGGTTCTTATAAAGTTTATTTTGGTTGTACATTTTTCTTAAGATTCCATAACCTTTATGTTCTTTGAGCACAACCTTTATTAATATAAATATTTTCTAGCGTTTGTAAAAATAAAAAAAACTTAATGTAGAGTTAATTTTTAGCTCTCATTACTTCTATTTTCTCCTAGTGCATTTCACGTTGTAAGAAAATAATCAACAATATAGTTAGTGACAGTTTAGGGGATAACTAGATAGGAAATTTGTCAATTAGGTGTAGCCCAAGTGATTGTGAAGAAAAAATTGTTACCCTCTCTACCTAGGTTCAAATCTGACTTTGTAACATGTTTTCTCTTTTTGAGTTGATCATTGATGAGATATATATTATCTATTCATGAGTACTTTGCCTAACCTTTTTGCACCTAAGAATATAAGGGTTTCCCTATGCACCATACTTGAAATGAGGGGTAGTGCACGAGAAGTTTCTTCAAGGCATATTACTTAAATTTTTTTTTTAAAAAAATCTATTTTTTTTGTAACTAGAAAAATCAGAAACTAGGTTGGGCTCGTACTCACATGAAACGAGATTGTTTCCAACTGCTACCACTATAACCTCTAGGCATACCCATAATACCCTACACACGAAACAAAATACTTGTCAAGGTTTGAACCAACATCATCAGAAAGAGTGCCTTAACAATGCACCTTATCACTAACTGATCTACACACTGTGAGCATGAAAAAGAATTATTGTTAAATTATTATAAATACATCTTTTGCTCTCCTTTTTTCTCTTCTCTATACTAGATATTCCTAGTAATATTTGTATCTACACCTGAAGTTTTAGCTTTCAATCTTTCCTTTTTAGATTATCTACTAAATCTAGATAAATTAATAATGATTGACTTCTAATTAATAAAATAGTGGGTTGTAGAGGTTTCGATGAAATGAAGTTGTTTATATTATTTTTTACATTAGAATATACAACCTTTATTATATTGGTCTCTCTTTTTCTCTTCCTTTTTCTAGATAAGTATAGCGTGAGAGGTAAACTATGAGACCATGCATACACAACCCCAACCATTGAGTATATTTAATAAGTAATGGTGATTATCAAGAGGCTAACAATTAAGGTTTCACAATTTATCAAGATTAAATAATCACTTTACAAGTTTGAGAATGCACTATAATTATGCACATACTAAAAGCATCAAAAAATAAGAGGATAGTTGCCAAAAAAAACTATGTTGGTTGTTCTCTTCACCATTCTAATTGTAAACATATAAATACATGAAGGTTTTAATTAAAGATAGACGCGCTACCTTAATACAATCATAATTAGTTTAGGGAATATCTCAACCACACACTAAACTAAGAGCTAATTTAGCTCTCATTGAACAACCTCCTACAACCGCTCAAGAAGGCTATTCATGTAGAGACATTCTCTACTTGAAAACAACTAATACAATAAAAATTTATGTGACTAAATACTATCACACAATACAAGTATGAGTTCACACTCTAACCAAGGTCAACCATCCATCCAAATTGAGCCATGCGTATGTCCATGAAGAAGTGACAAAAAACTAAGATGCCTAATGTTACCTTAACCAGATAGAAACACTTTTGAAAAAACCCAAAATATAGTCTAATATCAATTAAAAAACATAAATTCATAATTATTTTTATGTCTGTCGAAGGCAGGTTATGTTGCTTTTGGTTTATGGTAAAAAAGCTTTTAATTCTACATAAACCAAAAAATATTATAAAGTTTTCACAATGTTTCAAAAAATTGAAATAAAAAAAATATGTTTTAAACCTTTTTACAATTTTTTTTTTCTTCTTTTTTTTCTTTTTTTTCGGTGGTGAATATTGATTTGACAAATTTTATGTGATTTAAAATACATTTGTCAATTTTTTTTTTTAAATAATAAAATAAAAAAAACATCATAATTACATGTAGCATAGATGGTACAATGTATAATGAAATCTTTAATAACCTTAAAACTGGATTCTCGACTCCCGAGCTTTATATTTAATCAAAGTTGTATAATGATTTAAATTGTTCTGGAAATTAACGTCCGATATTCAACCTTTCATGTACATCATTCTCATCACACAATGGTTGCTTCATTGTGAGATGGTTAGTGAATTAAATTAAATTGATAATCCTCGTATCAAACGATAGAATCGTTATTCAATTGATGCACAAATTACAATTTGAATTGATTTCTTCTCTGCAAATTTATGACCATTGGAATTTGTAATCATAGTGCACAAAGTAGCTCCAACACAAGTATGTTTATGTATTTATTGATATCTAAGAATTCATTATCTATTTTTTCTATAAATTTATCACGAAGAAGATTACGAGTGGATTTTCTTGTATCTTCATGTTCTAAGTGGATGAACAAATGCGTGCATTAAATTAGTGTTGTGTGCCTTTACGCACAGTGTATTAGATTACACATTAATTAATTTCGTTACATTAAATGTGTACTTGTGGAAATTATGAAGTACTTGGTCAATCTTCCGTTGGATTTTTTCCAAGGCCTCTACAACTCTGTATAATGGATTTCAAGGGATCCATGTGACCTTACAACTTTCCAATGATTATAATATTAGATGCTTTTTCCAAATGAAGTGATGGAGGTCAGAACCCAACGAGGACCTTCTCAATCATTTCAAAGGTAATGCAAATTCAAAGAGGCCTTGCATCTTATAAACTCACACATTATGCTAAGAGTATATAGAAAGGGATGAATGGAACGAGTGAAGGAGTAATACAACATTACAATTTTACATTTCTTTTATGTTTAATTATTTAGATTTATTTATATATTTTTTCTATAAATATTCAAAGAAAAATGTTAATGATGATATTTTGAGCTATGATAGGTTTTCCACAATATTAAAAAAAAAAGAGTTTGTGAAAGAGTGTAGTTACTATAATTTTTTTCCAAGTATAGTTTACCTTTTATTAAATAACACAATTATATAAATTAAATGGTTTGTAAATATTGATAAACATCAAAACACTTACTTCATAACATATTTCACATTGTTAATATTAAAAAATCATAAAAATCAACTAAATTATAAATTTTATTATTATTATTGTTATTATTATGAATTGTCCACGGACCCTTGCATAGACGGTGACCGGGTGATCGGTTAAGGAACTCCTTGATGTGAATTCACCAATTCAATTCCCCGCCCCGATTGGGGTGATATATTGGACATGTTGAAGATGTAATCCTGCCAAGATTACAAAAAAATATTTTATTAAATTATGAATTATAAAACAAATTAATATATGAGGCAAACACATATACATGTAATAAAAGAAATTAACAAATGAGTCAAACATATATACATGTTAAAAAACATGTCACAAGGTTCTTAACCATGGATTTTTACCTCAACTTTACCCTAGAGACTATTAACTTGTAAATAGGCTTTGTTATAATATTATGGGCCAATACAATGGATTATCAATATCACATATCTAAAAATACCATAATTCATTTGAGACACAAAATATTTCATAGAAATTTTATTTTAATTTACATCTAGAAATACCTTAACTCATTTGAGAGTCAAAATATTTTATAGAAATTTTATTTTAATTTAATTTTATAACTATTGGTTGGGGTGTTTAATTTTATTAACTTTACAAGGAGATAAAGTTTTATCGAAAATTTTAAATGGATTAGTGGAGAATCTACGAGAGCTCCTTCCTAATTACATCGAGAGAGGTGATCTCCAACCCAATATGGTAGAAATATTGTAATGTAATGTTTGATATTTTCTACTAAGTCAAATTACATAAAAATAAATAAATAAATAAATATATTAATGTAATATAAAGCTTTTAACTTCGTCAAAATAAAATAAAAAATAAAAAATAATCATATAAAACTTAAAATAATAATAAAAATAAAAATGATCCATGGTATCGAGAACCCATGGTATTCATGTGCAATATAGCCTATTTAAAGGGGGAAATTAAACCAACCTAGATCCATCTTAACTCCAAATCTACCAAGGGCTGAGGGATCAAATCTCTTTTCACTCTAAAAGAGGTGTGCATATCAAGAGATTTGATCCCTTGGTAGATCTAGAGTTAAGATGGATCTAAGCTTGTTATTTACTAAATAATATATAAATTTAAAAGTTTAATCAATTATATATCATTTTTTGGGATTCAATTGCGTTAAGTAAGTCATTCATCTATGACCATTTCCATGAGAGGTAGTCGTAACTGACTATTTTTTCATGATTTTTTAATAGTCCACTTAACACTCATTGTATCAGGGGTGAAGAAGTGAGATTGAAACTAGTGAAATGAATCACATAGAATACTTCCGGAGATCGCCTCTGGCTCAAGTGCACTTAACTGTGGAGTTCCTACAATCAAGCCCACTGAGCTTGCTACCCCATTTGCAAAACTTTAACAAATATTGTGCCTCATGAACCATTCAAATAGAGCTCCCTTCACTAATCTTAATTAATATATCATTTAATTATGTGAATAAGATACTTTATTGAGTTTACATAGTAATACTTCTATCTCAATAAAATCATTAAACTATCATCATAACAATTAAATTCTTATATAAAGTAAATCAATTTATTTTATTTTTAAAAATAAATATAGGAAAATTGGGTAGTTAAACTTATAGATAAAATAACATTTTTAGGGTATTTTTTCTTAAGTAAAATCTTGTAGAGTTTTTTAAGAATTTTAGTTTAAGTTCTATAATGAAAAAAAATCACAAATTTTCTTGAAATTGTATGATAGGGTGAAAAAAACCATTTCATCTATAAGTTAGAATACACCTACAAAAACTATTTTACATTTTTTTTACAAAGTTGGTTATTGAGATGTCTATTCCAAAAAGAAAAGGAGCGAGCTCCCATTACATGAAGGGATTAAAGAGAAGCAGACTTAAGGATATAAGAGCGGGAGCGCAGTCTTGATTACCTAAGCCTTGTTTCCAAAATTTCCCGGATTCCGTACTATATTTTTGGCATACTGCCTTAAAAAATGAAAAAGCAGAGAAACACATTTACATAACATAATGGAAAAATATTATTATATGCCGAGGGGAGGTCCTTCATTATCTTCTGATATCTTCTAGTTATTGTTGACTACTTGTTCTTGTTGCGATCTTTGTTTATCTCCTTGGTAGTTAGAGTTTTCCCCCTCCTGATTCAAGGTGATGCTCTTAAGATAATTGACAATCTCTTCTAGGTGAGAGAATTTTTCTTTTAGGACAACTATTTCTTCCTTCTGCCCCTCAAGCTGCCTCTTCAAGGCAAAATTCTCTGATCTTACCTGCAACTTCAGGTCTTGAATTGTCTCTCTTAATTTGTCAATCATGAATTTATTAGCTCTACACGTGGCACATATCTCATTTTGTGAGGCTCTTTCTATTGGATTTAGAGCCATTGTTTCTTGTTGAGGAGACTTCTGGTTGATCTGCTGATGATGAGAGGCAGAGAGATGACTCCTCTGTGCATTGGATACAAGGAGAGATGTTTTCTCTTCCAAGTGCACTCTGTTGATGAGGAGAAGGACTGTGCCAAGAGAACTACAAAGCTACACTGATGATTGGAGGAGCTCACACCGCTTGAGGAGAACTACTCTAAAATAAAATTTCACTAAGATGATAGAGAGGGAGGCTTTGGAGAGAGATATGCAGAGCTGCGGGAAGGATGAGCTCGTAGATTTTAGCAGAGAGATAGGACTGGAAGTAAATATCAGAGTCGACACATAGAAAAAAGGCTATTGGATGGTGAAGGGACTAGATGTGCTTGAAGGATGAAATGCAGGAGTAGGATTCACACAAAACATAGTGCACTTGCTGAGAGATGATTGCACGATGGGAGGAGGGAGTGCTGAGAGTGAAAAGGATGAACATGGTTGGGTTCGAAGGAGGAAGGTAGGAACAGACAACATGAAAAAATAAGAGCGATCATGCTTGACAGGGATAAAATACACAAAATAGGAGCTGACAGAGGCATGGGGAGTTTGATCGAGCTCGAGAGTGAGAGACATGCCAATTTCGATGCCATTAAATGGAGAGGAGATGTATTATTGGATGAGATTGAGTCACGGGTTCGACATGGCTTGTCAGGCTTGAGAATTGTGCTGCAGGGAGGTCCATGAGTATACCAAATCTGTGAAGGATATTTGTTCAAACTGGATTCCTTTTTAATTTTTTTTTTCAAAATCCTCATCATGATCCGATGTGACTGTGGCATGGGAGGGAAACAGGCTTGGACAATGTATTGGAGTGAAGGATACCTCATTTTGGATTCTTGTTTCTCCTTTGGGCCAAGCTACTACCTGGTTTCCCTGGTGATACACATTGTTGTTATTGTCCTGCAATATGTGTTTGAAGGTGACACTGCCCAGATATGTCAGATTTTTCCTGATCCTATTGACTATTTGGCCCATTGCTACATTTTGAGGAGTTCTCATGCTAATAATGGCTTGAATAATTATAGCCGATTCTCCCATGATTATTGGATTCTAAATTTTCCTTTTTTTGAGAATCACGGTGCCCATCAGTAAACCATATGCCTCGGCCCCATTATTGGAGGTTTTTCATAATCCCTATTCAAAGGTGACAAAATTGGTTCCACCCGGATCTAGAAGTATGCCCCCTACTCCAGCTCTGCCCGGATTGTTTTTTGACGCGTTATCAAAGAAGAGGCAATGCTTTTTAAGATTTTTCATCCACGAAATGAAATCATCCTTTTTAAATCTTATTTTCCAATTTTTGATGATTGTTTTTATTTTGGGACTGCTTGTCCAGTTGCTTCTACATGTTGCAAATATTATCCATATCCTCTCTTCTTGTTGGAGCTAGCTACTATCAATTTATCTCAATCCTTTCGAGTTTAATAATTTTTTTATGAGTCCCCATGTCTTTGATAGAACTATGCCAATATTTCGAGATTGATTTTTGAAGATTTGTTTATTTCTGGATAACCAGATCTGCAAGTAGAGGAAAGATGGTAGGCTTTCCCAAAATATTTTAATGGGGTGCTTTAGCTTTAGTGAATAGGGATAATTTTTTTTCCAATATATGACGAAGTCGTTAAAGGTACTTGATAAATTTAGGTTGTTTTCCAATGGGCTCACTAGCTGGTTCCAACATTCTTTCACAAAGGGACAATCAAAGAAAAGATGCTGGATGCTTTTTTCATAATTCAGGCACATGGGGAACCTTGAAGGCCCTGAAAATCCTTTCCTTTTGAGGTTGTCTATTGTAATGACTTTACCTTTTAAAAGTGTCCAGATAGATATTTTGACTTTTGGGAAAACTTTCAGCTTTCCGTGGTGCCCAATATTGGTTATTTTGCTGTGCTTGTATGGTAATATACCTTGATTTGACTGAGTATTCTCCTCCACTCCGATTCCAAATGAAGGTGTCTCGGGCCTCCTGATTAGTTGGTGCTCCTCCCTTAAGTCGAATGACTAAGGAATCCCATAGTTTTTTTGAATTGTGTGGCATGTTGGGGATGTGCCAATCAACCAAATTTCTATTATGCCAACGAGATATATAATGCAAGGTGATCAACCCCTTAGCACACATCCACCTTTTTAATTCATGTGGATCTATATAGGATGATATTGGAGAATTCCCCATTATTCTGTCTTCCCATAAAAGAAAACTTCTTCCATTTCCAGGGAGCTTAAAGGTATGCTTTATGATGATGGGGAGGTCTTTTTTAACAAGCTTCCAAACTTGCGAGCATGGTCTAGTTGGAGCACTTCCTTCTAGTAGAAGAGTTTGATGCTGATTCATATATTTTGAGGCTAGAACTTGTTTCCACCAACAAAATTTCCCAGTGATAAGTCTCCAAACATTTTTTTCCCCAAGGGCCGCATTCATAATTCCAGGTAACTTGATATATATGCCTCCCTTTTCATAGGGAAGTTTTACCTGATCCCATTTTACCAAACTGAACTTTTTTGGTTTCAGTATTTCCGCCATGCCATAAAAATCCTCTTATTATGATCTCTATTTTTTTGTGGGTGTTTTCCGGTGCCGAGATTGCTGAATATTGGTAAATTGGCAACGCTGTAAGCATGGCTTTGAAAATATCACTCTGCCCACTAAATTTAGCCATTGCATTCCCCAACTTTGAATTTTTTTCCTCACTTTTTCAACTTGGGTACTCCATAGTTCAACCTTCAGATTTTCTTTTGATATATGGAGTCCTAGATAATGGAAATGGCTCCAATTATCTTATGTAGGAATATCTAAAATCTGAGATATTATTTTTAAGGTGCGTGAAGGCACATTCCATCTATGGATTCTACATTTTTCATTATTTAGTAGCCTGCCTAAGGCCTCCATGAATTTATCCAACACTTTTTTCAACCTTCTGGTAATAATGCATGATGCCCCTCCCATCGACAGTGTGTCATCAAAAAACAAGGAGTAATTGATGCTTTTAACACCTTGGGAGATGTGGAGGCAAGTTAGTGATCTTTCTCTCCTGCTCTTCTCGAAAGACCAACTTAAAGAATCTACCATTATTATATATAGAAATGGTGATAGGGGACAACCTTGCCTCAACCCTCGGGAACTCTGAAAAAATTCACCCGACCTTCCATTTATTAAAGGGGCAATCCAAGGTCCCACAATGCATGGTCTAATGACTTCAATGATCTCATTTGAGAAACCAAATTTCTTGAGGACAACTGTTAGGAAGGTTAAAATTACTCGATCAAATGCATTTTCCATGTCCATATTTATTATGATTCCTTGCTCTTTCTTTAACATAATTGAGTGCAAAGCTTCTTGGACAATCAACACATTGTCAAGGATCTATCTATTTGGCACAAAACCACCTTGGTTTTCCGATATAATGTCAGGAAGGAGTTTCATTATTCAATTGGATATGATCTTTGTGATTATTTTATAAGAAGAGTTGCACATGAAATAGGCTGGAATCTACTGAAGGTGGAGGGCCTTGCAACTTTCAGAATTAGAGCCATGTAGGATGAATTAGTGAAACCAGTGAGCTTTTTTTTCTTAAATACATTCCTTATAATTCTAGTTAGATCCTTCTTGATTATATGCCAATTTTTCCTGTAGAAAGAAATTGAAAAACCATCCAGACCCAATGCATTGTTCGGGTGAAGACCCCAAACAACCTTTTCAATTTCATCTTCTTCAACTTCTTGTATGAGCTCCATATTTTGATCAGCGCTTATCTTAATCTAAAATTTATCCACTTGATGTTAGGAGGTTTTTAAAATGTTTATATGCTTCTTGTTTTAAATCATTCAAGCCTCTTATCTCCCTTCTATCAATCTGAATACTGTCAATTTGATTTCTAGTCCTTCTAATTTTCATTGAGTTGTGGAAAAATGATGTATTCTTGTCTCCTGCTTTTAACCATAGGCTTCAAGATTTTAATCTCCAAATCTCTTCTTCTGTTCTATGTTCTCTATAAATTTCCCAATAGAGAGACTTTTCCTGAAGTTGGATTTCTTTGGTTTATTCCTTAGCTTCCTTTGTATCTTGAAGTGCCTCCATTTTTTTGATTAACTCAACCTTCCTTTTTTCTTTTTTTTGGTCATTTTCATTGGCCCAAATTTTCATTTCCTTTCTCAAGTTTTTTAATTTTGTCTCCCACATAAAGTAAGGAGAGTCGTAGACTCTTTGGGACCAAACTTCTGCAATTAATTTTTTAGATCCTCATTGCTGTTCCATGTTGGGCAATATCTAAAAGGAATGGGGCCTTTGTTTCCCATAGTCCCAAGAGAGATAACCTCCAGCTTGTTATCATATACTGTTGTATGAATAATCATCGACATTGCTGAGTTGTAATTGGATAAAATTCTATCCTGAAGGAGAATGTGGTCTAGTATTTCCTTTACGTTGCTGCTGTCTATTCTCTTGTTACTCCATGTGTACTTGACATTATTGGGAGGGATGTCAAGTAGCTTATGTGTTTCCATTATATATTCTATTGCATCCCTTGATGGGTGTGTGTGGTACACTCCTCATTAATTTCTCATCCACATTTAGAACTATATTGAGGTCACCTCCCAATATTACATTTCTCTTTTGGGCATTATATAGGATCTCTTTAAAAATGTTCCAGCATAGTTCTTTATCCCTATAATGGTTTGATGCACATATGTTGACCACATAGTATTCATCATTGGTGGTTATATATTTTAAGTATGTTCTAATCCAGTGTTTCTTTTTTTTTTGGTGAAGTAACTCCCATTTTCCTTTTCTCCATAGAGTGAAAATACCCCCCCGAGGCCCCTAGAGCTTGTTGAGTTGTTCCTTCATATTTTTATTTTCATTTTTTTGATCATTATTTCAGATTATTGGGCACTTCTTTTGGTCTCCTGTAGCATTACTATGTCTGGGATTTCCATTGCTAATATATCTTTGGTTGCATTGATTTTTGTTGATGTCCCCATACCCCTACAATTCCAGGAGACCACAACCATTATTTATTTTGACTGGAGGATGAGGGACCTTTCCCTCTTTGGTGATGTTGGTTTTTCTCCTTATTTCCTGAACTTTTCCCAAAGAATGATTCCATGGGCTACTGGGTTCCCATTGCCATCTCTTTTCTGCCGCTTCATCTCTCAACTCTTTGTTTGAATTTCTTCCTATTTTTTTTTTGGTGTTCAAAGGAGAGTAATGAGTCTTTTGAATGGTTCCTTTTCAAGATTCAATTGACATAGGGGGAGGTGGGATGAGAAGGGTATTGGGGGAAGTGTTGAGATTCAACAAGATGAGGATCCTAGTGAAAATTAAGCACCTACACTAGGTGGGGCCCACAGGCTATTTTTAGGTGTATGTCTATTTTTAGAATGGTGAACATATTCTATTTATAGCGGGATTATATTTATAGATAGTTGAGAAAATTATATTTATATATGCATGGGCGAAGTCTATTTATAGATCGCATGTCAATTATTATTAGCCCTTAATAATAATTAGACAATAAATAATAATATATTCTATTGAAGCACTTGATTTCAGTTAAATGATGTGGAAAACCAGTTGACTAAAGGAATTACGAGTTCTAAGGTTGGTTGGTGGGACATGCAGAGTGGACTTCATTGTAACTGAGTGATAAAAAGTTGTAGCAGAGTTGGATGTGTAGTTATGTGAGTTAAACTTAGTTGTGCTATATGTAACTAGTTGAAACTAAAGATACACTAGTGAGAGATCAATGAATTAATTATTTAATTAATTCACAAGAAGTGGTCTCAGATGCAACTGAAGAAATACTACTGTTAACTACACGCATGTCAGATCCAGAGGAGACCCAGTTGAGAGATAGGTGAAAGGGCCTGTTTGACTATCAATTGTGACTATAGTGGTGCATTCAATGCAACTACACACACATTAGAGATTCCAATGAGGATTGCGCAGTCAAGGAAAGGCAAGATATAATTCATTCAGGGATCTTCATCAATAGGGATTGCGCAGTGGAGGCAGGCTTTCAGGAGGCAGTGAATTGGTGCATGCTTATGCCAATTTTTGTATAATAGTGTGAGATGATTGTATATTATATAGAGAGCTCTTGGAGTAGAGCTTTGTATGAGACTATTTCATGATCCATAATATACATAATATATGATAGTGGGGTTTTTAGCTTTATGATTTCCCGGTAAAAACATCTGTGTTATGTGTGATTGATTTTTTCTGCATGTGTTTGCAATTGGCGATTAAATTTCCGCAAAGATTTAAGTAGAAGGATTATGTATTTAACAGTGGCATATTATTATTAGATCAGGAGAATATGAAAATACATAATTGAATTAAAATTTCTACATGGTATCAGAGAAAATAATATTTCAATATTGAAGCAGTAGCTGAGTTTGTTGGTGGAAACAATTCGAATTTGCTATGAGAATTTCTTGGTGCAACAGCTGAGTAAACATCGAAATGGATTTCAATGGTTTGCGGTTAGAGTATGCACTTGAGGGAAACTTGAACTACATTGAATGGAAGGATAGGATGGAGGTGGTGCTTGAAGATAATGGCTTGAAGGAATTCATCGACAGTGATGTTCCTAAGCCCACTTCGGCGGATGCTGCATTACTTGACATATGGCAAAAGAAAGTAGTGAAGATGAGAAGGATTATGTTGGAATGTGTGAGAGACCATATTGTCTCAAGTATTCATGGGAAAGCCACTATATTTTCAATGTGGAAGGCTTTGGCAGATATTTTCCAAAGTAGTAACAACCATAGGAAATTCGCGCTGAAGGATAAACTCAAGAAAATCAAAATGGAGAAGGGCGATAATATTCCTAAGTATCTCACAAATTTTGTCGAATGTCGCGATGAAATGGGGAGTGTGGTAATCATGGTTTATGATGATGATTTGGTGAGCTTGGATCTCTTGGGACTTCCTAAGAGTTGTCACAGTTATCAATACTCTGTCAACGGATGGGAAAAAATTTCGGATTGGGAACGACTGTGGTCGGATCTAGTGCAGGAGGAGTTCAGGCGGAACATGAGGGATGGCTCTTCATCAAAGCATGATGATGAAGAGGATTGTGCTTTGGCTTCCAAAGCAAGGAAAGGGAAGGGGAATAAATTCCACTCAAAATCCGAGGCTAAAGGAAAGAAGTTGGATTTTCCCAAGGTGAAGTGTTTTCACTATCACAAACATGGGCATCTCGCCACTAACTGCCCACAAAAAGAAGAAGAACAAGAAGGTTGCTGGAGCTGCAGCTGGTGAGGCCCTTGCCTCACAATTTGAACTTAATTTCTCTTTGATCACATGCTTCTTTTCAAGCGCAATGGGATCGGTGTGGTATCTTGATAATGGTGCTTCCTTCCACATGACAAGAGATAAGGAGCTTTTCAGTGCCTTGGAGGAGAAAGATCTCCAAATGCATATAGAGATGGGCGATGATGGATGATACAATGTGACCGAAATTGGTACCATTACCTTTGAGAGGGAGTCAGGTAAACCATTTTTGTTGAAAGATGTTATGCATGTTCCAGGTCTGAAGAAAAACTTGGTCTCAGTCGCGATGTTGGAGGATAGAGGTTATGACGTTGTTTTCAACAATGGAAAAGCTTTCCCGCGACATAAAACAACGGGTCAAACCAAGAGGATAGGGATTCGAGTCAAGAACCTCTACAAGATGAAGGTAGATAGCTACGTTGTAATGGTGGGCAAAGAAGAAGAGGTGGTGAGCCGGGATGAGGGCGAATTTAGGCACAAGCGATTGGGCCATCTTCACCATGGCACCATGAAGATTTTGTAGCAGATTTGTACTGGACTTCCCAAGGGTACACTTGCTCAGATATATTAGTGAAAGGGATGTACTATGTGTAATTTTTTGAAGACTACCTTTCATGAAAAGGAAAACCGTGCTTCGGTGATCCTGGAGAGAGTTCACACAGACGTGTGTGGGCCATTCTCGGTTGATTCAACAACGAAACACATATATTATGTTATTTTTGTTGATGACTATTCTCGTAGATGTTGGATCTTATTCATGCAGAAGAAAGATAAAAAATTCTCAAAGTTCTGTGAGTTTAAAGCATTGGTGGAGAAAGAGTCGGGGAAGCAAGTGAAGGCTCCACGGAGCGATAATGGTGGTGAATATATCTCGAAAAAATTCAAAGACTTTTGTAGAAAAGAAGGAATTTTAAGAGAACTCATAGCGCCTCATAACCCACAGTAGAATGGGGTCGTGGAGAGGAAGAACAAAATGATCATGGGTGCTGCATGAGCTATGCTGCATGATCAAGGCCTACCAATGCACTTGTGGGCAGAAGCATGCAACACTGTGGTTTATGTGAAAAACTGTTGTTCTCATGGAGTACTTGGCAGGAGTACACCTAAAGAAGCTTTTTCTAGTAAGAAACTGGATGTTTCTCACTTTAAGATTTTTGGCTCATTTGTTTATGTGCATGTGACCAAGAATTATAGGAAGAAGCTGGAGATGACTACTGAAGTTGGGATATTTGTGGGGTACACAGAAACACCCCATAATTATCGTGTGCATTTTCCAAATAATCGAATGACTGTGGTGCGACGGGATATAATATTCAATGAGGAAAAAGCCATGGATTCGTCGCTTGAGAGGGAGCTAAACTTGCATGCAGAGGAGGAAATACTTGTTCCCAAATATGAGTCTTTAGATGTGGATCAGTCACAGGAGGAGGTTCATGGAGTGGAGGAGTCTACTCACACAGAGCCAAACGTCAGAATTGGTAGAAGGCGTACCACATAAGCTAAGAGGCTGAAGCTTGATGCGGCACAGAATGTAGGAGTCCCTACTTCAAAACGTAGATAGAGACAGTCTCTTGATCGATTCACTGGATACATGGCTCTCATGAGAAAATGTATTGTGACTAAGCCATATTCCTTTCAGGAAGTAGTGTAGGAGCCCACATGGGTAGATGCAATGGTGGAGGAGTATGACTCCATAGTCAAAAATAGTGCTTGGGAAATTGTTCCGAGGCTGGTTGATAAATCAGTGCTAGGTTCAAGATGGATATACAAGGTAAAGAAAGCTACTGATGGGAGTGTTGAGAAATATAAGACAAGATTTGTGGCCCAAGGCTTCTCACAGATTGAGGGGATTGATTATGAAGAAAACTTTGCACCTGTCGCATGGTATTATTCCATAAGGACCATCCTTTCTCTCTCAGTGCAGATGGGTTGGCACATTCATCAGATGAATGTGAATACTGTGTTCCTTAATGGGATCATTGAGGAATAAGTGTACATTGAGCATCTGGAAGGATTTGAGATATTTAGCAGCGAGTTGCATGTGTGCAGACTCAAAATAGCATTGTATGGGCTGAAGAAAGAACCTCGTGCTTGGTACACTCGGATCGACAACTATTTCACTGGACTTGGCTTCACCAAGAGTGAGGTGGATGCGAACCTATACCATATTGTGGTGGAGGGTAAGCTTTTAATCATTGTTCTTTATGTTGACAATTTAATATTGATTGGTGATGAGTAGCTAATACACTCATGCAAGGAGGACCTTGCAAAGGAGTTTGAGATGAAGGATATGGGCCTCCTTCACTATTTCCTTGGATTGGAAATATGGCAGCGAGAAGGTGATTTTTTTGTGTCTCAAGGCAAGTATGTAAGGGAGATACTCGGTAAGTTTCACATGGAGGGCTAAAAACCCATGGATACTCCTCTTTCAGGAAACTGGAGGAAAGAGGATGCTACATCTAGAGAGGTAGTGGATGCTACTGTCTATCAATAGTTGGTGGGTTCGCTCATGTATTTAGTTAATACAAGACTAGACATATGCTATGCGGTGAACCAGCTTAGTCAAGCGATGGTTAATCCTACCAAGCTCTTTTTGAAGGCGAGCAAGCATGTCCTGAGATATCTCAGGGTCATATTTGAGTATGGAATATGGTACAGACAAATGGATGAGGTGAAGTTGCATGGCTTCATGGATGCAGATTGGGCAGGCAACCCAACGGACAAAAAGAGCACATCAAGAGGGGTCTTCAGTATCAAATCTACAACTGTTTCTTGGTACAACAGGAAACATAGATCTGTGGCACTCACTTCAGCGGAAGCGGAATACATGGCAGCAAGTCAAGCTGCATGTGAGGCTATCTAGATGAGGAAGATTCTGGTCGGTTTGTTCGGTTTTCATTTAGGTCCTACAATGATTCATTGTGATAATCAGAGTTGCATTAAAATCTCAATTAATCCTGTGTTTCATGATAGATCTAAGCATATAGATATCCAGTATCATCATATTAGAGATTGTGTGCAATAGAAGATCACGTTTCTTCAGTACATTCCTATGGAAGATCAGGATGCAGATATTCTAACGAAGGCGCTCACCAGGAGAAAATTCGAATAAATCGGGGTGAAGGATAAGCCCTTTCTTGTTGAGATGGAGTGTTGAGATTCAACAAGATGATCCCAGTGAAAATTAAGCACCTACACTAGGTGGGGCTCGCAGGCTATTTTTAGGTGTATGTTTGTTTTTAGAATGGAGAGCATATTCTCTTTATAGCAGCAGTCTATTTATAGATGGTTGAGAAAATTCTATTTATAGATGAGATTCTATTTTTAGATGCATGGGTGAAGTCTATTTATAGATCGCATGTCTAAAAATAGATCGCATGTCAACTATTATTATCCCTTAATAATAATTAGACAATAAATAATAATATGTTCTCTTGAAGCACTTGATTTCAGTTAACTGTTTGGAAAACTAGTTCACTGAAGGAATTACAAGTTCTAAGGTTGGTTGGTGGGACATGCAGAGTGGACTTCGTTGTAACTGAGTGATACAAAGTTGTAACAGAGTTGGATGTGTAGTTATGTGAGTTGTTATTTAGTTTAACTCAGTTAAGTGAGTTAAACTTAGTTGTGCTAGATGTAGCTAGCTGTAACTAAAGATACACTTGTGAGAGATCAATTAATTAATTATTTAATTAATTCACAAGCAGTGGTCTCACATCAGGGAAAATTTTAAGGATGGAAAATTATCTTGAAGTTTAAAAAATTGGCGAATCTCACTAGTCCCTAATATGCAAACTATAAAATGTTTATTGATGTATTTGTAAAATTATTCAAATTTATAATGATATTATGTATATTGTCTATATAATGTTGGCTATTTTTAACGTAAAATAATTTTATATTGTAAAATTTGGGCGAATGATTTTTATAAAAAAATGGAAATCGGCGAATCTTCTTTTTGGAAAAAACATGCAAAATTAGCCCACCTACGAATATTATCCCCTAAAATTTTCCCTGTCTCACATGCAACTGAAGAAATACTACTGTTAACTACATGCATGTGAGATACAATGGAGACCCAGTTGAGAGATAGGTGAAAGGGCCTGTTTGACTATCAGTTGTGACTATAGTGGTGCATTCAATGCAACAACACACACATTGGAGATGCCAATGAGGATTGCGCATTCAAGGCAAGGCAAGATAGAATTCATTCAGGGATCGTGGAGGCAGTAAATTGGTGCATGCTTATGCCAATTTTTGTATGACAGTGTGAGACGATTGTATATTGTATAGAGAGCTCTTGGAGTAGAGCTTTGAATGATATTGTTTCATGATCCATGATATACATAATATATGATAGTGGGGTTTTTAGCTTTATGCTTTCTCAGTAAAAACATCTGTGTTATGTGTGATTGATTTTTTCTGCATGTGTTTGCAATTGGCGATTAAATTTCTGCAAAGATTTAAGTAGAAGGATTCTGTATTTAACAGTGGCACATTATTTTTAGATCAGGAGAATCTGGCAATACATAATTGTATTAAAATTTCTACAGGGAGAGAGTGGTGTGGGGAGGGGGTGGGGGGCAAGAGATGAGAATGGGATGTCTTCAAGAGGTCCAAAAGGGTTGGGATCAGTGAGAGTAGAGGAATTAAGAGTAGGGTTGAGAGGAGGAGGCGAGGAGGGAGGAGGGCTAGATTGGGAGGAAGCTTGAGTTTGGTTAGTGGAGGGGGGGGGTTTGTTGTTTTGTTGCTTTTTTCTTTTTTTTTACTTGTTCCCATTTAGCTTCTAGAGCTTCTACATCTTCATTTTCATGTTTTTTTCGAGTGCCTATTTTCAAAATGACCATATTCATGACATACCTTGCATTTAAAATGATATATGAACGTAGACGAGATGTTTTATGTGCCTCTATTTGTCTACTTTGATCTTCACTGCCTCTGGTAAGCCTTTCCCTAGGTCGACTTCGACGCATATCCTCGCATAAGCGTGCATGTTCTCCTCTGGCTCGCATCTGTCAATATATTTTTCCACAACATTCTATATTGCCTTGACTGATTCATCACCACAAAAATGGAGGGGGAGGTGAGTAAGTCTAACACAAACAAGGACTGCGCTTGGCACGTCCTATTCAAGATCGAAGTCTAGCGTCCATCTGTTTAGATAGAGATCTTGCGTCTCCATGAAATATGGGTCATTACTGAATATTAGGTCTCTGTCTTCCATTATTTCAAAATGGAAGGTATAATACCCTCTTCCACATAATCTGATAAAGAGTTTCCCATTTTTTGAAGAGGATCAGTTCCTCTCAACCCACTTATGAATTGAGAGAGGAGATGGCCAAAGGCTTGTGAACTGGCCAACCAAGCCACATTAAAAAAGGGACAATGCTGCTTTGCATGGGAGGGAAGGAGGAATATTAATCTCAGGAATGTCATCTAGTTTCTTCACAAAATTTGATAAAGAGGGTTTGGTTCTTGGGGGGCCAATGGAGGAGATCATCAATGAGAAAGCATATGCGTTTTCATCATGAGCAAGGTTCGATGATTCAGGAGGAGGTTCCCCGTCTGACGGAGGGTTTGGTGGTTCCATGATGGTAGCAGGAGGCTGCACCAGTTGAGTTCTAGCAGAGGGAGCTAAGGGACGCATGCCCTCATGGCGCGCGCGTAAATGGAGGTTCAAAACGCCTCAAAGTGCGCACAGTCGATTTCGGTGAGACATACTGCAACTAGTACATTATTTTTATTTTTAAAAATAATAATATTTTGTTATTATAACTAATAAACAATTATAGATAATTTTTCCATTTATAAATAATTTATTTTAATTATAAGTTAATTTTTTTTTTATTATTTTTTGCATTAATCAACAATGTTGCAAACTAGGTTTGTCTTTATCATAAAATTACAATATAACAAGATTATTAACCATGTATATTTAGCCCCATTTTACCATGGATATTATTAACTTGTAAATAGGGTTTGTTAAAATACCATGGGCCAATAACATGGCTTATCAATACCACATGCTCAAAAACCATAACTCATTTCAAAATCAAAATATTTTACCATTTATTAAATTAAATCTAAAATCAAAATGTAGACATTGTAATGTTCTGTAAACTTTTTGACTTAGTCAAAACAAAATAAAAATTAAATTAAATTAAAAAATTAATATTATAATTATCAATAAAACATTTTGACTTGATCAAATTACATAAAACTAAAATTGAAAATAAAGTAGAACGAAAAGCATATAATTAATAATTATAATTAATAATCAAACCAGCCTAGATTCATATTAATTCTGGATCTAACAACCGTTGAGAGGGATCGAATCTATTTTCACTTTTAAAGAGGTTTGCATCAAAAGAGATTTGATTCTTTTAGACACTTGGTAAATCCATAGTTAAGATGGGTCTAAATTAGTCTATAGTTTAAATAATAGAGGTTTTCTTATCCATGAATAATTTCATCATGATCACTTAGCTTTGCTAAGTTAAAAAAAACAAATGAAATTCTTGGAAAGCTAAGGCATTCACATTTTGATGTAATGGGTTAAATATTTATCACATATACTAATTAATTGTGTCATGTTCAAGAGGGGTGTGACTTCTATGATTCTAATTTTGGGTCAAATATATTTCAAGCCATATAAGTGGTGGTCTTAACTTTTGTGTATTTTTTATTTTTATTTTTTTTGGTTTTCTTAGTTTTCTCCTATTGTGTGAGATAGATCTCTTTAATGCTTAACATATTACAAAGAAATTGGATCATATTAGAATTAGTTGTGACTTTAATTCTAGATGTATTAACTATTTTTATGATGATAGGCATTTCCTTTACCCGGAGTTGGGGCGAGCAGACACTGTTCACCCCAACTAATAAGAAGCTTTAATTTTCGTTGTCTGTAATTAAAAATTTAACATGTGGAGGCACTGTCACTGTTTTCCATTTGCCAACTATGACACAACCATTGGAATGGCTATGGCGTAATCGCTCCTACAGAAATTCGAAACAACAGTCGTGCTCACATAAAGGACACCACTGCTCATTGGGTTCATGAATCTCAACATGAAGAAGGCCACAAACATGGGAACCATCCATATTCCCATCCATCCTCGACTTGGTAGGGCCCGATACTTTCTCAACTTCTGGAATTTATAATTCATAAAAAAATGATATTTATATAGTAAGAAAATATACAAAGTCGTAAGAGGAAAAAATCACAGTAGATATTCCATAAAGGAGCATGTATGGATCAATGCCATAATATAATCGGGAAGCCCTAATGCAATCTACCCCAAAAATCCAAAAGACAAAACAAGAGATACTAATATTGATGTCTTGGAGTATCCCAAGGACTGAATAATTTGACTAAACAATTTGTCATAGGTTATTCATAGTTAATATATACTAGTCCCACAGTTCCGTTCCTCTCTTAGATGGAAACTTTTCAATGGCAACCTTAAAGGTCACAGTGTTGAACCAATAGATGCTATTTCCATCCATAAATCACAACACATCATCTGCGTCTTCCAAAATACGGAACTAAATCTAATGAGAACCAACACCAGCTAGCTATGCTCTGCAATAATGAATATACACTAATATTTTAAAACCATTCTAGCTTAATTACATTATACAAAAAAAATATAAGATGGAAGCAATGCATAGTTATACTTCAATTCCTTCTGATTATTATGTGAAGAAACCAATGATCTATACACTTCAAAAAAATACATCCCTCAATCTTTGTAAAGTACAAATAGAATTTGGAAAGAGTATAACTTGCGAATAAATCAATGGATGAATGATTTCACTCAGAATTAGCCACTGAACTCCATATTAACCCACCATTCCCAAACTCAGTCCTATTGCAAGAACAACCTAGGTTGGCAGAAATGCACACACACCTAAAGGTTTACCATGGTCGAATGTTGCATTGTGATAAATATTGTCTCAATATGAAAATCAACCATGGTAAACCATGGTTTAACATCACATTCTCACAAATATTGTCTCGATATGAAAATAAATCATGGTCAACCATGGTCCAACATCGCATTGTGACAAGGATTGTCTCAATATAGAAATCAACCATGTTCATTTTAGGGTTTATAATATTTATGTTAGGGTTTTTATGTCTTGGGTTTATAATTTTTATGCCTTGGTTTTATAATATCAATCCCTTGGGTTTATTGATCTAAGGGTTCATATTCCTAGGGTTTAATATTATTCTCTTAAGTTTTTAGTCTCCTTGGTTTACCATGGTCGAATGTCGCATTGCCACAAATATTGTCTCAATATGGAAATCAACCATGGCCAACCATGGTCCAACATCACGTTCTGAAAAAGATTGTCTCGATATGAAAATCAGTCATGGTCAACCGTGGTTAACCATGGTCCAACGTTCCATTGTGACAAGGATTATCTCAATATGGCAATCAACCATGGTCAACCATGTTTATTTTAGGGTTAATAATATTTATGTTTATTTTAGGGTTTCTATACCTTGGTTTTATAATTTTTATCCCTTGGTTTTATTATTCCCTTGGGTTTATAATATCAATCCATTGGGTTTATTGATTTAATGGTTCATATTCCTAGGGTTTAATATTATTACTTTAGGTTTATAGTCCCCTTGGTTTACCATGGTCGAATGTTGCATTGCCACAAATATTGTCTCAATATGGAAATCAACCATGGTCTGCCATGGTCCAACGCCGTGTTTTGACAATGATTGTCGTGATATTAAAATCAATCATGGTCAACCATGGTTAACCATGGTCCAATGTTGCATTGTGACAAGGATTGTCTCAATATGGAAATCAACCATCACCAACCATGCTTATTTTAGGGTTTATAATATTTATCTTAGAGTTTATATACCTTAGGTTTATAATTTTTATCCCTTGGGATTATTATTCCATTTGATTTATAATATCATTCCCTTGAGTTTATTGATCTAAGGGTTCAAATTCCTAGGGTTTAATATTATTCCCTTAGGTTTATAGTGCTTGGGTTTTTAGTATTAATCCCAAGGGTTTGTTATTTCCTTGGGTTTATAATATCTATCATTGTCAACCATGGTCAACCATTGTCTACCATGTTTTATAAATTTAATCATGGTCAACCATGGTGCAATGTCACATTGTGACAAATATTTACTCAATATGAGAATCAACCATGGTCAACCATGGTTCAATGTCGCATTGTGACATATTCTATGGATTTCAAAATCATTTATGGTCAAGCATGGTTAACCATGGTCCAACGCACATTCTGACAATTACTGTCTCAGTATGAAAATCAACCATGTTTATTTTAGTGTTTATAATATTTATCTTATGGTTTATATGCCTTGGATTTATAATATTATTTCCTTGGGTTTAATATTATTAAACCATGGTCAACCATTTTTAATAAAATCAATTGTTGTCAACCATGGTTAATCATGGTCAACCATGGTCCAACGTCGCATCGTGACAAAGATTGTCTCAATATGAAAATCAATCATTGTGTGAACCATGGTTAATCATGGTCAACCATGGTTCAACTTCGCATTGTGACAAAGATTGTCTCAATATGAAAATCAATCATTGTGTCAACCATGGCCTAACATCACATTATGGCAAATATTGTCTCAATATGATAATCATAGTCAACCATGGTCAATCATGGTCAACCTTAGTCAACCATGGCGAACCATGTTTTATAAAGTCAAACATGGTCAATCATGGTCAACCATGTTTTATGAATTCAAACATGGTCTTCCATGGTCAACTATGGTTGAACATCGCATTGTGACAAATATTGTCTTTATATGAAAATCAACCATGGTTAAGTATGGTCAACCATGGTCCAACGTGGCATTGTGACAAGGATTGTCTCTATATGAAAATCAACCATGGTCAAGCATGTTTATTTTAGTGTTTACAATATTTGTACTATGGTTTATATACATTGGGTTTATAATGTTAGTCCCTTGAGTTTAATATTATTCCCTTGGGTTCATAATCTCTTAGGGTTTTAGTATTAATCCCTTGGGTTTATAGTATCAATATGTTGGGTTTATTAATATAAGGGTTCATATTCCTACTATTTAATATTATTCCCTTATGTTTATAATGTCTTTGGTTTTTAGTATTAGTCCCTAAGGTTTATTATTTCCTTGGGTTTATAATATAAATCATGGTCAAACTTGGTCAACCATGTTTTATAAAATAAATTATGTTCATCCATGGTTAATTGTGGTCAACCATTGTCGAACATCGCATTGTGACAAAGATTGTCTTGATATGAAAATAAACCATGGTTAAGCATGGTCAAGCATGGTCCAACGTCGCATTATGAAAAGGATTGTCTCGATATGAAAATCAACCATGGTCAACCATGTTTTTTTTAGTGTTTATAATATTTATCTTAGGGTTTATATACCTTGGGTTTATGAACAATTGTTCTAAAATTTAAATGGGTTGACCTTGGGATATGGTTATGGCTAGAATTCAGAAACATAGATATGAAATAGAATTACCGCTTCTTTTATAATATTGAATTGAATCACTATTTGAACATAAATCTAAACATTCCATTTGAATTACTAACCTGGGAGTTTTAGTTTTATATCCTACCAATATTCACTATGGTTTTATATAAATTTCGATCACTAAATTATGTGCTACAATTTTTTACTCCACAAACATGAGAGAGGTTTGGGAGTTATGAAGCATACAAAATCTTGTTTTATGTCTTTTAAAATCAATTAAATTAGAGGAAAATGATAAAAGAAAACAAAGATGATTGGAGTAAGGGCAAGCAAGTCAAGGTAAGGTTAATAACCTTTAATTATGAGGATAGGCATTTCCTCTACCGGGTTGGTGTGAGCAAACACTGTTCACCCCATCCAATAAGAGGCCTTCATTTCCGTCATCCTCACTACAATTAAAATTTAACATGAGGAGGCTCTGCCATCGTTTTCCATTTTCCAACTATGACACAACCATCCCAACTTGCTTCCACACCTTTGTAGACGTCATCATAAACAACACAATTACCTTCCTTTACCAGTTCCTCAACACTGAAATTCCTAAGTTCCAAGGCTCTAATTGATCATTGTTCACCTGGAGAAGACATTGATCTATTTTATGTGCTAGTTTCTCTTCATAATTATTAGAAAACACCTACAAGCATGTATTTCCTTGTAGTTGTTTGTTGCAAAATCTCGTTAATATTTGTCATATGTGAAGCTTCTAAACACAACAAGATGTTTCACATCAATAAATAACATTGCAGGAGCGATAACAACATCCAAATAAGGGTGGTAAAATGTTAGAATAGAAATGTGTGCTCTCGAAGAACTTATTACAACACAATGCATGATACTAATGTATATTCCATTGTTCAGAAACCACACATACATAATTTCATTCCAACATTAATTATGTCCAAGTCATACACCATGGATTCTACAAATGGAAAATAAACCAGAAGAGGAGATTAATTAATTTGAGTGCAAATGAGATAAATGGAACTTATAATTGATCATCGACGTTTATAACACAAGAATTAGGAATGGAGTTCATAGCAATCCAATGTCCATTTTTGAGCACTTGTAAGCCAGGTGCCTCATCCTGAAAAAAAAGAGTGACAACATTGGGATCTGAATGGGATGGTAAACCGAATGTAAGCTCAAGATTGGGACACTTTGGATAATAGTTTATAACCATGTGTTATTCGTGCTTGCCCAATGCTTTGCCTAGGAAGTTAGCTTCTAGTCCTAGTATCTCAGATATCACTTATATCAACCTAAAAGCAAGTAGCTTTACCTCTATGTAATAAAAATTTCCAACTTCTCTACCATATTCATCAAAATTTTTGTTAGAAACATGACTGAAAGTAAGAGTACAATATAAGGATGCAATGATGCAACTGAAACTGATTGGGAAGGGATTACGATGCAAACAATGAAGGTATAAATTTGAGTGTATTGAACCTTTGCGTAAGAGGGATGATGTATAAGATCGTGAAGTTGGTTTTTCATCCTCCACTTGCAGTCAAATTAATTAATCCCACAATGTACCTTGTTAACATGAAATTGTGCATTTAAATGAAAATAAATGATTGTATAATACTTCTATGTAGTTCTTACCCGACGTTGTTGTCTTATTCCAACTAAAGGATTTAAGAAAGTTTACAAAGGCCACATTATCCAAACTTTTTGACTATATCCCATGATGCTATACCTATGCCTTCGACTGTCTTCTCACTCGTTTCCATGGCCTTTTCGACCTTCTCCTCCACATGTCCAATATTGTTGTTTTCAACTAATTTATCTAGCTTGTTCTCATTGAACTCCAATGAAGTGGTCTACAATACATGGTAATAAAAAAACCTGCTAAGATAACCAACACCACCACATTGATAATGCCGCTTCTCAGCTTTACAACCATATTCAAATTACTAGTGATTATTTCAATAAATATTCAACTGTATCAATTCAATTGAGTTCATAAGGCTAAGCACCATTTGTCCTCCTGTATTCCCCAATTTCTTCAGAAATTGAGAGGGATGAATACCGTTTACCATCATGTATTCCCTAATTTCTTCAAAAGTTGAGAGAGATGAATATTGCAAGTAATGATGAACAGAGGATTCATAGAAAAATGACACGGTGGACTGTCACATCTTGAATCTCCATGCAAATCCTTCTTCACTCACACTCTGATGCTCTTCGACACATTTATAACACTTGTCAAATAAGTTAGCGTTGTGCCACCATATGCTACATACATAAGTTGTTTAAATTAGATATCTATATAATTGAAATGATAAAAAGCTAGCTCTTGTCGATATTTACATGATAATATATTTAAAAAATTAAAAATTAATGACAAAACTATATAATTAAATAAACATTTTTATCTAAATATATGGAAAGATGTAGCTTTTTTTACGCAACATAAGAATAATAATGGTTGACTAATTGCATTCATTTGGATTTTGTACCAATGTGTGTGAGCATTTTGTACCAGATAAACACTAATTTGATGTTATTCTAATCTTTATAGCGGTTCGTAGGTAGTGCAACTAGATTGATATATGTTGAAACACATGGACATGTGAAAATGCATGTTGAAGTCCCATTATATTATTCATATTATGCCAAAGTTTAATTTTATGGATCCAATGATTAAATTATTCATATTTTGAATGCCAAGTGTGAACATGATCTTCAAACGAATAACAATGATACCTCAAGTGGTCCCCGTGGATGTTGATGCTCATCGACAAACATGAATAATATGCCATTCGCAATCTCAAAAACGCATTCGCTACTTCCACCATCCTGTTGATCCCCGCAATCTGAGATGCCCTCTTTCATTATCTACTTCTAATAACAACAAGTTACTTAAAACAAAAACATATGAAGAAAGGAAAACATTAAAAGGAGGTAGGAATAGGAACTAAATTGTTTTAGTCCATTCGATATTATTGGCACTATCCTCTCCTCGCTCTCCTCAAAATTAATTATGTCATCAATTCTATTCTACTTGTGGAGGCCTTCTCCATCTCCACGTTGATGATTTCCATCTTGAAAGAGGAAGAATTCATTCCTTTCGTAATATTTCCGATGACAGATTGGAGGTATTTATACATTATTTCATCAGTTCCCACATGGTTAAATTTCTCATCGTAACTTATTTATTAAAAAAAAAAAAAAAAAAAACAACAACAACTATACAAATTTGGGAATCTTTGATTTTTTCTTATGGTTTCATAAATTGCACGATTCGATAGACGGCGATTCCTTGAAATATTTTACGATGTTCATTCCCTCCCCAGCCCTTTTAGTGGGCTCTCGAGCTCTCCCTTGCAACCAATTATTCGATTCAAAGGCGATGACGATATTTTTCTCTTACAATATGATGGAGTGATGCATGATAGTGTATTCACCATATATGTCAGTCCCTACCTAATTGAGAGTCTTCTTCCATGCTTATTTGAACAACCTTTTCTGTGGAGCAATTTATAGAACTAAGGCATGAAAAATATTCATTTATTTATTTATAATTATTTTTCATGCACGTTTCAATATTGCAAATTTATAATTTAAATTTACAATACTAAATATAATTAGTTTCAATAAATTTAAAAGTTTTGATATGGTAATTTTATTATTTAAAATTACATTTTTATATTTAATTATTTTTAATATAATTTATGATTTTTTAATAAAAATATATTTACGTTGATAAGTGTTTCTCTACGGGGTTTGGGTGTGCAGACACTTTTCGACATGACTAATCACAAAGCCTCATTTTCGTCTACCACCAAATTCTAATATGACATTTTGCGACTCTATCAACGTTTTCCAAATACATCACAGGGACTAACGACAAAACTATCTCGGCTTGCTGCAACGCCTTCATTTCTGTCATAAAAAAAAATACAGTGACCTTCCTTTTCCAGTTCCTCAACATTCAGAATCCTCTAGGTTTGTTCGTCTACCAAACACATGTTATTGCCCTTCCCGCAATGTGTCATGTTACCACTCTGTTTCTTATAACCCTATGCTCAAGTACTCACAAAAGCAAACCTACAAATTTTAAATGGAGCTTTAATTAATTTTATTCTAAAGTTAAAATTTAATTTCATATCGATGATGGTGAAGGTCAATATCCCTCACACCAATGTTGGGCCTACCTATTACTCCCACAAGACTAGGTATGTGTTTTGTTGCTTTCTACTTTTAATTGATTTTATAAGTGTTGTAATCATTTTCATTTTTTGTGTTGTTTTAGGTTCGAGTCTTGTCCTCATAGTTGTTCCTACAACTCTTCCTTCACGCATGCCATCCATGACCAAAGATACTCCAGGTACAACAACAATCTCACTTACAATAGGTACTTCATCGAGTTTGTGGTTTTTGGTATCTACATCGTCTGACGATAGTAGCTCCAACGTGGAGAAAAGTTGGCCAAGCACTAAAAGTGAAGTTTCCATTTGTGCAGTTCTTATGCAGTTGATTAGTAGCATCATTGTGGGAGTAATTTGAGCAACCTCTTTAATGTAAATATGGATCATTAGTTGTTGGTTCACTTTTGGAGAATTATTACTTTTAGGTTTTGGTGATTACATTTTTCATGTATTGTATTGTCGTAATAATGGAATCCTCTAGTTGTGAGATAAGTACAGGGCTTTCTATTTTTCACGGTATGATGAGCCAGATTTCCGATGCCCATAAATTCTACATAGTGGTATGCTATTTTTTTTTTGAAAAACGAGATATAAAATAGTTTGTAATCAATGGTAAATGACAATATGGATAACACACCTATTACTGTATCACCCATTGATTTTATTTTCATAAATTTATTAAATAATTTTTATTCGAGTGTAGGGTTGGAACAATTGAACCCTAACATGTCGCTGATCAATTCCAAATCCTATGCAATATCCTCATGATCTACCTCCTTGTCTCCGTCCAAATCCTGCACACCTTGCATTCCTTATTTAGCTCACATCTTGCACTGTATGCCTAGGTCGCTTGTTTTTGCATTGAATATGCATTAAATTTTTTATGTCGAGGCCCATACCCACTTCTTTCTATATTGAATAGGCATTCAGGGAAATAAATATCTTCCATGTTAATTATTGTAGTGGTAGAAAAAACGAAAACCCACAAAGCTTTCTCAGAGCGGGACATTGCAACAAGTTTAGAGATTGCTTTTGTTTTGATGGGCCTACTAGAGATGCCTGTGTATTTTTAACTTAGTGAAGGCGAGGATGCATTGAAAACTATTTCTTGAAACCATTGTTGGAGATGGCACATTTCAACAATATTGAGGTTTATAAGAAGGAAAGTTGTGGGGATAGTTCAAATAGTCCTACCATTGAACTCGACAACATGGCCCCTTTTGATTGCAAGGATTGGAGTGGTTGCTAAGGTGTGAAGGTCAGAAAGTTCATTCCGTTCAGTGTGGCATTGCACGCCCCATAAGGTGACATAAATGCTGCAGCTTGACTTGTCGTGCAAGGCGACAATTTTCTTCACATTCCTCCCACTCCTCCTATAAAAATTCCTTTGCACCTCTTACTGCAATTTCTAGTTTTAATACTTAATACATATGTGCATGGATTCGTCATAAGGAATTACATATTTGGTTTAAGACAGATCAAATAACTTGTGTGCATCAATAAACGTTCCCTCAAATTATCTATTTATCAAATAAAGTGAGGTGGTTTATAATGCATCGTGCTACAACCTGTTGTACAAAGGGTTTTACTCCTAAGGTTCCCATTTCATGTAGGCTATTATGGTTTACAAATTTTCATCTAGTGACCTCAACATGTCAATGCTTCATGAAGAGATTACATGTTATTAGTAAAATTTACCATGATCCTTTGTGATGATTGTTGAACCAATTCAAAGCATCTACGTGCAATGCCTTTGGAAAGAATTTGAAGACAACTTTCATAGTGCATGATATCATCACATAGAAAGGTGAAATCATCTACATGAGATGTTGAATTTTAGCTTAATTTCTTGTTATATTTTGTTATATTTGGAAGAGCGTAGGAATAAGGACCATCCTGACACAAGGAACAAAATGTAATATATGTAAGCTAACTTGATTTAGATTTTGAATGTCATGTCGTTCTATGATTTGTAAATGATAAAAATTTCGTAGCATGTCCGATAAATTAAATGAGGAGTTATACATTATCACCATCATACAAAATCTATAAGAAAAGGGAATTAGATTAGAAAAACT
This sequence comes from Pinus albicaulis, assembly GCA_034641835.2. Taxonomy (NCBI): domain Eukaryota; kingdom Viridiplantae; phylum Streptophyta; class Pinopsida; order Pinales; family Pinaceae; genus Pinus; species Pinus albicaulis. Next base: position 901,826,442 of record CM076579.1, on the reverse strand, counting down.
ATGAATGTTATTGGGAGGATGTTCCTTGAAATTCCAATGAAGTCTATGTATATATAAAATATTCCCTTACCTTTCATAAATATATGAAAAGTTATGGAATCATATATAAATAATGTGTAGAAGGCAAGGGGATCATTGACCTATAAACTGTTATGTATATTTTTCCTAAACAATTTGGAATAAAAAATATTTTGATTGTGTTGATAGATTGATATCAAGTGTTGTCATAGATGTCAAGTTGAGGGAGAGAATGTAATTTTTCCCATTGTTCCTTTGTTTAAAAAATCATAAAATGTGTCTAGTTAGTCAGTCCTCTCAAATACCTTTCTAATGGTACATGGAACTTTGCCTACCTCCCAAGGACTTAAGAGAAAACTGGGTTTGAACCTGATGGGGTAAAATAACAAAGTTACCGACTTAATGAGAACTATAACCTCAAAACAATAAATCTAGCCAAAAAACCCCCAAAAAACATGAAAAAATAGCCCGAAAATGAAAAGTGTTTGTAACACCCTCCTCCCACATCTACTTAAGAATCCGACCAATCAGGGTAAACATGTGATGAAGAGTTGCTATGATATGATTCAACTCCTTATGTGTTAGTTAAGGAAGTGGAACCAACATAACACAACAAAACAGACCTTATACACCCATCAATGTAACCCCACGAACCATCCAAACCTTCGAGGTGACTAGCCCCTGGTGACTAGCCCCTGAGACAAACTAAAATTTTTCTGCATTAATCCCTGAGTTACTCCCATGACATGGGAATGAGTTTGGCTGGGACCCTTCGTTTGCTCCCACAACAAGGGTATGCATGTGATTGAGGACTTTCCTAAGTAGTTATGTGCCTGCGACTCCGAGTTCTATACCACTTTTTCAGGCCAAGGGCTCAGGTCACTTCCTAGAACTCCATGACTCTTCCAGTAATGAAAGGTAACAACAAAATAATGATACAAATGCAATTACTTGAAAAAGGACTTGACTGGACCCCTACTAGCCATGACAGGAATTTCGGCAAACATGTCACAAATATGTAATCTATAGGTTTAAATAATAGATCTGAACACAGGGGTCTCATACTTATGTGAGAATCATTAAGAAGCATTGATGCCTCATCACATTAGCTTCATTATCATCTATTATGTCATATATTTGTTGTTCATTCATTTACAAATCAAAATATGATGAGAGCCATACATCATCACTGTCATAGAACACATTCATAACCAACATATAAACAATAGAAATTACAAGCATAGAACAACCATATAAGCCACATAATAACAAACATATTTACCCATTAATATAAGAGGAAAATAGATCTTATTTCCATAATAAAAATGCAACTAAGTCTGGTACTTCCACATACCACCCGACCATAGACATGGCTAAACCAAATCTCTCTTTCATCCAATCACCCCTGTGCCATATTCTAAGCATGAATGTGGGATCTCATAAAAAAAAAATCAATCAAAACCAACCCAGGGCTTCTAGAGGCCAAACCACCTCAACCCTCCACTAGTTATTCCACCTCACGGTCGGACATCACTAACCATCATTGGATTGGTCTCTACCCAAGCTTTCCAGAGCTCTAAAGCATTTGTTCTAACCAAGGCTCCAGGACTAGTAACTCAACCCACAACTGCTACCGGGCTCTAGAGCATTTGTCAAACCAAGGCTCTAGGACTAGTAACTCAACCCAAGTTGTGACAGGGCTCCACAGTGTTTATCCAACCAAGGCTCCAAGAACTAGTAACTCAACCCACATCTAAAGGAACATGAGAACCAACCAGAAAACAAAAGTAAATGAACTCACAACACCATGGATATCTAGGAAATGGAAATGCTAGGCAAAATCACTATCAATCCAGGAAATTCTCCATGCCAATGACAAATCATGACCAGAAGACCACATGCATATTCCATGCATTCCAAAACTAGTGAGGAAAACAGATATGCAACTCGGTACTTGCAAGAAAAACCCGCTGTAGCTGTTGATCATGATGTCCTCTTCCTCTTCCCTACTTTTCCTTATCTTCTTTCTCGAAATATAATGTATGACACTCTCCTCTAAGAGTGCTAGAAGAAACTCTAAGTTTCCAAGAGTATGAGAGAGAGATCAAAAACTGAATTGGTCAAAAGCCATGAACCGATCCTCATAAGCCTTTTTATTATTGAGGCCTCTAATTTCTTCAATTTTCCATTATCTTCCTTCATTTTCCTCCTCATATGCAACCTGTGACCTTTCACCTTCCTTTTCTCCTATTTTCCATTATTTTTATAAATAAATTCAAATAAATGCTACTTTGCCTTCCGAAGCCTTAACCATTGAATTTTCAAATTTCCATAGCCATAATAAACCATATGAACACCCACACTAGGATGTTTTTCCCAACATTCAACTTGGAATACGTGTCCCAGGAACAAGGTCTTATTTTACCTTTATTAATTTTTACATGGATTTTTAACTAGGGCTATTACAAAACCCTCTTCCTTGGGGGAACACTGACCTCGATGTTCAGTGACACCTACAACCAACAAGAATGCTATAAGAAAAACATACTACCCATTTAGCTTTATAACTTATCTCGTTGCAGTACTTATAATGACCATCCTGCTGAGAAGCAAACCAACATGAAAAATATAACATCATAATGACATGATACCCATACTGGTTATTGGAGCTTTATAACATAGCTGATGGAAATATTTACATCCATATATATATATATATATATATATATATATATATATATGTACATATACCAAAAAATCATACCAAGAATTTACCAAAAACATATACCAAATACCTATACCAAAACATTCGCTAACAAACGAATAGAGAGGGATACATAGCCTACATCTGATCCTCCATCTCCCATGTAGCTTCATCTAGCCCAAAGTGCTTCCACTGCATTTTAACCTGCAATTCAAACCAGTGATTAACATGATCAACATATTTAACATAAATCTTAAGCAATGACACATAAAAAACATCATGGAATTTCACCATTTAAGGAACTGAAAGTTGATAGGCTATTGGCCTAATCCTCTCAAGAATCTTGAAAGGTCCACAAAACTGAGGTGCCAGCTTGGAACACGCTCCAATTCGCAAGGATCTCTTCTTCAGCTTGATGCACAAGTACACCTTCTCCCCAACATGGAACTCCTTAAACAACCTGTTCCGATTTTCATAGTTCTTCTTCCTATCCTGTGCTACTTTCAAATTCTTCTTAATTACCTGCATTTCCCATTCCATTTCCGCCAATATGTTCGGTCCAATCAACACCCTATTAATTGGATTACTCTAACGCATGGTAGTATTGTAACTCTACCCATACAATGCCTCAAACAGACTCATCCTCAAATATTCTTGATACCCGTTATTGTAAGCGAAATCTACCAGTTGAAGATACTCTTCCCACTTTCTTTGTTGATGCATCATATACATCCTCAATATGTCCTCCAATATCTTGTTGACCTTCTCAGTCTGTTCATCTATCTGTGGATGATAAGCTATACCGAAGGCCAAATCTGTGCCCAAACCTTCAAAAATATCCTTCCAAAACTTGGAAGTGAACTTCGCATCCCTGTCTGATACAATCTTCCACGGAACACCATGCAATCTGACCACATCGTTGATGAAGACATGTGCTGCATCATTCGCTGAGTATGTAGATTTCATTGGAATGAAGTGCGCTACCTTATTCAACCTGTCCACCATAACCATGATGGAATCATCCTGTCTAGATGTACTCGGTAAACCTATGATAAATTCCATGGAAATTACCTCCCATTTCCACTCTGGAATCGAAATCGGTTGTAGTAGTCCACTTGGATGTTTACACTATGCTTTTACCTGTTGACAATCCAAGTACCTAACCACAAAATCTGCTACTTCTCTCTTCAAATTCAACCTATAGTAAAAATTCTTCACTGCTGTCAGTGTCTTCTGATAGCACAGGTGACCTAAATATGGTTTTACATGAAACTCCCTCAAGATCACCTTCTTGAGTTCACTGATGTTTGACACATATATCATGTCTCTAAAATTCATCAAGCCATCTGCTATGAGACGATAGTCCACATCTTGTGCACTTGTACCTGTACCAGTACCACTACATGTACCTATACCTGCACCTATACCACCTCATGCACCTGTACTCTGCTGCAATTTGTGCTTAAGCTCCATATACCTGTGATCTTGCTGACTTGCCTACAAGATCCTATCTTGGAGATCTATCCCATAGGAACTCATAGATGCTATATGATTCACCTGTACATTCATGTTAAGAGCATGTGCAAACCTGTTCTCTTTACCTTCAATATACCTGATCTCAAAGTCAAACTCACTAATTGTGGCCAACCGTTTAGCTTTCGTGGTGTTCATATTCGTCTGGTCAAACAAATATCTCAAGCCAATGTGATCATTCATCAATACGAAACTCCTGCTAAGAAGATAGTGCCTCCACATCTTCTATGCATGAATGATCGCTTCCAACTCAATATCATGTGTCGGTTAATTCTGCTCGTGCTTATCTAGTTTTCATGATTCATAGAATACTACCCATCCTTCCTGCATAAGAACTCCACCAAGTCCTCTCTTACAAGCATCTATACATACCACAAACTCTTGATATGGATCTATGATATTTAACATTAGAGAATGTGTCAAAAATTTCTTTGATTGCTCAAAATTGGTTGCACATTCCTCTGTCCATTCAAACTTCTTACATTTCCTTTGCAATGATGTGATAGGATAAGCAATTTGTGAGAATTTATTGATGAATCTCCTGTAATAACCAACTAAACCCATGAAGGATCTTACCTCATCCACATTCCTAGGAGCTTGCCACTCCATGATAACTCTCACATGTCCCAAGTAATGTACCTCTGTATGAAAGAAACTGCACTTGCTGAGGTTAGCATACAACTCATTCTCTCTAAACAATCTCAACACTGCTGCTAATTCTTCGACATGCTCTTCTTCATTTTTAGAACACACCAATATATCATCAATGAATACAATAACAAACTTGTCCAAAGAAGGACACAACACACAATTCATCAAGCACATAAAAGTAGCTGGAGCATTGGTCAAACAAATTGAACTACAAAAAACTCATAATGTTTGTACCTGGTCCAAAAAGTTGATGTGTGAAAGTAATATTCTTTAATGCGTACCTGATGACATCCTAATCTTATATCAATCCTTGAGAACACTCGTACTCCCTTCAAATTATCGAAAAAATCATCAATCCTCGAAAACAAATACCTGTCCTTGATGTTCACCTTGTTCAACTACATGTAATTGATGCAAAACTTGAGAGGACCATGCTTATTCTTCACAAACAATACCGGTGTACCCCAAGGTGATACAATTGGCCTATTGTATCCCTTGTCAAGAATTTCCTTGAATTGCAACTTTAATTCTACTGACTCTGGAGTTCTCATCCTGTATGGTGCTTTTGATGCTTGTGTTTCCCCTAGTACTAGCTCAATAGGAAATTCTAATTCCCTGTGAGGTTTCAACTCTAAATATATGCGGGGAATACATCTTGAAACTGCCGTAGAACTAGGTACTTTCTTAACAAATCTGCATCCTCAACTTCCTTACCTTTATTACTAGAAATGTGCACAACAAATAACACATCGCCTTTCCCGCGACTACGTTTGGCCTGCATAAATGTCACCATCCTTATTGATGTTGCTTTCTTATTACCCTGTAAGACTCTTTGTTCCCTATTGTCATCCAAGCACTCGATATCCTTGTCATAACAATCCACCTTGGTCCTATGAAGATACAACTAGTCCATACCCAAAAGCATGTTATATGATCCCAATGAAAAATCTTTGAGATGTGCTAAGGTAGGCATACCATTCAAGTCAAATGCATAAGTTCTTACCCAATTATGAACTCTCTTCTTGGTATCTATAGCCAACTGCACTAACCATGATTCTGCATGCACTTATTTATGAAAAACTCACTTATCCACCAGGTCAGGATTAACATAAATATAGTTAGATCAAGGGCCAATCATAATAGAAACAAATTGATCACAAATCTTACTGTCCATCTCGATAATAGATGCTTGGTCATCTACTTGCATGTTATCTAGAACTGCATAGATCCTAGGAATACAACTTCTGATGGGCTACAAAGAGTTTGTTCCAACCAAGGCTCCAAGACTAGTAACTCAACCAACAACTGCTACTGAGCTCCAGAGCATTTGTCCAACTAAGGCTCTAGGACTAGTAACTCAACCCACCAAGGGCTCCAGAGAAATTTTCCAACAAAGGCTCCAAGATTAGTAACTCAACCCAAGCTATTACAAGGCTCCAGAGAATTTGTCCAACCAAATCTCGAGGAACTAGTAACTCAACCCACAACTAAAGGAACATGAGAACCAACTAGAAAACAAAATTAAATGAACCCACAATACAATGGCTATCTAGGAAATGGAAAGGCTAGGAAAAACCACTCTCAATCCAGGAAATCCTCCATGCCATTGAGATATCATGACCAAGAGACTGCATGCATATGCCATGCATGCCAAAACTAGTGAGGAAAACATTCATGCAACTCGGTACCTGCAAGAAAAACCCACTATAGTTGTTGATCCCAATGTCATCTTGCAATTTCCTGCTTTTCCTTGCCTTCTTTCTCCAAATCCAATGTATGCCACACTCCTCTAACAGTGTTCCAAGAAACTCCAAGTGTCCAAGAGTATGAGAGAGAGAGAACAGAGAGAGAGCTCCAAATATGAATTGATCAAAAGCCATGAACTGTTCCTCAAAAGAATTTTTATTAATGAGGCCTCTAATTTCTTCAAATTTCTATTATTTTCCTTCATTTTCCTCCTCACATGCAACCTCTAACCTTTCACCTTCCTTTTATCCTATTTTCAATTATTTTCATAAATAAATGCTAATAAATGCCAATAAATACCACTTTGTCTTTCGAAGCCTTAGCCATTGCCTTTGCCAATTTCCATAGCCATAATAAACCAAATGAACATCCACACTAGGATGTTTTGCCCAACATTCAACTTGAAATATGTGTCCCATGACCAAGGTATTATGTTACCTTTATTAATTTTTACATGGAATTTTAACGAGGGCTATTGCAGTGTTGATGCTGGAACAACTTTTTTTAAATTTTTTTATTTGGGGTAAATTTTCAACAATTTTCAAAATGGCAGTAAAACCAATTTTTTTGCGCAAACAACGGGTAAAATGCCCTGAAAACAATTTTTTTTTGATGTTAGAACAACATTTTTTGTTGTTGTTGTTTTTTTAAAAATGTCAGTAAAACCCAAATTTATTTGCATAAAAAACATGAAAAAACACACTAAAAATGAAAAGTGTTGATGCTGGAACAACATTGTTTGTTTTTTGGTAAATTTTTAACATTTTTTAGTAATGACATTAAAGATAAAATATCACGACTCCAAAAAACCTTAAAATTCCAACAATTTTCAAGGATGACCTTAAGTTAAAATATTGGTGTCTGGAAAGCCTTAAAATTCCAACAATATTTAGTCATGACGTTAAAGATAAAATATCATGACTCTTAAAATCCCTAAAATTATAACTTTTTTCAACCATAACATTAAAGATAAAATATCATGACTCATAAAAACCTTAAAATTTTGACAAATTTTTAACGATGGAATTAAAACAAAATATTATGACTACAAAAAACCTTAAGTTTCCAACATATTTCAACCACGACGTTATCGAAAAATTATATGACTAAAAAAAATTATAAAAATGAACACTTGAATGAAAGAGTCATTATACGAAGAGTAATTTCTTTTTTAAATGTTAAAAGTATAGCTATTTTAAAATCTTAGCTTAAGACAACTTGACACGTTACAACGAAAAATTAAAAATCTACCATCAAATTGACACACAATGGAGGTGAACTCGACCCATTGCAATGAAAACTTAAAAATCAATCATGAAATTAACACACTATGGCGGCAGAGTTGATCCAGTATAATGAAAGCTTTAAAATTAACTATCAAATTGACACGTAGTGAGGTCATAAGATTGATACAAGCCTACAAAAAAGTAAAATAATAAATAAATAAAAATAAAAAATACAAAACAAAACAGTATTAAAAAAAGAAAAAAGAAAAAAAAAGAAAAGAAAGAAAGAATATATTAAAACATTAAAAAAATAAAAAAAACTAAAAAATAAAAAATAAAAAAAGAGGTCAAACATAATTTTTTTAATATAAAAACCATAAAAAAATATAAGCATAAAAATGGTTTAAATAAAAAAACTCATAAAAGAAAAAATTTAAAAATATCATTAATTAAAATTAAAAAAAAATTAAAAAATATATAAAAAATGAATTAAAAAAAGTTCTCCAAAAAAACATATATATTTTTAATTTTTTTTTAATTTAACAATAAATAAATAAATAAAAGTAAATTTGATAATTAAAAAAATAAACAAAAACCAAACAAAGTGTTCAACTTCCCTTTATTCAAGGGACTACTGACAAGATTGCTCGGATCCTTGGGAAGAACAATGTTTCATCTACCTTTAGACCCATGGACATCATTCGTACGTCCCTAAGATCCATCAAAGACCCAGTAGAACCTAGAAACATGAAAGGAGTTTATTTGGTCCCTTGTTCTTGTGGCACCCCTTGCATTGGAGAAATTGACCGTTCCATAAATCAAAGGATTCAAGAGCATGCCACTGACATTAAACATGGTAGGGCTCACTCCTCAACTTTAGCCAAACATGCTGAGAAGACAAAACACCACAATTGTATTGAGGATTCACAGGTCATTGCGAGGGTCAATCCTTTCCATCACTCTAAGTTGAGGGATGCAATCGAAAATGAAAAATAGTCTATTAGACTAAATAGGGATGATGGTTGGAAACTTAGTAGTTGATGGATCCTATCCCTTTATTCTTAGTTATAGTCCTTTGTTTTTTCTCTCTCCTCTCTTGGGCCGTTCCCTTTCTTGTCTTGTTTTCTTAAGCTTAATTTTTTTATTAATAATATATTAATTGATTTGATCCCTTGCTATAGTTTGATTTTAATTTATATTTAAAGCTTTCTTTTTATTTATTTATTATCCTTATTGTTAATATTCATTTTGTTACCTACTCTCTCATATAGTTTGATTATCTTTTGATCTTTTATTTATATATATTTTATCATTTAATTTTTTGGTTTATTCATTTTTATTATTTATTCGTTTCTCTAGAATAATTTATTTTTAATTTATTACTCTATAATTTTTCTTTAAGCATTATATTTTTTCCCTATTTTGGGATTCTCCTAATCTTCTTGTAATGTTTTTTTATATTTATAAAAATATTTTATTTCTTTTTATTCTTTTGGTACTCTTTATTTTTGTTTTTGTTATTTATTTATTTATTGGTGTAGATGAAATTTTGATAACTCTTTATATTTCTTTATATATTTATTATATGTGCCACATACATGGTATTACGTATTCAGTTTTGCCTTTAATTAAAAATTTATGTTGCTTATTTATTATTTTAACATTGTGTATTCAATTTTTGTTATTTTTTATTATTATTTAAATTTATTTATTTGAAAGGTGATTGGTTGAGGTCTTATTTTGAGTTATTTAGTAACTTTCATTACTGACTAAAGCCACTTCAACTGGAAAAAGAATAATTGTTTTTTTTTTTTTCTATTAGTTATTATTTTTTTTTGTTTTTAGTTTTACTTCCTTTTTATTGAACTTTTTGATTTGGTTTTTCCCATTTTTCTATTATTTTGATTTTCATGAATTATAGTTTTTCTCAATATTTTCAATTTAAAATGACATATTTTAAAGAGGAAAAAATAATTAAAAAAGCTTTTTAATATATATATATATATATATATTTTTTTTTTTTTTTTTTAAATTTCACTTTTATTACTTTTTTATTTGACTTATATTTTTTTGTCTTTTTCTATGGTTTTTTCCCCTCTATTTTCAATTCCTATTTCACTAATAATAGTTTTTTTTTCTCATTAAATATTAATTTGACATTATTTTTTTCCTTTCATTTTTTTGCAAATTTCTTTCCCTCGAAGCAACAACTATACAATAAAATAAAAAATTAATAAAATTAAAACAAAATTTGAGTGTGATTTTCTCCTGTTATCTTTTATATATATATATATATATATATATATATATAGACACACATCTCATTCTTCATTCTACTCAAATCCTAAAGACCTCTTGTCATTATTGTCTACACTCAAATATCAGAGATATGGAAAATGACAACTTGTGAAGTTAAAGTTGGCGATGCGATTCTTGTGATTCTTGTGTTGTTATTATTCAACATAGCTGTTATCACTGTTATAAATGATATAGGTTAGATTATTATTGTATTTTATTTAGAACTAAATATTTAATATATTCATATTTTATCTATTTATTTCTATGTTTTAAAAAATATATATAACATATTCATATTTTCAACTGAAATGTCTCCCTCATCGACCATTGGAAAATCGTGAAGTAGTAGATTCCTGCAAAAATTGTCCTTTAGGCATGTCATGCATTACAAATCAGTTCGATATCATTTTGTGTTGCACAAGTCGACCTCAACGAGCTCACATCTTTTAATATTATATGAGCTACTGTTAAGTTTTTGGCATTAATATAAGTATTATTATTAATTAACATAATAATTATTTGTACAATGATATTTTTCAAAGTAGTTTGTTTTATAAAAAACTATAGCTCTCGTTTGAAAGATGACATTGTGGACATTGGAAATTTCATGGGGAAACCATAGATTATTGCAAATTTTCCAGCCATCTTGTTCATTAGACATTGGTGAAATTATGCATATTTTTCAACTGGAAAATGTGATTTAGTAGTTGGAAATTGTATGGTATAACAAGGTTTTAATTGCATAAATTCCAACCATCTTTTTTCTCAAATATTTTTTTATCATTTGCATGTGCTTTCAACTAGAATCATATTGTTTATGCTAAAATTTGTATGGATATTTTGAGAATTTCATTCGTTTATGATCTTTACTATAGTTGTACTCTTTTCCTTTGCCATTGGGGGCTAGCACCTTATTTGGTGCATCAAATCACCTGCTACATAATGATTACCATAATTTTTATGTTGTAGGAAATGGAGGTTTCGAACTTTTCACTTTGGCAAATACAATTCGTTGAAAAGTTAAAACGTTACAAAAATGGTGGTATTATTTCTAGTTTATCCATCTATCCATCAACAAATATTTATTGTTTTTTACTTTAATTTGGATATATTTAAACTAAGCAACATGAAGTAAAAATGTCACTTTGCATAATACTGACTGTGGTTATGTGTCTAGTGAAGTTGGTCACGAAGTCCAATTTTGTTCATTCACACCAATTGAGCTAATGTCCATCTTATTTCAATGCACAAATGACACCATGAACACGTTCCTAACTGAAGAATCTTTTCATTGTAGCATATATCCATCCAAATGTGATGCACCATAAAAATAATAATAACAACATTTTATCTAGAAGTGAGATTCAATTTCAGTCAATAATGTCAAATGAGTTAGCAACAACTTCTAGTTGAAGAATTTCTCTAGTACTTTCTAGCTTATGCATGTTTACATTTTCTGCAGAGAATATCCTTTGGAAAATACATTAGCTTTGAAGCATCAAGATAACAGTTACTTTGCACCCAATAACCGAGGTATAAGTAGCATGAGTAATTAATTGTTCTCGGATGAACTATTATGTTATTTTCTTATGAAAACAAGCATGATTGTGTTATTAATTTTTAAAGGAACAAGTAGATTTATATTTATCAAAATTGCAATCAGGCCATGTCCTTTACATTCATATATTGCTCTATTTAAAGCCTTTCCAAAAATTGTTTAGAATAATTCCTATAACTAGCATGTCTGGTCACTGCTTTTATTCTGACTACATTTAGGCTGTAAATTAGCAAAAATACTCCACAAATTTTGAGAAAGGAAACAAAGCATTACAGAAATATTTTAAAACAACTACCTGCTTCCCATCAATTCCTCAGGAGGACTGTATTCCTCGGTCATCTATTCACTAGTTTCCATAGTAGCAGTCGTTTCTTCCCTGCTGTGTTTCTCTTCCTCTTCCCCGACAACCTGCGGACTAGACGAAGATGCCTCTTTGAGCCTGTAAAATTCCTTTACTAACACCGAATGTTGTTGCCTCCACCTTGACTTCCATAATCTCTACTTTGAAATTCAAATGAATCAATTTGGTTGTCATATGGTCCACATAATTCTACAAAAGCTCTACATCCTTCCCTATTCTAATGAGATGATTTATTACTACAGAGAATTGATCACATGCTTCCTAAATAATTTGGTCCCTCGCTTTTGCAACCAATACTGCGATTTCCTCCTTGAGTAGAGCACATGTTCCTATGGTAAGAACGCCGCTTCCGTTTGTTCTAGAGGATGGCATTTTGAGAGATAACCATCCCTGTATGCGAATTAATTTCAAATTTAATTGCTACATCATGCTCCTTTTATTCCCAAGCTGCTCCTTGTCAACTATGGTGATCATCATTTGAAATTGAATGCAGTTCCCATGTCTCTGATTTTTCTCGATACGAGCTTCCATCCCTAGTATCGCCATTTTTTCCACATTTCGACTTGGAATTTAATGCCACGGATTGAGTGAGATACTCCCTCTCTGTTCACTAAAGCTATTAATTAATGATAATTCCTTTCCATTCCACTTCTCAAGTATCATGGATTTAATTCCATACTGCTTCCATTTGGAGGTGTGTTGATATTGTTGCCTGTCTCGCCACCCAAGAAGGTCCTGTCGTGCATCGGTTTGAATGAGAAGTGGTGGTGGGGTGTTAGTATTTAAACACTATTTATTCGACTCCTTGGATGTACTCATTTTCCACATTCTCTCATTGATGGAATGTGACATAATATTGCTTCTGCTTGACCTAAGACCAATGTCCCTTGTTCTAATGCAACTCCCCTATTGGCATTTTCGTCTGCTGACCAATTATTCTATGTTTTAGCATGGTAAAGATCATAACATTCAAAATTATTGAGAAGCATCCTTACTCGATGAAATATGGGGGAGATATCTGCCTCCTTTTGTTGTTTGAGCTTGATACATCTTTGGATAATGATAATTGAATATCCAATTATACTTATTTGATGAAGACCCTCTGAAGAAGTGATCATTAACCCTTGCCAAAGGGCTAAAGCCTAATCTTGGTTATTCTAAGCATTTCCTATTATCTAAGCATACTTTGTTTCTATTTCTTCGATGGGGTTATACCGCACCCCTCCTACTCGTGCCTCTCCCAAGCATGATTATCTTATTGAGTATTGAAGCATTTTATGTTTTTTTTCTTGAATATATTGAACAATTTGATATCTATTTCTTGAAGGTGTTGATATTAGTAAAACAACTCCCATATGAAATAATGATTTAAGCATCAAGACAAAAGTTACTTTGCACCCAACAAGTGATTGTATAAGTAACATGAGTGATTAATTGTTCTCAGATGTAGCATCATGTTATTTTCTTATGCAAACATGCATGATTATCTTATTGAGTATTGAAGCATTTTATGTTTTTTCGCTTGAACATATTGAGCAATTTTATATTTCTTTCTGAAGGTGTTGATATTAGTAAAAGGATCCCATATGAATTGACGATTCAACATTGAATTATATTATTTAAGAACTTCATAATATTTTCTACCTAATATGTGTTTGGTCTCTAGATAAGTAAAATATTTAGTTTGTGACACTAACATATTATTTTTGGAAGAACATTAAAAAAAGTCTTTTTTTTTGTACAAGAGAAACTAAAAATAATTGTAACGACAAGATAAAGACTATAGAAACAACACAAAGTTAACTTTAAAGAAAATTGAATATAAACTATCGATGAAATCTTTGTCTTTATCATTTTTTACTTTAATTTATCTATATTAAAACTAAGTAGTATAGACCTGTTCTAACGTATTATTGCTTGAACACATATTTATTAAAATATTTTATTTACTAAAATCAAGTAAACATAAAGAACAAAGATAATAAATAATAAATGCATTAAAGACCATTACATACTTTTGCCTAAATGTATTTGCCTTGTTTTATTAAATTTTTACTTTAATTTAACTATATTTAAACTAAGCAATAGGTACTAGCTGCCATGTAGCACTTGTTTATATAATAATTTTTATATTTAGTTTCATTATAAGAAGTTTATGTTAGCATTTATTATTGATTTTTTAGTTAGTTTCTAATTTGAATTATTTTCAGATTTTTATTGTATTTTTTGTTAGATTCTATTTTATTTTATTTTTCCTTTCTTTTACTTAAATTATTATTATTCTTTAATGTTTCATTTTAACATTATAATATTTATTTTATTTTACATTTTATAATTTGGATTTCTTCTCTTATGTGTTTTATTGATTTTTTATTTATTCTATAATGTCTAGTTTTAATTTAGTTTGTGCATCTCTACTATATATTTGTTTTTAGGAACAAACTATCCATCTTTGTCCTAATGATGGACCACAGTAAGTGGTTCGAAACGTGTCGACCTTAATAACTCTATGTGATTTATCCGAAAGAGACTTTAAATAAAACATGGATTACAAAAGGTTGCATTCAGAGAACATAATAAATATTAAGTTAAGAAACAAATAAAAAATTAAAAAAAATTAAAAAGGAATTTTAAAAAATAATAGAAAATAATATTAAAAAAATAATAAAAAAAACATAACAAAAATTAAAAATTAAAATACAACGTTTTTAACCATGAGAACCCCGCCTTGGTGCCAAAGGGCTACGGTCAAGGGAGACATGGGTGGCATGCTTCCCTTGCTACCCTTGACTGTGACCCTTTGTCGTCGGGGTGGGGGTCCAACATGCATCGACGACCCTATGCCCTATCGCCCAAGGGTCGCGAGACAGTGGGCTGTCGGATCCTCGCCCTAACACAGAATGACCATGGGCAGGGCAGAAGGGATGGCGTGCCACCCCTACCGCCTTGCCCGCGACCCTTTTGCATCGGGGTGGGGTGGCCACCCTTCTAATTAATATTTTTTCATTTATTTTATTTTATTTTTTTAAAGTTTTTTTTTTTTTTTTTTTTTAATGTTTTTGTTTGTTTGTTTGTGAATCAAACATTTCTATTAAACCATGTCAAATGTTTCATCGTGGATAACACAACTTCAAAGTAGCAAGGTCCTCATTCCTGTTA
Organism: Pinus albicaulis; assembly: GCA_034641835.2. Classification (NCBI taxonomy): domain Eukaryota; kingdom Viridiplantae; phylum Streptophyta; class Pinopsida; order Pinales; family Pinaceae; genus Pinus; species Pinus albicaulis. Next base: position 901,811,188 of record CM076579.1, on the reverse strand, counting down.
GATTTATTGGCCAACAGGTACAAGTAAAAGGACACTGATAGTAACAACAAAAAACTATTAAACCCAATATTAACCTCCCATGTGGAACATGACTGCTCAAAGAACAAAATGCATCCCACCATTCTCGCTATCCATCCAACTTTCCTAGAGCCTAATTATCCATTCGATCCTCTGTAGGGTGCCAAAATACTTCATGTACATGGGACTCCATGTGTGTCATTCTCCCTTAGAAATGATCCAATCACTCATGAATCCTCTTCTAATCTCTTCGAAGGGAGATCAACCAATCTGGAATATGCCTCTTGGTTATGCTGAATGTCATTCAGGAAGCTAAGGACCTCATTTCGGTCATTTTGTTGATTTCATGCTGATTGTTCAAAAACCATTGTCACTTCGTGGATTTGTGCCAAGGTTCAAAGGGAGGAGGTAAGTCCACATGCCAAGGTGAAACAACATGTTGCTACTCTATCTCCTCATTGTCATCGCGCAGTTCTACTAGGTGCACTACTCCCTGCCCTCATAGGCCTACCCATTTCTAGGGCCATCCTCTTTATAACAACATGAGAATGCTGTAATGCTCTCCTCTGATCCCCGTCTGCTCTGCCTACCAAGAACCAAGCTGACCACTTTCCGTGGATTCCCTCTATCCATACAAAATACGCCTTCCACCCCCACAACCCCAAGATAAAATTCGGCTAGTCCCATATCCCCCTGAGATTGTCTCTCCTAGGTGAGCCACCCAACCAACACCAACACCATACAGCAAAAACCTCCTACCCCAAGCAGAGCCTCCAATTAAACCTCCCACTAAATCGACCCAATGCCATCTCCCTACTACCAACAACCCCACTGAACCACTTCTCCTTCCCTTGGCCATAAAATCCTTTGCCACTCACAACCTCAATCTGACATGCGACTTCCTTTTTCTACCCCCTTCCTCCTTTCAGGGCCGCGAACTGACAAAAAAACAACAAAAAACTAGACTCAGAATATCTAAAGGCCAACAAAACACATTTCCAAGAGTTACAACATAATAAAACCACCACAATCAAGAAATAGGGGTGATTACTGAAATTGGGACAATAAGACCACCTTAAATTCGTTACAATTTTCATTCACCCCGATGCATTCACTGTAATTCACTTCTAACACAAACTACCAATAACTGAAACTTACAAAGAACAAATGGGGTGGAAATACTTGTGAAATGGTTCGAACTATTGTGTCAGTGCCTCAACTGATACTGAGCCAATATTCATACACTTTTATCCTCATAACCAGAGTGAATATGGCTCTATTTTCTGCACAATGTCGTGAAAATGGGTCCCAAATAACAATTTGCATTACCCGCATTGCCACCACCCCACCAAAATCTTCCCCTCCATTGATTGCATGCATCACTGAGAAACCAAAGAGTGTGAGTGGCTCCCCTTTATGGCCTCCCCTCACATCTAAACATCTCCCTTCCCTTGCAAATACCTTATAACAACCAAACCAATAGAGATATGTCAAGGAGTTCCTATAGAATGTTCGTCCTCAAGGCGCTAACTGAAACTTCTCTAAGACGGTTCCTTGTAGTTAATTACACGTGGGGTGAGTATTTACACCCACGTTCTGGGCATTCATTCAAGCACCTGACACCCACATCACATTTTTTTTAATTTTTAATTTTTAATGTTTTTATTTTTTTTAAATTTCAAATGTATTTTATTTATTTTAATATATATTCTTATTTTTAAAAATTTCACATTTTTTATATATTTTTTAAGATGGTGTTTGTTTTTGTTTTTGTTTATATATATATATATTAAAATTTTTGAAATGGTTTGTTTTATTTTTATTTTTAATTTTATTTTTTATAATAATTGTGTGTGTTTTTTTAAATAAATTTTGATTTAACATTCTTATTATGCGTGCAGACTATATTGTAATGAGTTTAGGTTAAAATGATTTGACTTTTAATTAATTTTCAATTTTTTTAGAAAATATTTCCAAAGTTTATTAAAGTTTTTGTAAAATTAAATATTAAAATTATTTTTTTAGAAATTGAAAATTAATTTTTGAATTTTTAAACTTTGAATTTCTATTGTTTGAGTTAAAATGATTTGAATTTTAATTAATTTTCAATTTTATAGAAACTATTTCCAAATTTTATTTAAGTTTTGGTAAAATTAGATATTAAAATTATTTTTTAGAAATTGAAAATTATTTTTTGAATTTTTAAAATTTGAATTTCTATTTTTTCATTAGCGGATGACTAATTTTATGTGGTTTAAAATCAAATTTTTAGAATTAAAAATTGTTAAAAAAAATCCTGTAATTCCCAAGTATCCTCATAAATTAATTATCGTTTTTTTCACTAAATTAATGTATTTTTTCATAAATAACATTTTCTTAAAAAATAAATAGTTTCCATTAACTTTCGGGCTTTAACTAACCATGGAAAGTGGCCGATTTAAAAAACAAAAGCAACAACATTGCATATTGCACTGATTTTTCTCTTGCTTATTTTCTTCATATTTTTTCCTTGCTAATTTTGGTTCAATCGTTTTCCTCAATAAACCTTACCTATATTATATATTGTCAGAATTCAATTTTAAATCATGATGCAATATACAAAATAAGATTTAAGTCAACACTACATTAAATAAGATTTTCTATTTTGTCTTTACAATTTTAATCATAACTTAAATATATAAAATAAAAAAATATTCTTTAGGAGTCTTTTGCGCTCGTACTTTAGCGTTTGTGTAACTATTTTTTTTATTTGAATATATTATACATTGCAAATTTTTATATTAGATATTTTATTACATATGAATTCTTTGCCACACGATTAAGACGACACAAAGTACTTCATATAGATTTGATTTTTTCGACATATAAATTCTACCATAGATTATTTATTTGTCGATGAATTAGGATGAATATAAATTTAAAGTTAAATAAATAGTTTGTTAAAAAAATAGTTTAAAAAAAATTTATTTATTTTTATTTATACCGTATATATACATTTTTTAATATAAAAATACTAAACATTGTAATTTCTCCTCCTTATTTGGTCCCATAAGCTAAATATGGAATAAAATGTTCCAAAACACATTTCAATACACTTTTAACTTTTGTAACAAACGATGATGTTGGAGATTTCAATAAACTTTTAAATTTTGTAACAACCGATGATGTTGGGAATTTCAATAAACTTATAACTTTTGTAACAAATGATGATGTTGGGGCGAATGTTTCATCCAAAATTATGTATACACCTATCTCTATTTTCCTCCAAGGTTATCAAGTACATTAATTACTTCTGTTACTTCCCTTCGTCGTATTCAAATGTGTTTTATTACTAAATTTATGAATTTATTCAAACATTCAATAATTGCTACCAATTACTTTTTGCAAAAGTGGAAGGTACTAAGTAGAAATGTTACATATTACACTGGTAATGTTTTATTTTTTTACTTATTTATTTTTCCCCTTTTTTGCTAAATATTTTGTCCGCTCTTTTTTCTTTAAAAAATTTTGATATATTTTTCTTTTGTATTAATTAATTAATGATATATAAATATATAAAAATCACAACTTCAAAATATTATTTTTGTTATTATTTTTAAACTTTGCAAAACAAATTAAAAATTTCATGATAAAAAACACTGTAAAGAAAAATAAAAAACACAAGATTGAAAAAACTTTAAAAAACAATCATCTTAATACAAAAAACAAGAAGCCCCAACAAAAAGGGCTTGATGTTTCATCAACACTTTTCAAAATCAACTTGAAAATCACTAACATTAAAAAAAAATGTTCATACTTGATACATAAGAAAATTTAAAGTGTCAAAAATATGCTCCGAAAAAAGGTGTATTCTGAATCAACACTTTTCAAAATGAGATAATTTTTTGCAACCCCTGAAAAAGTGAGAACTCAATATAATTACCATTAATTTTAACTTTGTTGAATGGGTGATAAAAGAAAATGTTGTGTCGTTGGATCAAACTAAGTGGTAATATCAATGACAAAAGGGGGCTCAACTTTGTATGAACATTAAGAGGGAGGTACCCCTGTTGTTTCTTTGTAGACCATTCTAGGCTCCAGAACTGTGCAAAACATCTAAATGAGGATTTATTTTAAATGGATAAACAATGACTCAAACCATTCACATGCACATTAGCCAAAAATTTCAAAGATTTCTGAAAGTGTTGATTCCAATATTAACATCATACAATTTTTTAAATGCTTGTGATAGAATAAAGATGAAAATACTTGATGACAAAATATCCTTCCTAAATATTTAATTATCAAACATAGTAGAGGCGTATAGAAATATTTCTAAACTAACACATATATATTTGAGAGATGACAAAAGAGAATAATTTTTTTTATGTAGAGGTACTAATTTAAACAGATTGTTCAAATAGATATTCTCAGTAATGATAATAACTTTTTAGGGTCTATGAGGGAGATTAAAACTTGACCTAGCCTTACCCAATATTTATTTTTTACCTCAAATAGATGAAGAATAACAAGTATGATACACAAGACAACTCACATGAACACAAATGCTACTAAAAATTGAATCCAGAAGCCTTTGATTATCTTCAAAAATTCCCAAAATACAACAATGTTTCTTGGTCTTGTCAAAGTATGAATCCTCACTTCAGATTACAAAGTATATATAAAGTCTTTAAAATTATCTAATTTAATTACAACTTTTACAATTAAATCAAAACTTTATCCAAATACATTTGGATAATATTAATATGAATAACTCAAAATAAAATCCTCGAACTAAATTGGTGGTAGTGGACACTATTCGAGGATGTTGCTTTCAACTACTAGCTTGAAATATGTAATTTGTTGATTGTGCTCCAGAATTCCCTACTTCTTGTTGCAAAATTCCCTAAAAAACTGCTCAACTGATAAGTTCAACGAACTTATCCCACTGATCATCATCTGGTCTTGAAAATTTTATTACCCTCTTGTAAGCTTCATTTACTTCAGTATACTTTTCAAAATTTGGCTTACTGATAAATATGTGATGAATTTCATGTGAGATAAATAAATCATCTGCTATTTCTTGGATGAAATTAGGACCACTAATGATTCCTTTGACCTTGGAAAATTTTGATTTGTGTGTTGCTATGTCATGTAAAGTTCTTTGATAATTTTACTTTTGAACTAATCCTCCATAAGGGTCTCTTAGCGAAGGAAGCCCCTTCTTCTGAAGTATCAAAAGCTTCTTATTGAATTTATTAATCTGACCTTCCAAGTTTTCACATTTTTTTTTCTAGCTGTAACATCAAGCTTTTCTTAATTAATCATTTTATTACCTCAAGGACTTCATTTGTCCTATCTTCTATTCCCATATCCTTTAGTACATCTCTAGTTTTTGAATTAAGAACTTTAATAATCTTAGTGGCTTCTCCAACTTTATGACCTAGTTCTTCATTTATTTCCTTAATGGTGTCCATTTCTTTATGCAACAATTGTTCCTATTCAAAGATAATTTCTATGGAAGGTCAGAACTCCAAGTTAGATGAATTGATATCTACCCAAATCTTCTCTTTTCCCTCGGATACATTTTGTGCATTGACTGATTCATACATATACTTTTCAAGTTGTTCTGTGAGCTTGAAAGTCTTCTCCACCTCTGAAATATATGCATTATTTACCTTAATTATATTTTCTTCCATTTAAAAAAGAGATGTATGTAGCTTTTTAATTTATACATTCCTTAAGGATAAATCAACCATAAATTTTGATAACTAATCTGCTATATCTTGGCTTGCCAATTCCCCTTGCATTACTGGAATTATTGTTGCAACATTTTTCTCCTTTTCCTTTAACAATTTTTCCATCCCTGCCTCCTTTTACTCTATTGGTAGACTCTGATCTACAACCATATGCAACATTACTTCTTCTTCCTTCTCAATTTATTCTACTTCTTGCACTTGGGTGTGGTCTGTTGTTGGCAGCTTGAGTTTTTTCCTCAGAGCCTGGACATAAACATTTCTATTCTTAATAATCCCTTGTGATACATCAACATTATTAGGATCTATGCCTAATTTAAAAATTAAATCTTCCAGATACTTTATCCTCGTATCTTTGGCCAATGATGACATTATTTACAACTTTAACTGTTAGTGCATATTGTTTAAATATGGTTGCAACTTTGAGGAAGTCAAGGCAAATTTTTCTAGAGAAGAAAAAATCATTTCACGAGTCTGTTTATGTAGATAAAGTTGATCTATGGGATGAATCTGTTTTGTATCAAAAGAAAAAATAGATGTTTCATAATATTGTGCACTATTTGGAAATGGGACCTTTGGCTCAAGAAAGGCCAATTGAAACTTCCCTTTATCAGAATCTAATGTAGATAACAACCTGTTCTGGGTAGTAGATGTTTTATTCCAAAATTGGGAATAGGTGGTATATTTGAGAAGTTCATTATTCTGCTTTATTTCTTTAAATTTAGCAAAAATATTCTCCTCACTAGAAGAAAATGAAGCAAATACATCATGGACTGTTTATTCAACCTTCTGTAAGGTGAAATGAGGCTTGCTTATTACCATGACTGTAGTAGAGAATTTTGTGTTTATGGGTTTCATATGACTCTTCTTTTGTATTTTTTGTCTTCTTCCTTTTAAAAACTCATAATTATATTGCTTCGGATTCTAAAACACTAGGAGAAATACTTTCTATGGTCCTTTTCAACTCTTTCTCTTTTGGGACAAGTGTTTCCAATTCTGGCTGATTAGATATATGTTACTCCATCTCTTGTAGAGTATTTTATTCCCATACTTCCTGATTTGCATATATTTCAATCTCTGGTTTTGAAGCATGATTATAGGTAGAAAACCTTTGCTTGAGTATGATAGATGAGATTTTCCCCAAAGGATCATAGGGCCAAGTGAAACTCATCTTGAACTTCATCTGCAGAAGCAAACTATCAACTTCTTTATCTACTACTCTGGTATTTACTATGAAAGTGCCCACCCGGGCTTTCAATTTGAATTGAGATTTTTTTTCTTGATACAAAATTAATCTCATCCACATTCAAAATTTGTCTTATAAATTTCCAAAGAAAGAATTATAATAGGAGCAAAAACTGGTAACTTGTAGGGTGACGATTCACAACCATACAGTCTAATTTCTATAAATTTCTTATATATGTACCAACCTCCAACCTTTGTTTGTTCACTTAAATGTAAAATTCTTTTAATTTCAGGTGAAATTCCTTTCACTACATCACTACTGAGAAGGAAAAGTGACAAGTACATGAACGGATCTGAATAATCATTGAAAGAATAATCTTATGAAGTCTTTCTTACTAATGAGGTCTAGTGAATAACAAACTATGGTCTCCTTTGTGAATCTAAATTATGCAATGAATTTTTGAACCTCTCTTATTGTTGATATAAAAAAAATACACTAACACAAATTGATGCTTGAAACCCATTTTTGAATTAAACTTCAAAAAATATTCATGGCTAGTATCTGGAATGATTTGGCCAAAATTGAAAATCACACCAGGTTTTTTCCCCGAAGAAAAGACTGAAAAAACCCCAAAATGACCTCGTCCACCCATTTGTCACTCTGATACCCTAAGAGACAACAAACCATATAGATTAGTTTCTTGGACATTTATGGAAATGTTTATGAGGAATAAGGAGGATTATTTTGAGGAAATTCATCACTTTCTGGTAAGAATGACTAAAAAATATGGGCTCTCTGCTGGAAAGTAAGCTTCTGATAAATTTCCATCAATGCATCAGCTGAAAAAGTATGAAGAGAGTTTCAAACATTAACTTGTTAAGCTTGGAAAATGGATTTTGGAGTTATATGAATTAGGATTTCACCATTTCTAGCTACTATGGCTCTTTGAATTGGTAAATACCTTTTTTCACACTAGGAAATAAACTCGAAAAATGGTGTGTCTAAGGGAGAACAAACTAGGGAATTAAGGATTCCCAAAGATTAAATTCATCACTCGATTCCTAAAATTTATGAAAATCCCAATTGTGTTATTCATACAAGTCAAATTCACATTTAGTTTCTACAACCTTAAAATCATTGTCTATTATGGAAATTCATCTAAATTTGGAATTAGGGGAAGCATAGGGTTCTTGGTTTCGATTTTACCTATGACTTTAGAAGAACCCATTTTTAAATCAAATGGGAAATGAGAAAATTGGAATACCTGAAGAAAGTGTAGTTGATGAAGAATTGGTCCCGTGAATTTGAAAATTTTCTTCACACCTTACAGTTTGATATCTCAAACAAATGATAATGGTAAAAGAAAAGAAAATTGGGTTTTAGCAAGGGAATAATTATCCATTGGAATTTAATAACTGGAACATTTAATTAAATTTAAACGTTGGCAATTTGGAAATGATATGTGGAAGAAGAGATAGTTATAACTAGTTTAGAGGATGGCTTGCCGAGGAGTTGGCACGGAGGGGGGTTCAATGAACAAGTGCTGGACATGTATGTCTGTGTTGTGGCTTTTGGAATTGGGATTGTGGACCCACCCCCCGCCCTTTGCGCATTAAACGTTGAGAATGCAGGGGGTCCGACATTTTATTACAAAGTGTTGATTTCGACAAACAAAATCAATGCCGCTAATACATGTGTGGAAGATAAATTGTGTGACGATAATTGTCACTTTCTTATATATTTTTTTATATGAAAAATAACAATTTGGAATTTATAAAACATGAAAAATTAATTAAAAAGTACACAATTCATTTATCTTTATTCATTTTTATTTTTGAAATAAAATTATGCAAATTGGAAGAAACTTGCATAAGATAATTAAAAAAAAGTTACAACATCAACTCCATATGAGGACTATTTCCCCCTGCAGGATGCAAAGAACATGCAGATCCATGTGCCTTCTCCTTTGGCTATGGAGTCATTGCTATAGAAAATCACACTTGCTCTGAAAATAAAATTCACACCGACCATTTACAATGATAATGAAAGTCACTCGCTCAGTATTGAATGTAGCGTTTCAAATATTTCCCATTGACTAGCAATGAGGAATATTCTCCCTAAAAATTCTAAAGAATGAAAGTATTGTTTCCCTTGAATTCTGCAATTTTAAAAGGTCCCAACCAGAGATTGTCAAACTTTTTAGGTTTTCCTTTTTCTTCCGTTCTTGCATCCCATCTCAATACTAGGTCTCGTTGCCTGAAATATCTCTTTCTTGCTCTCCTATAAAATAAAAATTTCATGTTATCTTGATATTAGAGGAGTTTGTGTTGATCCTATTCTCTATATTGATTAATTTCAATAATATGGTTGATTCTTTTTTAGACATCATTAGTTTCCTCATAAGAATATTGCAAGAGTTTCATGACTGGAAATGCCATTTGGGTAGGAAAAATGTTTTAGTACCATAAACTAGTTGAAATGGTGATTTACCAGTAGATATTTTAGGTGAAACTTGGTTTTCCCAAACTTCATACTTAAAATGACTATCCCAATTTTTTTTATGATCTGCGAACACCTTCTTAATGACTTTAATCAAGATTTTGTTTGATGAATTTCCTAGTCCATTCCCTCGTGGATAATATGGCGTAGAGAAATGTAAATAAATTTGGTATTTTTGACAGAACTCAATCATTTTAATGGAATTGAAAGCTTGAGAATTATTTGTAACTATTGTCTTGGACAACCAAATTTGGACAAGATTTTTTCTTCAATAATCTTCATGACAACAGAATCAATTGAATTTCTCACAAGAATAAGCTCTACCCATTTTGTGAAATAATATGTTGCAGTTAGGATCCATTTATGTTGATTTTTTGAAGAAGGAGTGATTTCACCAAATAAATATAGACCCCAATACAAGAAAGGAGCTTCAACTAATACTAGAATGAGAGGAAGAGTAATTAGTTTTTGTTTTCCTGCAAGAATTTGGCAGTGAATACAAATCCATACTTTTAAACCAACTTGGGAAAATAGATTAGGACAATAAAATCCAACTCTCAATATATTGTGTGTAGTTTCTTTCCAAGCATAGTGACCTCTGCATGCTCCTTCATGAAACTGCTCAATTACACCCTCTGTTTCATTTTCAGTCCAACATAGTAAAAGAATATTCAATGGATATTTCCAATACAATTTTTCATTAAGTATACAATATTTCATTGCTTTAAGCTTAGGAGATCTGCATTGATTTCTGATGAACTCAAGAGGATATTAAAAATATCATAGAATATGTACAATATCCTTATACCAGTCTGATAACAAAAATTTCTCATCAATATGTAAAGGAAGTGGGAGTGGTATTAAACTAGAAGAAGGTTCTTGTGGATTCTTCTCCTCTGGAATAGGAGAAGGTTCTTGTGGATTCTTCTCCTCTAGTGTACTTGAAATTTGCATAATTGAAAATATTCCCAGAACTTCAAAATTTGATTCCACTAGCAACTTAACCAATTCTTTTCCTTTTACTAGCTTTGTAGGTTTGATATCCAAATCAAACTCCAAAATTTTGGCTATCCATCTCCCTCTTTTTCCATATGTATCAGGTTGAGTTAGTATTGTTTTTACTGCATTATTGGGTACAAATTACATTATTGGAGAATGCAACACATAAATTCTAAAATATTTCATACTTTAATTCTGCATCCCTCAAAAATTTGCTAAAGAAAGCAATTGAGTGCTCATAATGATCTTCATTTTTCTGTAATAAAATTGCTGCTACTGTATTATCTTATGCAAAAGAGAAAATAATGAAAGGCTTTAAATAATTTGGACTGGCTAGAACTGGTGCTTTTGTGAGTGCTTTTTTTATTTGGGAAAAAGAAAATATGGCTTGTGCATTCCATTTAACCTCATGATTCTTCTTAAGCATATCAGTAATATCCTTTAAAATCTCAACATAGTTAGGTATAAACCTTCTCAAGAAATTGGTTTTCCCTAAAAATGCTTGAATTTCTTTTTTCGTTCTTGGAAAAATGATTAACTGAATAACTGATACCCTTTTGGGATCTATTGTGACTCCTTCCTTTGAAATTATATGGCCCAACAATTTTCCTTCTTTTAAAGCAAACATTTATTTCTTAGGATTTAGTGAAATTCCAAATTTCCTGCATCTCTCAAAGACTTTCTTCAAATGTTTGATATGCATTGCATCATATTCCAAAAATGCACTTAAATCATCAAGGTAAATGACTAGAAATTTGTTTACTTTTCCAAAAAATGCTAAGTCCATTGCTCTCTGAAAGGTTGCCCTTGCATCTATTAGGCCAAAAAGACATCTTAGCATACATGAATGTACCCCATGGTGTGGTGAAGGTTGTCTTTTCCCTGTCTTCATTGCTGACCAATATTTGATTGTATCTAGAAAAACCATCTAAAATTGAAATTTTGTTTGACAATGTTACCCTTTGAAGCATATGGTCCATATTTGGTAGTGGATAATTATCCTTTAATGAAAAATTGTTAAGATTCATGAAGTCAACACACAAAATGATTTTTCCATTATTTTTCCTGACAAGGACTAAATTAGCTATCCAATTAGAGTATCTTAATGGAACTATGATTTTTGCATCTAAATATTTATTTACTTCTTTTTCTATTATTGGTAGTAATATTGAATTTATACTTCTCCATTTCTTCTGAAATGGTTTGGCTCCTTATTTTAAAGGAATTTTATGTTCAATGATAGATGTATCATAAGTCTTCAAATATTCACATCTCCATGCAAAAAAATATTTATATTCCTTGAATAACTAAACATATTTTCATTAATCTCCTATGGTAATGTTGCTGAAAATTTAATGTTTCTAACCTCTTCTTTTGTACCAATATTACAACCTTGCACATCATCTTGCTATGAATTTAGCATTGAAGGTTTTATAACATCATTCTGGTCGAGAAATATCTCAAGGGGGAAAAATCCTTTAGGAATATAATTGTTAGGTAGATGAATAATATCATGGTCAACTGTTTTCTTCTTGAATTTTATTTTTGAATCAAAAATACTTTTTGTGATTGTTTCATTGTTTTCTTCATCAATATGTAGGCGAGAAAATTATTCAATAGTATGCATACAAAATTTCAATTGATCATCATATTCAAATACTTGCCAATGTTTCACATTAGTAGGGATAGAAGGTCTGTACCTAACCTCAATCTGGTATTGTAATTGAAAATATTCTAGTTTCCATTCTTGAAATTCTATTACAGACGTTTCTCAACATTGAAGTAATTTGATCAACTTTATGTTCGTCTTCCTTAATTTTTGAAGATGAACCAATTTTTGTTCTTGACTTAAATTTTATTTTTGATTTTTATGCCTTTTCTCTAAATGTACTTGATGTTGCACTATTAGCCTGAACCTGAATTGCATCAATTTGTATGTCTGCTAAAGTTCTATATTTTCTTTCTCTCAACATTAAAGCAAAATCATCATCAAATTCTTTAGAAAATATAACCTTTATTGCAGTGATTGGAGGATTACAATAAGCAGGAACCTTATTGTAAATTTTATTAGATCTCTTGATGAAGTCTGAGATAGGTTCATTTGATTCCTTTTGAGGTCTTGAAATTCAGTTAAATAATAAAAAGGATCCTTCTTTATTCCCCACTGATTTATGAAAATATTAGTTAACTCTGCCCATGTATGAATAGAAATTGGTTGTAACTTCCTAAAATAAATACTAACATTTCCTTCTAATGATTGAACAAACAACATCATATAGAAATATTCATGTTATATATTCATAGTATCTACAAAATCTAAAAATGTAGATAAATGATCTTCTGCATTTGGTCCTGTTTCTCCATTATATCTAGGGAGATGTTTTAGATAACCTAAGGAAAATTATGAATATGAGGTGGTGGTGGTAGCAATAATGTTGCATATATGACTACCACAATTGGTCCTAACCCAACCATTTTTTTTTGTTGTGAAATTGATTGTCTAGGATACGAATGTTTTTTGAGTGATCCAATTATGAATGTTAGTTTTGATGTGCTAATTTCAACCTCAAATTTTAAATTTTATGTACTGATCTTAGGCTTGATGTACATATGTTTCCTTGTTGCTTATGTGTGTCAAACACGTAATTTAAATTAGTTTTATGAGTGAATTCAAGAGCGTAAAGTATGCATTTAAAATTCTGAACAAAAACAACATAAAGAACAACAAACCATCACAATTGATCCATCAACACAAAGTTTTTATGGAGGAGTTCACCCCTCCTGGGTTACATCTCCTTGGTCCAACTTCCATGGCTTGTGCCTATGTATTAGCTAAAAAGTGTATAAATTGCTGTTTACATGCATCAAATGCTCCTGAATATTACTCCAATGAGTTCAAAATGTTTAAATCTATCAGAAATGACTATTCATTTACTTAATTTGGCCTTCAGCTGATCTAGGCATGGCCTTCTTTCCTGGTGGCCCTAGGCTTCAAAATTATTCAAAGTGACAAAAAAACCTATAGAATTGCTCCTCTACCTCTGCAACCTGTTCCAATGTGTTTAGAGCATGCCAATATCCTAGGAATGACTCTTCTTGAGCCAAATTTGGTTGAAAATTGCTCAAGATATGGTTCATTAAAATTTTCCCTAGATTCCTCCAAATCTAGAGAAGACTCAAGATAGCTCTGCCAAAATGGCAAGTCCGCTGAAAATGGAGGAACCACTGAATCTGCCACTAAATTAAATCTGAGTTTAATTAGGACTAAACTTCAGATTAATTTGGATAATCCTGTAATTAATATTAACTCCGCCATTAACTAAATCTGCGATTGTGATTTTTGTGGAGAGGTCATAGGGGAGGAAGGCTAGCCCGTGGGCTGGCCCCCTCCATTCCGCCATCGGATACGCATTTAAATTCAAATGTGATTTGGGTGTGGGGACTTTACAAGTCCCGCCTCGTGGTCCATTGGTAAAGCCGTAGAAATAGGAGGGGGAGGTCACGGGTTCGACCTGCCCTCTGCCCATCCTATATATACGTTTTTGCATGCGCTTTAAGAACCTTTGATATATATAATGTATAAAATGCGAAGTGTGCTCTGTCCAATCCATAATTCCACCATTTAATACTCAGACTATAGTTTAAAAAATGATATGTGAAATTTGGACTATGAAATTATATATGTGGAGTTTAATAATTATATATCCAACCTTAATTATTAAAAAATAATTTCCAACACATAAAAATTTATGAACCCAAATTCAACCTTGGAGGACATTGGGCAAATTCCACCTTCTGAAACCCAAAATTGTGAATCCTGCAGTGACACTTGTCATAGTCCCATTGGGAAAAAACAGAAGAATATTCCATGCATGCTGACTGGGTTGCCATGTCATCAACCTGTCACTGTTCTGCAATTTTTTTTTAAAATTTCTGAAAGGTGGTCAACAGGCTATAAATTCTTCATCCGAACTCAATTTTCAACAAAACGAGTTGCATTGGATTCTTGGCAATGGGCCAGTTGTTGTCATTTAGTTTTCAATCAATTATGAGAACTTTAATTTTTGAGCTAAATAGTGAGCCTCTGATCATTCCTCCCCACTAGAAGCCTTTTGGACCCCAAAATCTCTTATATTATTGATCATGTGGATGAGGGTACTATTCCCTCACCCTTCCAGTCTCTATCCACTGAAATTTTCCCAATTTCATAAAATGGAGCTTTTCACAAAAAGTTAACTTTTTCCTTGATTCTTGCGACCTTCTCTTGCTGTCATTAACACTGTCATGTTACAATATTTCTGTATTTGTATAACAACAAGCTATTTTTGCAGAAACCATCTTGTTCCTACCATGGTCATTAATCAAAGGAAACTTAAAAATTGTCTCACCTTGCACACTATCACCATGGTGATTTTTAGCTGATCTCGCTTTGTACTTGCGTCACCTCTTGACCAAGTATCTTCGCCATTGCCATGTAACTTTTGTAAACCAAAAAACATAATTTGTGGAACCCATGGCTTCTTTTCCAAGTTGCTTTGTCACTTTATCTTTGACCTTTGCACTCTCTTGCACCAGCATCTTGTTTCCAACACTGCTCAACACTGATGTTGACTAGTGCAATTCTGTAACATCTTGTTTACCTTCTTTCAAAGGAAACCTATTAAAATCCAAAAACATCTCATTACAAGCATAAGCATCCTTTTGAAAATTTTGATTCAAAACATCTCTTTGTCTGATCATCAACAATGTCAAATTCTGACTTGCATTCACTATCCTCTTCATTTCTCTTGCATGTATAAGAGACAAACTTGTCTTCTTCTTATGCGTTCTAACTATGTAATCAATACCATATTTAAACAAGTTATACTTATTCTCATGGTGATGAAATACTACTTTCCTATCATACAAATAAGGACTTCCCAATACAATACCTGATATCTCAACTGGCACCACATAAAGTTCAACTTCATCAATAAAGTTTGAATTGATGGCGAATCTTAGTAAACACTTCCTTTTAACCTGCAAGTTGTCATTCTTGCATATCCAACCCAAAGGATATGGTCTTGGATGTCTAATAGTTTCAAGGCGTTGCTGCTTAACCAAGTCTTTAGAAATCACGTTAGCTTGTGACCCACTATCAAAAAGTGTATCAATCTTGGTGTGTTTAGAGACAACTCTAATATGGAAAAGTTCTATTCTTGTATCTTCATCATGAGTAACATTTGAACAATTTGAAGTACTAGTGCTTGCAATATGTTTACCTTTAAAACCCATGGCTATAATATTTGTCTCATCTATTGAATTTGACCCTAAGTCATGTTCAACTATAGCAACGGTTTTACCCTTCTCTTTGGCTTTAACTATGGATGAAATTTCCAATAGTGGTATTCATCATGGCAATTATTTGAACAGTTGTTTCATGTGAGTTTTTCCCTATCTATTTTTACAGAGCTATTTATTTTTCCTCTTCCATAAAAAAATCCCTTTCCTTTTTCTTCCTTGCTCCCCTTTCACTTTTCTCATCTATGTTCTGTTTCCCTCTTGCCTCTAAGTGTGTGGCTTGAACACAAATTTCATCTATGTTTGTGGGATTTAACATGAGTTAGTGTGCCTAAGGCAATTGTGCAAACCCCCAACATACTTTAGCAAAGTTTCTTGAGAATATAAGTTAATACCGAAAATAAGAGCTCTTCTCCTAAACTCATGAGTATAATCTTGCACATTTTTCCCTTTCAACTGTCTAAAATTTTGCCAATCCATAATTTCCTTTTGCATGTAAGCAAAGGGATAGAATTTCATTTTAATGGCAGCAATAATACTTTACCAAGACATAGAGATCTTACCATAGTTTTTAATCTCTTCTTGAGTCATTGCTTCCCACCATACAAGTGCAGATTCTTCCATCCTTAAAGAGGCCAATTGAATCTTTATTTAATCTTCATGAAGGTTCTGAATCCTACATTACACCTCCAATTGACATATCCAATTGTCTAATATTACTGAATTTACCTTGCCATTATACATTGGAAGCTCAAATTTGACATCTAGTTTGAGTAAGGGTGTCTTTCCTTTTGTGGATTTTGAGTGA
This sequence comes from Pinus albicaulis, assembly GCA_034641835.2. Classification (NCBI taxonomy): domain Eukaryota; kingdom Viridiplantae; phylum Streptophyta; class Pinopsida; order Pinales; family Pinaceae; genus Pinus; species Pinus albicaulis. The sequence continues at coordinate 901,794,663 of CM076579.1, read as the reverse complement.
GTGTGAGTAGGTTTTGTGGTGGAAGTGGAAGATGATGCTGATGGAGATGATGAGGATGATGAAGATGGTGGAGATGGAGGTTTATTTCCTCCACTACCCTTTGAAATCTTCTCTTCATCATTTTTATCATCTGAAGTTCCTTCTCCATGTGGAGGCTTAGAACCTTCTCTTGTCATCCCAACAGTAAATGCATCAAACATAATTTTAGCCATCTTATTTATGTCATTGAAGTATCTATTGACATCATCCTCTTCTGAATGACCTTGAGTCTCTCCAACACCTGACATGATGGCTATGGATTCAAGGTCAAATTCTGATTCTTTTACCTCTTCAATCAACTCAACTTCTTGAGACAAAAATTGAGGTGCTTCAAGTGCAGCTACGAGTGGAAATTTGGGTGAATATGGTGCTCTTGTATCTCTCCTTCTTTTGGTCCTAATCTCAGGACTTGCAACCAAAAATTTCCCTTCACCTTTCTGCAACTTTAACCTTGTCAGCATCCCAAATTCGCAACCATTAAACTTGCACAAAACTCAAGCAACTATCAAGAAAATAACCTTGCCTCTCAACCGAATATTTTCAACCAGGCTCTGATACCAACTTGATCTAATTATGAATTTTAGTTTTTCTATGCTAATTTCAACCTCAGATTTTAAAATTTATTTACTGATCTTATGCTTGAAGTACATATGTTTCCTTGTTTCTTATGTGTGTCAAATAAACAATTTAACTGAGTCTTATGAGTGAATTCAAAAGAATAAATTATGAATTTAAAATGTTGAACAACAACAACATAAAGAACTAAAAACCATCACAATTGATCCATCAACACAGATTTTTGATGAAGGAGTTCACCCCTCCTGGGCTACATCTCCTTGGTCCAACTTCCATGGCTTGGGCCTCTGTATTAGCTCAAAAGTGCATAAATTTATATTTACATGCATCAAAATCTCCTGAATCTTACTCCAGTGAGTTTAGAATGTCGAAATTCATCATAAATGACCATTCATTTACTCAATTTGGCCTTCAGTTGATCTAGGCATGGCCTTCCTTCCTAGTGGCCCTGGGATTCAAAATTATTCAAAGTGACAAAAACACCTGTAGAATTTCTCCTCCGCCTCTACAACCTGTTCCAATGTGTTCATAGCATGCCGATATGCTAGGAATGACTCTTCTTGAGCCAAAATTGGCCGAAAATTGCTCAAGATATGGTTCATTCAAATTTTCCTTAGATTCCTCCTCCAAATTTGGAGAAGACTCGAGATAGCTCCACCAGACTTGCAGGTCCACCAAAAATGGAGGAACTGCTGAATCTGCTGCTAAATTAACTTCGAGTTTAATTAGGACTAAACTTTGGATTAATGTGGATAATCCCACAATTAATATTAACTCTGCCATTAACTAAATCTGCGCATGTGATTTTTGTGGATAGGTCATATGGGAGGAAGGCTGGCCCGCGGCCTAGCCCCCTTCATTCCGCCATCAGATACACATTTAAATTCAAATGTGATTTTGGTGTGGGGAATTTACAAGTCCCACCCCGTGGTCTATTAGTAAAGCCGTAGAAATAGGAGGGGGAGGTCACGGGTTCGACCCGCCCTCCACCCATCCTATATATTCGTTTTGGCATGCGCTTTAAGAACCTTTGATATATATATTTGTAAATGGACTTTGTAATGGATAAAATGTGAAATTCACTCCTTCCAATCCATAATTCCACCATTTATTACTTGGACTATAGTATAAAAAATGATATGCGAACTTTGGAATATGAAATTATATATGTGGAGTTTAATAATAAGGTTTGGAATTAATAATGAATATATATATATATATATATATATATATATATATATATATAGATATTCCAACTTGCTATAAAAATATTGATATATAAAGCAGAGATATTGTATCCAACCTTAATAATTAAAAAATAATTTCCAACACATAAAAATTCATGAACCCAAATTCAACCTTGGAGGACATTGGGAAAATTCCACCTTCTCAAACCCAAACTGGTGAATCATGCAGTGACACTTGTCACAATCCCATTGGGAAAAAACTGAAGAATATTTCCTGCATGCTGACTGGGCTGCCACGTCATCAACCTGTCATTGTTCTGCAATTTTTTTTTAAAATTTCCTTGTTATGAACAATAGTCAACAGGCTATAAATTATTCATTTGAACTTGGTTTTCGACGAAACAAGCCGCTTTGGATTCCTGGCGATGATCCGATCGTTTTCGTTTAGTTTTCAATCAATTCTGAGCACTTTAATTTTTGAGCTAAATACTAAGCCTCTGATCATTGAGAGATGACTGCCTTGAATGAATAATTTTTTTTGGAAATTAAGGGTGAATGATCAACCTTTCAACTTCAGAAAAAATATTTCTTTGATCTTAAAAAGCTAAATGGTTTGTATAAATTCTAAACTCTCCCTCAGGTTGATCAAAAGTAGAAGAATAAGTATGGATAACAGAGGATATGAAATCTGTAGGTTTAATCTCAGGAAATTTTATTCTAGTTTTGCTTTTGTGTCAGAATAATATGAAAGGGAGACAAGAAGTTCAAAGGATTCAAGGTGATGGATCAGTAAGGAATATTGAAGATCTATTCCCTTAGAAATTTTTTTTAATACTTTAGGAGGTAAACAATACAAATCAGAAGGTATTGGGATTTGTTGTGGTTTCTTAGGTTGTGAAACTGATTCCACTGGAAAAGTAGAAGTAGAATTAGAGGCTTGAATTCTATGTCTAAGGGAAGAAATTCATACATGTCTCTCTGGATATGATAATGGGGTAAATATATCAAGATAAAAATGAGATCTAGTATGCCTACTTGAAGCCATATTTAATATATGAAGTCACTAGGTGAATCGTTTTTAGCCTGCTAGCCTCTTATTCACCATTAAGAGGTATGTCTAATAATTTTCCCATGGAAAAAAGCTTCAACACTTCATTCCCCTGTAGTGGCACCAATCTGATGTTGTTTCTTTATAGAAAGTTCTAGTCGAGAGAACTGTGCCACAACATATAAATGAGGATTTATTTTAAATGGATGATCAATGAATCAAACTATTCACATGCACATTATCCAGATATTTCAAAGATTTATCAAAGTGTTGATTCCAATATTAACAACATAAAATTCTTTAAATTATTGTGATAGAAGAAAGATGAAAATACTTGATGACGAAATATCCTTCCTGAATATTTAATTATAAAACATAATAGAGGCATATAGAAATATTTCTATAGCTAACACATATATATTTGAGATATGACAGAAGACAATAATTTTTTGATCTAAAGGTACTAATTTAAACAAACTGTTCAATTATCTATTCTCAGTAATAATAATAAATTTGCAGGGGTGTTGTGAAGATAAATCCCCTCTACGGACAATGGCGATCTCTCTGGCCCTAGAGTGGGTCTAGCAACTTGTGAGACTTTGTAATGCAAGTTTCCTTAGATAATATTCAAAATGTGATAATAAAGGAGATAGGGGTACTTTTCCTGATGCTATGCTTGAACACTTTAATGATGGCATTGATCCACGACCTTGTAGGCTCGCCCCTTTCTACTAGTGGCACATGAATACATGTGGATGATCAAGAGGCAACAAAAAATTTAATCCAATACAAATATTCATGAACATCATCTATCTAACAGATCAAGGAAAATTAGACTATTTACACAAATAATTAGACAAATATAGAAATCAAACATCAAATGTTTTATTAATGAATGTAGAAGAGAGAGCTTACAACCCAGACCTTGATGTTGGAGGCCTCCCTTTGGTGATATCTAAGTCCTTCATCGAAGCTCGAAAGCACTCCTCCTCCCAGATAGGTTAGGAATTATCACAATATAGAAGTGTAAAGGGAATGAATGATCTTACCAACCCAACAATGATCAACCAGTAGTGGAGGGATGGGGATCAATTTATAGGAAGGGAGAAGAGGTTAGGAGCCCATGAAAGGAGGAGTAAGGTCCACTTTCTAAGGGATAAACCCCCATTGATAAGATAAAAGCTCTAAAATTAGAGAGCTCGACCCTATCACCACCGAATAACAACCAACTCGCCGCCTTGGATCTTCTAGAGGTTGAAGATTCTCCTCCATTTTGAGGAAACACTGCCAAAAAGGAATTAACATGGTTTTTGCAAAAAAAAGGGGCGCTGATAGTGGTAGCCTAGAACTGTCAACCTGCCATCAACACGAGCATACCACTAGAGAAGCATGACGACCCATAAATTTAGGTTTTTGACCAAGTCTCTCGAGTGATCTTCCAAGGCAAATTTCTTTGATTCTTTAGAGGATATCTTTGTGTATTTTTCCCAGGTGGATATACTACACAGGACATGTCATAGGGCACTTATGGATCAGGGACAAGAAGTGACCAGGGTGACAAATTATTGTGTAATAGATGCCCCCTAAATCATGAAGGCAGAACGAGGAGTGATGGGTGAAATGATTTATGAACTAAGGCAAAAGAACTTGGAATACTGCCAAGAAACCTCAAAAATCAAACACAATACAATATATGAAATCTTCGATGTGAACATGCCTAATAACATATCTGTGGAATAGGCATCAAATAAAATATGAACCCATGGCATGGTCACAACCATCCGTCTGAAAGAGATCATGGAAATGGATCCACGGTATGGATGCAACCATCCATATAGACAAGATCATATGTACAATCATGAATACTCAATAACTCCATGAAACTTGGATAATGAAAAAGGTGATCCAGGGTCTTCATTGCAATCTCAATCTACCCAATGTACAAATCTAGCCATGTGAATAGATGATCTAACGTCAAACATGGTAGAAACCAGCCGATTACCAATCAATGATGACAAATGTTAACAGGCACGAGAGAAACCACCAATAATTATGACAACCCTCAAGGTACAACATCACAATATATAAGTGTGAATAAAGGGGTTGAATTCGAACACTTGCAAAATCATTCGATCGAAGGCTAGTGATGTGAACCTCTCGTCGAACACAAAGAACTTTCCATTGAGGCATGCAAGCTCCAAGGTACTAAAAAGGAGTTTCTAAATCATCTTCCCAGATAATGAGATGAGGTAGATAGGAAGTGATCCATCGAAGGAGGGCCATAATGATTCCCACATCATCGACAAAGAACAGTATATATCTCAAGATGATGGGAGTGATTCAAGACTGTAAGAGAGAAGGCCAGACAAACAGAAGAATTTTTGAATTTGACAAAAAGGACTTCTCTTGAACATATCGGTGAAATGACTCCAGAGTGTGGAAAAATTTGACTCAAATGGCATAATAGGTCATGATGAAAAAAATGACGATTAAATAGGATAAAATGGATTTACCAAACCCGCGGAGGAAAAATGATGAATGAAGGATATAACCAACCCGACATGAACTGCAGACAAGTGTCATGTTCAAGAGTGAAAAGCTGCCCAAAATACACATAGGATGTTCAATTTTAAATTTTCCCTCGTTATTGCTAGTGAGTGCCTCTTTATATTTTATAGCCAACGTGAAGAGGATAGCATATGCTGAGCATATAAGTTCATCCTTCGAATGAATCCACCCCAGTAATTTTAATGAGCCGTACAAAGGAGGAACTTGGTCTCATCATGGTGACAAGTCTTTCGCTGTTAAAAATTTAATGAGTCCGGCGGAAGGATAACTCAGTGTCTTTTTCATGTTTAAGGAGTTTGAAAAAGAAACGGAAAAGAAAACTCCACCATGTCCCTTTTTGTAAATCATCTCTCAAAGTCCGAAAAGGTAGAAAACAATGCCCAGGAGAACCTCTTGACCATGTTCGATCAAGGTGTTCCTTTTTTGTAAATAGTTAATATCAACCTGAAAAAGGGTTAAACTTGTACTAAGACCACATCAATTCATTCACTTTGACAAGTTCAAAATGACAAGTACCCGACAATATTTCATGTTTTGAGAGTCAGAAAAGAGCTTAAAGTTGAATCCTTCTGGAGCAACGAGTGGTATAAAGGGTAGCAACTAGTTCCAGTGATGGTGGAACTGCTCAAAAAATGTAAATGTCAAGAGGCTAGATAACAAGACCACTTCATTGCAGTGGTTCCCCAGGAAAGGGTAAAACATTCAAGTGAGAGCGTACGATCGACCAAGTAGATGGTGATGATGGAATGAGAAAACCAAGGCTCATCTGGTAGAAGAGACAGATAAAAGGGAAATCACGAGAGGTGTAATGAGAGATGGTTTCATTTTTTCACAAGCTTGAAACATAGGAAACTATGCTTGAAATTGGTTTCATTTTTACATAAGCTTGAAAAATGTGGAAAAACTATGCTTGGAATTGGTTTCATTTTTACACAAGCTTGAAACAGAGATAAACTATGCTTGGAATAAGTTTGAATGCCCCCAGCATGGTGACTCAATTCAAGGTACATGCCCCCTAAGATTCATCTCATTCATCTAAGTACACTATTGGTTACTAATAGGTGGATGGAATGAAGGTTCATTTATGAGTTCAAGTGAACGACTCAACTGGGAATTTAAGAGATATAATCAAAGACTAGAATTGAAATGGGTTTTTTTTTCATTTTTTAATGAGGTGACATAGTAAAAGAACTATCCTCATGAAACTTTGTTTCATTTTTTAACAAGCTCGACACAAGACAAGGAAATTTTCTCATAAGATCTTGTTTTGTTTTTTAAGGAGCTTGACACAAGAAAAGGAACTCTGATTCGAACACCATGTTTCACTTTTTAAGGAACTTTTCTCGAAATACCTTTCTCGTGGCCCATAAAAGGTCATGAATTCCAAGAGGTTCTTATCATATGGGAGAACAACACTCTAGAAATCAGGATCTAATGCTCCCAGTACATGATGCACTATATCACTGACCAGATCATCAACAAACGCGGGCATGGAACAGGTGGCCACATAGTTAACCTGTGGTGGGGAAGATACCACTGGCATGTAAGGACCATTAAGGGAGTTTTGTGGAGGTAAATCCCCTCTGCGGACAGAGGCGATCCCTACTAGCCCAGATCGGGTCTAGCAACAATCGTTCATGCTATAGTGCAGGTTCCTAATTGCAAATAAACCAACTAGCGATGAAGGCTTACCTGGAATCCAACGCTGTTGCTTGTAGAAGAGGTAGCACTCCCGTTCCTTAGCCTTGGCAGATCACGATCCCCACGATCTCCGTGATGGACACCTGCACATGCGAGAAACAAAACAAACGCAAGCGTAAAATCCAGTAGATGCAACTATATGTCAGTCAGAAAGGACATAACTCATCATCATAAACAACAACAAGAGTGGAACCATAACCAATAGTCATTTATTATTAATCAATCAAAGGAAGAATACAACCATAGTTCTGACGCTGAATTCTCCTTCGGCGGGTCGCCAGCAGAACACGTCTCGAAAAGCCTGTCAAGGATGGGACAAACCTCTCTCTTCGGATCTTGACAATAGTCTCCTTGCTTGGATTTGGCCTTAAGGGAATTATGGAGGCTCTTGCAACATAAGGCTCTTGGGAATTTGGGAACTTGAAGACTAGCTTGCAATGGATATGGGCAAGCTTTTATAGATGGAGGAAGGGGAGTTGGGATCCCTATAATCATGGGATTGGCCCTATCCTCAAGGAAGCTTCCATGAGAGGTGGCAAACCACTTCCTCTACATGGAAATCCGGAGCCAAACCTCCCAACTCAAGATAGATACCAATTCATGAATTGGTTAGGATGAAACTTCCACCATTTATTTTTAAAAAACACTCCTTAAATTGGCTGGCGCGAGTGCAACTCTGGGACAGAGCGCCAATTGGCATGACCTATTTGAAGGATTTTCCTCATTGGCACGGGTACTGAACTGTCTGCCCGCGCCAATGCAAAAAGGGCCATTTTTATGGTTTTTCACAAGGAGATGTCTTCAGGGCAATGAAAGCTCTTGTTCAGAGGGATGTCATGAAAGTGATTTCAAGCCATGTTACTGCTCACAGGTCACGAAATGAGCCCTCCAATGTGCGGGATGGGGATTGCAGGGACGGTGACAAATTACTGTGTAACAGATGCCCCCTAAAGCATGAGGCCCGAGAGAGAGAGAGAGGAGTGAAATGCTTTACGAGAACGTGTCCAACTGAAAACTCCGGCATCGGAAAACCTGCATGGAGAAGTACAACTGATATCTCAGATACATGATATATATGCGGTATGGGCGCAGCCATCCATAACAGAGTATACAATAATCCAGATCCAAGGCATGGGTGTAGCCATCCAGTGAGGATCGATAAATAGACTCAGGTATGGTCGCAGCCATCTAGTAAGTGAGTCATGTAACCAATCATAATAATCCACAAAATCACAGCCTGGATTACAACAGACGCAATCCAGGGTCTTGCGCTCCATCTCGACCCGAACACAGTACAAGTCCAAGCATGTGAATAAATGGATTGAAGTCGAACATGCAAGAACATCGTCTGATTACTAGCCAATGATGAAATTCGTTAACAGACGTGAGAGGTACCACCATTAATGACAATGGTTCTCAAGGTACTACAGGTACAATCTATGACATGTGAATCAATGAGCTGGTGTCGAGCACCCGTAGAATCACTCGATCGGAGGCCAATGATGAAAACCTCACGTCAAACGTGAAGAACCTGCCATTGAATCATGCAGGATCCAAGGTACCATAAGGGAGTCTCTAGATCAGCTTAGGGATAATGATCACAGACTTCGACAGTGACCTTGGCCAGAAGGTGGGCCATAATGTTTCCACATCATCGACACGAACCACGAACATAATGTTTTTGTGAATTAGGATCGAAATGAGAATTAGAGGAGGTTGATGCTGCAGAGTTCAACTTCTCTTAAACATATCGGCGACACGACAGTGGATTTGGCAGTATTTGACATCAAAAGATCAGAGGTCATGATGACGAGGCAAAGAGAAGATGAGAGGTCAAAAGGGATCACCCAAACCCGCGGAGGCAAGTGAAAAGCGAGATGAGATGTCCCCAACCCGACACGAATGCAGACAAGTGCCATGTTCAAGAGCGACATACTGCCGACACGACAATGATGTTGGTTCCATTTTCCCCACCATCTCGGTGAGTACCTCTTTATTTTTACACAAGCTTGAAGAGGATACCATATGCTTGTCATAAGTCCGTCCTTCGGACGAATCCATCCTAGTACATTTAACGAGCCCTAGGAAGGAGGAACTCGAATATCGTCATCACGACTGAATCCAATGTCATCGAGGTTTAACGAGTCTGACAAAGGAAGAACGCGGCGTCTTTTCATGTTTAAAGAGTTTGAAAGACATGAAAAGTAAACTCAACAGTCCTTTTTCGTAAATAATCCATCCCAGCCCGAAAAATGGGTAAACGTATACTGGGTAGATGTCGATTCGTGTCCACTTTAACGAGATTGAAACGACAAGGGCCTCGGCAATCTTTTCATGTTTAGAGAGTCAGAAAAGAGCTGAAAGATGACTCCTCCTGGAGGAACGAGTGGTATAAAGGGTAGCAACTGGTTCCGGTAATGGTGGAACTGCTCAAAACAAGTAAAAGTTAAGAGGCTGGCTAACAAGACCACTCATCGCAGCGGTTCCTCGGGAACGGGTAAAACAACCAAGTGAAGGCATATGATCGGCCAAGCAGATAGTGACGATGGAGTGAGAAAACCAAGGCTCATCTAGCAAAACAGGCTGATAAAATGACAATCACAAGAGGTAAAATGGGAAAGGTTTCATTTTAACACAAGCTTCAAATCAGAAAACTCTGCTTGAAGTTGGTTTCATTTTTACACAAGCTTGAAACAAAGATAAACTATGCTTGAAACCGGTTTCATTTTTACACAAGCTTGAAACGGAAATAAACTATGCTTGAAAAAGTAAGCATGCCCCCAACATGGTGACTCAATTTGAGGTACATGCCCCCCAAGCTTCAGTCCATATGTAAGGCAGATGGAGTGAAGGTTCAAGTTACGAGATCAAGAGAAAGACTTGACTAGGATTTTACGAGATCTAAACAAAGACTCGAATTGAACAGGAACGTGTTTCATTATTTTAACGAGGTTGACACATTAAAAGAACTATCCTCGGGACACCTTGTTTCATGGTTTAAGGAGCTTGGCACAAGACAAGGAACTCTGCTCCAACAACCTTGTTTCATTTTTTAAGGAGCTTGACACAAGACAAGGAACTCTGCTCCGACAACCTTGTTTCATTTTTTAAGGAGCTTGACACAAGACAAGGAACTCTGCTCCGACTGTCTTGTTTCATTTTTTAAGGAGATTGACACAGAAAATGAACCATGCTCCTACGAGACCTCATCATAATGAACAAGAGTCATCGCTTCCTTCCAAGAGTTCCCTCCCGATGGAAGGAAAACATCCTGGAAGTCGAGGACCCAATGCCCCCGGCTTTGATGCACAATGGCACTATCCTTTGGGTACACAGGCACGGGGTAGGTAGCTACATAGTTGACCTGCAGTGGGGCAGATAAAATGGGTGGATAAAAACCAGGAAGGGATGATGGCGGGCCAGTTGCCACATTAGGACCAAAGAACGAAAGCTGATCAATGGTCACGATCCATCCTTCATGTGGAAAACAAACCACACGAAAAAGGGAGGAGACAAGCGCTCCCATGGCATAGGTGTAATTGCGCCCCAAAATCAGATTGAAATCCAAGGGGCCTGGAACAACCATCACGTCCATATGGATGGTTTTACCTCCCAAAGTAATAGGTAACCTTGGAAGGATCCCCAATGGTTGACTAGTTCTTACGTTGTCACTTGGTCTGCGTAACAGGCGCAAGCGGCGGCGAGCCAAAAGCTTTCCAAGTAGTTGAGGATAGAACACTAACAGACGTGCCTTCGTCTATAATGGTGCTGGGTACGACCAGACCAAAAGCCTGTACTGTGATCTCGAAAGGCACATAAGACGGAAGGCGGTATCCTGCAAATCGACTCCAATCAAAGTGACGAGCTTACTCGGAGGGGCTCGAGAGACGTCCTACTAGCCCCGAGACGGGTCTAGCAACCAATACGTTCACACTATAGTGCGAGTTCCTAATTGCATCGTAATAACGTGAAGACACTAATCATTTCGCAGTTTGTTGCTTGTAGAAGCGGTAGCGCTCCCATTCCTTAGCTTTGTGAGATCACGATCCCCCACGATCTCAGCGGGATAGGACACCTACACAACGAAGAGAAACAAAACAAACGCAAGTGGAAAATCCAGCAGATGCAACTATATGTCGATCAGAAAGGACATAACTCATCATCATAAATAACAACAAGAGTGGAACCATAACCAATAGTCGTTCATTAATAATCAATCAAAGGAAAATTACAACCATAGTTCTGACGCTGAATTCTCCTTCGGAGGGGGTCGCCAGCAGAACACGTCTCGAAAATCCTGTCAAGGATGGGACAAACTTCTCTCTTTGGACCTTGACGATAGTCTCCTTGCTTGAAATTGGCCTTAAGGGAATTATGGAGGCTCTTGCAGCATAAGGCTCTTGGGAATTTGGGAACTTGAAGACTAGCTTGCAATGGAGATGGGCAAGCTTTTATAGATGGAGGAAGAGGAGTTGGGATCCATATAGTCATGGGATTGGCCCTATCATCAAGGAATCTTCCATGAGAAGTGGCAAACCACTTCCTCTCTATGGAAATTCGTAGCCAAACCTCCCAACTCAAGATAGATATCAGTTCTTGGATCAGTTAAGACGAAACTTTTGCCATTTATTTTTAAAAAACATTCCTTAAATTGGCTGGCGCGAGTGCGACTCTGGGACAGAGCGCCAATTGGCGCGACCTCTTTGAAGTATTTTCCCCATTGGCGCGGGTACTGAATTGGCTACCCGCGCCAATGCAAAAAGGGCCATTTTTAGGGTTTTTCACAAGGAGATGTCTTCAGGGCAATGAAAGCTCTTGTTTAGAGGGATGTCATGAAAGTGATTTCAAGCCATGTCACTGCTCACAGGTCATGGAATGAGCCCTCCAATGTGTGCGGCGGGGATTGCAGGAATGACAAGTGCTTGTGTAATAGGGAGGATGGCTGATTGGGAGCTAGATTAGGATCAATGAACGAAAGCTGATCAATGGTCACAATTCTTCCTTCATGTGGAAAAAAAATCACACGAAAGAGAGAAGAGAGAAGAGCTCCCATGGAATAAGTATAGTCATGCCCAAGGAGTAAGTTAAAGTCCAAAGGGCCTTGGACAACCATCATGTCTATATAGATAGTATTTCCTCCCAAAGTAATAGGAAACTTAGGAAGGATCCCTAATGGTTGACTGGTTCTTCTGCTAAACAATAACAAATTCTGGGTAAGAGGCACAAGCTACGGAGAACCGAACACTTGCCAAGTGGTTGAGGACATAATACTGACCGATGTGCTTTCATCTATTATGGTGCTAGGTATGGCTACATTATAGTCTTGTACTGTGATATCAAAGGGTGCGTGAGAAGGAAGATGATATCTTGTCAGTCGACTCCAATCAAATGAAGCAACTAGACTACTTGGAGGGGGTGTCACGGGAACGGGTGAACTGCCCCCTTGTGCTACGGGAACGGGAGGATCACCCTCCTGTACAGGGGGAATGAGAGGATTACCCTCCAATTCATGGGAATTTGAATAAACAAAAAAAACCTGAGTGGTATCAGGTTCACTCTCTATGAGAAAATCATGATCCACTAAGGGTGGAATTAGGTCAAAAATTTTCTCAACCAATGATTGGTCGAGGAAAAACTCATGCGATTCAATTTTGAAAAGAGTGGGATTGACCAGAGATGATTTCTGATCAATCACTTGATCAAATAGCGGAGGATCAGTGAAAAGCTTTCGGTAACCAGTTGGAAGTCACAGATGAGAAGTCATAAGGTTATCCAACACTTTGAAGGCTTCATCCATATAAGGAAAAAGGTGAATGGGGTGATTCCCTTCACATAACCTATACATAAATTTTACACTACCATTTTTCCCATGGGCCTTATTATTACTAGTTGAGGGTTTCTCACTGACATAATCTCCAAAGGTTGATGACAAAGGATGATATGAGCTAGTCAACCACACTTCTAATATCTTGGGGATAATGTTGGATTGAGGGATCTTGACCCGGGTTCAGAGTTTATCACGCAACCAACAAACCTCTAACTACTGGCACTTTTGGCAATGACCTGCTTGCGCAGATCAAAGGTTCACCCGAAGTAGTATGGGGGTATTCTGGAACTAGGTTTATGCACCTTGAGGAAGAATTTAAAGTGGAGGCTGTTTTACAGAAATCAAGTCTACGGATAGATAAGTTTGCCTAAGTGTGGTGGGCACACTTAGAACAATAGATGAAAGACACTTGACCTTTTCCTTATGATTAACATATAGGATAAGAACACCTACTTGTGATCCTTCACTATTCTTTGTCTCCCTTTTGTCACTTTCGTCGCTCCCAATTGAACTGAACTCGTTTGATTGGTACTTGCAATTACTAAAAGAAGGAAAAAAATGATATAAAGGCATATGATCCATTCATCTTAATCAAACTGAATCAATTTCATTTGAAAATACATATATAAAAGCATGAACACATGTATTAGGAAAGGAAAAAATCTCTTTATTATAATATAGAAGGAGAAGTTACAACCAGTTGTATTGATTTGATGTCAACTCGCTCCAACTTCAGTCCTATCCTCATCACATGAGCAGCATTACTCCAGTAGCATAACATTACATGTAAACAATACCTGGAAGAGAAATAATCTTACCAGCATAACTCTACAAATTCAAACTCTTGCTCCCTTTTTGCACTATGGTTGGTGCTCAATTTATAAGAAATGAGGGTAGTTTGGAGTTAATTGGTCATTGAATGGATTTTCCATAAATGGACGAGGAAGTTTCCTTGTTCAATGGGATAGGAGGATAAGTGATTTAATGGCTCCATGGTGTTTATATTCGAGGTTATTATATATAATGATAGCCGGAAACACTTCTAGAAGCCACTATAAAGTGGGAAGATTCCCAGAATCCTTTGAACAATTCACTCCCACACTAGAAAATTTGGCCCAATTTCCGACGGCCACTTCGTCGCTATTCCAACACATAGTCATCGCAAGCGCGATAGTTCGAGGCTGGAAAAAACGTGGTTAGCCATTACGTCGCAATTCCGACGCTTTTCCAAAGTGTCGCAATACCGACACATTTTCCGACGTTTCCAAACAACCGTCGCTCTTCCGACGTTTTCCAAACCGTCGCTCTTCCGATGTGCGAAAACGGTCGCAATTCTGATGATATGTGGTCTGAATTTTTTAACGTCTCTCTTCCGACATTCGTAAACTGTCGCTCTTTCGACATGTGTAAACTGTCGTAATTCCGACGATATGTGGTCCGAAATTTTGAACGTTGCTCTTCCGACACTTATTAAAGTGTCGTAATACCGATGCTATGGAAAAGTGTCGCAAGACTGATGCTTTGCTGGAGTGTCACAATATTGACGCCTTACAAAAGCGTCGCAAGACCGATGCCAGGAAGAAGTGTCGCAATACCGACGAACAATTGAACGTCGCAAGACTGATGCGTATAAGGCGTCGCAAGACCAACGCTTATTAAAGTGTCGCAAGACCGACGCTGTGCCAGAGTGTCACAATATCGACGCATTGCAAAAGCGTCGCAAGATCGACGCCAGGAAGAAGTGTCGCAATACCGACGTACAATTGAACGTCGCAAGACCGATGCTTATAAAGCGTTGGTATACGGACGGCGGGTCAATTTAAAAAAAAAAGAAAAAAGAAAATTTACCAAGATGGTGATGTCTATGAATATGGAATGTTTGTTATCTAAAATAAAGGTTCATGTTTGTCATCAAAATCAATTTTGATTGCTTCAGTTTCTTTCCGAGAAAATTTAAGTGATAATTCAGTTTCTTTGCAAATAATATATATTCAAATATCGGACAAAAATATTCACCATTTTTTGAAGTCTCAAACATTGCCAGTTATTCTTCCAATTTTTAATTTCGGGGAGATGATTATTTCCTTCTTACTAGTAAACAAGAGAAGGAATAAGGTTAAAATCATTCACTAGGTGATATCCACTAGAAATATGGCTTCGGGAAGGAAGAATACACTTATAAATCTTTATTGATAATTCACTCTAGCAATTTTAGATCTTGAAAAGTTGATTTTTAAGAAGGTTTGGAGAGATAAACAAGTTTCAATTATAAGCTCATCGTGTGAAGGTACTCCAAGTTTGGTTTTTGAAAGTCCTAATATTGTTGAGGAAACCCAAGAACAATATTCAAAGGCATTTATATTTCTTGAAAAAATGTACTACTCTAAAAACAACGACTTTACTTGAAAATTTTGAAGTTATGAAAGATTATTTATTTTTGTTTTTTATTCAAAGAATCAAATTGAATTTAAAAAATATTCTTCTTTTGTTTATTCCAAATCATCCGAAGAAGGAGATATTAAAGATATAAAAAATCCATTGGACGTAACAGGCCCAATAGTAAATAAAAAACCAATTATTCCACATAATATAATGGCCACTCAAAATTCAAATGATCTAGTTGTTGCATGATATGCACCCCTAATATTTATTGCAAATCCACATGAAATTCCCCAAGGATACCTTAAAAACTTTCCAAGATACAATGGATAAGATTAAAAAAAAAACAATAGAAGGGCTTTCATATGGTTACACGAAACCCTTATATTTATGGAGCAATCCAAGTGTAGTTCAATAGCCAGCTCATAACAATTTTATCTATCCATCACATACACAAGATAGCTAAAATGAAACTTCCAACAACTCTTTGTTTTGCATAGATAATTGAAGCTTTTGGGGAAACCTTGTTATTGGTGCCCCGTCTTGTGCATATACTACTCGAATTGATGCACAAGATTTGTTAAGCTCCAATTCTAATGGTTGAAGATGTACATTTGGGTCTCATACCACTTTTAAATTCTACCATAGTGCATACATGAGGCAATGTTAATCTATTAGTACATCTCATTTGTTGGGGTTAATTAGTATATAAGACTTTTATAAATGAATATCAATTGGTCCCTTACTTGAATAAACCTGAACAAAACGAGAACTCTATCCAGTGTATTCTCCAACTCCTCCTCTGAAGTACCTTTGTTACCAGATCGAAGTTTCTCATCAAGAAATTTGGCAATAAGTTTTGCTGGTTGGTTCTGCAGACAAAGGCCATAATTTAGATAAATGAAAAAACAATATATCTAATATTATGAATGCAATTGTCTGCCTAAAAACATTCTTTCATTACTTACCTTTAGCTATTTTGTCATTAATCCTTTCAAACTTTTTGTCTCACTTAATTTGATAATCAAGAGCACAAATTCAATGAAAAATCTGTATAAACAGAAAGAAAATGAGCATAAACATATAGTAACTAACCTGTATAATTAATTCTGTATAAACAGAAAGAAAATGAGCATAAACATATAGTAACTAACCTGCCTTAGATTTATCAGATGCTCAAAGGCATCCTTGATAGTATTAGAAAAGTCCTCATTCTTCAAAGAAATTTCTTCCCATATTGTATCAAGTTGTGCTTTCAAGTCTAGAAGTGATGACACCATGTCCTTGTCTTTCATTTCATCCAATACAATGCCTTGCCCAGTAGCTTTAATGTATGCACTGAGAGCCAGCCGAAGCAGCTCAAGTGCACTCACCCTTTTAAAAAGAGAGTACATGCGCTGAAGGTCTGGAATGCGATTAGCATCCATGTGCAAAGTAAATCCCTGGGGAAATCATGATTTGGCTACCCTGTTAAATACATATGAACCAACATATTTCTGAATTTAGAGAGGGGATTTGACTCCATCAGTAATAAATAATGGGCTTCTATATCAATTTCTTTCCACATAGAAGAGACCATAATGATTAATTACATAGAACATCCAATCAACAAACAAATATGGGAATTTGAAAAATTAACATGAATGAATATCAGATAACTCAATGGAAAGATCCACATTCCCAATATCCATCAATTTTTCCAAAAAATACATGTGATTTGAATGGTAAGGGTATTGCCGTCATCATTTTTTCTTTAGGTGAGACATTTCCCAACATGAAAATTGTATTTGGCACCTTCACACCTGTACTTATGGACATACTCCCTTTATAAATGAAAACTCTTTAATTTTCCCAGAATGAAAAATAAGAACAAAATCTCAACTGAGGGGTTTACACCAATCATGCAACCATTTTCAAGAACCTGTTTGATTTTGCCTGGAAACGCGTGAAATGAAATGGAGCAGCAAAAGTCAGTTTGCTATAAACACAGTACACATGAAAATAGAAACACGGAGGTTCACCCACTTTGATCAAAATAATATTATACATATTTTCTGGTGCATCAATAGAATAACACAACTCTCGCATAGTACATAAAGCTTCCATAGAAAATGTTACCACATAACCATGACACACTGTGGCATGACAAACTACATTTTCTATTTCCATTTCAAGTGCATTCAGCTTTGTAAAGACTTCGACCCGAAAAGGGTCACCATCAGAACAATGCCTACAAGAAAATTACATAGATATGGTAAGAAATGCATAGTTTTGTTTCACTGCTCCAGTGAATAAATCTGTGAATTTGATCAATAATGGAAGCAGTAATCTATGAATATCTGTGAATATACAAGGATGTCAAAGAAATGAAGGCCAAAATAGGGGACATGGAGCCGAATTCCAAAGAATTTTTTGAATTTTCAGAAGCTGCCAGTCAAGAACAGGGTAAAAGACTCATTGATAAGCTTCAAGAAGGATCCAGGAACTATAACACAAAGCAAGGGAAAAGGATAGGGTTATAGTTTATCCAAAATTCCATGATTGATTTGGGGAGCTAGAGAAGATTTTCGATATTCTGTGTCAGTTTTGTGCCAAATAAGGTTCCTTTATTGACCTTATTCTTAAGTCCTAGGATGAACATCTTTATGGTTGGTTTGCATATGAGAAGCTAAGGAACCTCTTGCTTCTTCCCTGTAGTTATATCCCTTCCTAGATGTCATTCTTACCTATGTCAGTAATTCTAGCTAAGTAAGTAATTCTTACCTGTGTAAGTAATTCTTACTGTATGAATGCTAGCTATTGTAACAAATAGACTTGAAGATCATCTTCTCTATAGTAGCCATCATTGAAAGACGTTATTGGAAACCAAATTAATACTCTTGATAGATTCTCTTTCCTTTTACAAGTAAGTTATCCTTTATGCTCTATGTCTGCAATCCAAAAGTCTATATCCTAATTTGAGACTATGGTCTGAAGCATCTTTCCAAAAGTTATGTAGGTTGAATCCTAAAGGAATCTAGGACCAAGACTGAAAGAATAAATCCTACATCTCTTTGAAGCTAATCTCTCGACCAAGTTACAGAAACAAGCACTTATGATGACACCAAACAGTTACATGTGACTATACATGAAATTCGATACAATATTCTTTGTGATTTATGGAAGAAGATGAAAGAATATCCAATGAAGTTTGAAACCTCTTAACCATCTATTATAACTCGCTCTTGCTTAAGGTTGAAGGTCAAGTTTATGATAATCATCTTTACAAAAGGATAAATATTTTATGGGCAAATGAAGTGATGCCCGGGCTACCTGCTCAACCCACAATTTCTTGTCTCTGTGCATATAAAAGAAATGCACTTCACATTTAGCCCAAATAATTTTAAATCTGGGCAACCATTAACACTGTAGAGGCTCATATCCTTTTAAGCCTATGGTTATTAAACCATACAATACACCCTCTTTCGCTTTTTAATTCAACTGTTTGAATTTCACATAAACCCGATTATAAGCTTCCTTTCAACCCAACATTAACTTTATAAGCGCCCAATATATTATATGCTCAAAGTCACCTTTTTCATATAACCATGATAATGCCCAGCATACAATTTCGCTCCATACAAGGTTTGGCAGACATAATATATATATCAATGCTTAAATTAATATTCGTCCTTGGGTTAAAACCTCACATATCATAATACCTCTCTTTATGGTTTGAACCCCTTGGAGTTTATATCCAATATTTACACAACACATACAATGAATGTTTGCAATTGTATTCAATTTACCCTTAAAGCTCCACCTTTCCTTAAAACACTTAACTATTGTTTTAAACCCCCTTTCGGAATATTGCATCAAAGGATAATAACCCAAAGTTCAAACCTCCTTTTACTCCCTTGACTATGACATTACCCTTGAATCGTATTAGTGCCTTTTGGAATTCAAAATAACACAATAGCCCGACTCCTTTAATAACCACCGAACTTCGGACTTATAATGTTAATACCCATTAATTCTAACAACGCGACATTCTATTACATATTGTATTACATGGGGCCCACGCATCCATTATCCAACTTTTCCGAATTAAATAAATATTTAATATTATTGAAATCGTTGGTTCATACCTTAATTTATCTGTTGTGCAGCTTGCCGTGCGATTACCATTGGATCTATTGCCTGGCAGATTGGACGGACTTCATCAAAATCGCGTTTTTTTCCTCACTGGACTTTAACGCTCGAGAAAAACGCGATATGAGTGGTATTTAGGAGGTGATGTGTCCAAATATTGTTGGATCGCGTTGGTAAAGGCAAAAACCGCCTTTGGCCCAGATGCCGCACGAAACTCGTGGTATTGCCTCCCGAAACCACTTCTCCTACTATAGTAATTAAACAGTGGTTAACTCGGGTCTCACTGCATTTTTAATACAA
>CM076579.1:901490888-901774807 GCA_034641835.2 Pinus albicaulis | reverse complement strand
GTTAGCCCCCCTATGAAATTCTTGACAAGCAAGATGGGGGCTAGAATTGTTCTGGAGCCTCCAAGGAATGCCTTTCCCCGAAAAATTCATCCTCCTTGGATTCTCTCTGTACTGTGCCTAAAAGGTAGTCCCTCTGCTGATCCATTTCTCAAAAAGGCCCATTATTTCCCTTTATACCTTTTCAAAATATCACCTTCCCCTTCTCCCTTTGTCAAACTCCCCTTTAATTCCCCCATTATCCCTTTAAACCCTCTCTAAATCCTGTTTTTGCCCCTGTTTTGGCCTTCCCTACCCTTCATTTCCCTATCGTTCCTCCCCTTGGGCCTAAAAATGCTTTAAAATGTGCAAAAATCATATAATAAGGCCTAAGCCCCTTTGGCCATAGCCCCGCTCTCCTTTTCTTCCCATAAGACCTGGCGCCGGAACCCAGAGCTAAACCCCCCAGGCGCTTACCCCCTCCAACCTTTCTCCGCGCGAAGAATTCAATTAAAAACCTTGTTAATGTGCGTTTGTGGGTTTTAATACATTTTTATTGATCAACGGATCTCGACCATCCGTTAGAAATTCGATCCAACGGCGCGGAGCTCGCCCGAAACAGTGGACCCCATCTGCATACGTCATCCGCCCAAACCCGCTGGTAAATTCCGCACCACCGCTGCGCGCAGGGCGGTTTTTCACGGAAGCGCAGCGATTCCATTCAGTAGCAGCCACCTATCCCCTGTACGGTGGCAAAACCACCACCTTCCCGCGCGTTAACCTTCGACCCCGGCCTTGCAGCGAAATCCGCTACCACCGTTAGATCGCGGGGCCTCATCCAACGGCTGTCATCTCACGAAGTTGCGCGTCATTTAACACTGGTCCATCGTACCCACGGGCCCACCTTCCTTCGTCCTCCGCCGTCGATCTTCGCCCGATCGACAGTCTGGATCTGTCTGTTCATCGTTGACCATTCCGTTGCCCCGGGACCTCCACCTCATCCGTCCACTCGGCTGTCCGTATGCCACGTCACCCCACGTGCATGTTCCGTACCTGTAAACCATTTTGTCACATATAACGTCCTACTCTCGCATTTTTTAATGTCTTCCATGCATTTTTCATTATGCAACGTCCGCCAACCACACCAGAGCTATTTTTCACCATTTCCCCTGCAATTTTTCCCCTCCATTCCGTCTGCATGGCTATTTTCCACGACTACATCTTGTCCTCGTCGCCTTCATCATCCCTGTCCATGGTCTTCCTCACAGTTTGTTGTTTTGCAGAGTTTCCAACGGTAAAGGACCGCCATGATCCTACATGGCAAAGCTGTGCAGACAGTATTAAATCCAAGAAGTTGGTACTGTTATAAAATGGTCAAAGAAAGCGGCTGGGAGGATTTGCATCAAGGACAAAAGGTAGATTTCGAGCACTGAAAACCTTTAAGTGCCATTAAAACACGAACTACCCTGTCAGAAGCAAATAAAGCGGCAGAATGTTTCAGTGCAGAGGAAAAATAAGATTAAAGTGGGCTTATGAAGATCTTGAGCTTTTAATCTGAAGTTTGGAAGGCTAAACAGCAGTTTGAAGACCCCGAAGATCGATCAAAGGATCCTGCATGCAAGTAAATGGTACCATCAGGGTTATTTGTCAGCAGAATGTTTCTCTTTATCCATGTACAGGGTGCCCATACCACTTTATTATACATAACATCCCTGAAAGAATTTCCGCCTTAACTACAGCTCAAAAAACAATCAGACATTCATGAGGCAGACCTTCCCAACAGTTTGTTTCATTTTTTTCAAATCATGCAGGAGTACTTCAGCCAAAAGATGTCAAGATCAAATCTGGAGCAGATCATTCTCCCACAAGGAAGGTGACAAAGATTAAATATACAGCATGTCAAGCATAATGGGTTTCGGCCCTGCATTCATTGTTGTGTTTAAAGATACATTTAATTTTCACCTACCTTCTCAGTCGATCTTAGGTTCATCCTTTGCTATAAAGCACAGAAGGAAACATTGTAATGGTTGTTGATGAGAAATCAGTGGAATGCAAGCATTGTTCCTATTTGAGACAAGTTCTCTGTGTATATTGTAAGATAGGCTGAGATTAGATGTATTCAGACTGAATGTTCAAGCTATGGGCTATGATGTAACTGATTGGTGTTGTTTTAATATGACAAGCATGTTTCTTTGGATCCTGATCTAGAGCAGCTAGTGATGTTTCCTCTTTCTCTGTATTTGTGATTGACTTGCTCTTATGTTATGTTTCATTTCATTTCATTTCTGCTGGTAGGCAACAGAAGTATAATATAAGATTCACCCTCGATAGGTGCCTTATATTTCCTACTCTCCCTGCCGCAATGTTTTCTGCTCCATTGTGTATCTGAATATTGATTTCGATTGGTTTAACCAGTGTAGTGGATGTTATTGCCTGCTCTCTGACGTATGAATTAATGAAGTCTATGTTCATATGTTCTTGTTAGGATTTAGTTGAATGTGTTAAGAACCTGTGAGGTCTAGAATCCTGCATCTGCCTCACTAGGAGCTTTCCATCCTAATTAAACCTTTCCAAGATCCCTTGTTACACCTCTGATTTTGTCCAAGCAGGCCTGGAGTTAAATGACCTCTGGCCTGATCTATAGACAGAGTTGGTTGGTTCTCCTCCTTTCATTTTCTGACCTTAATGTCCCATTCAACCAATCATCCTTTAAGATCTAGATGATTTAGATGACTAGCCCAAATGAAAGCTTGCACATTGATTACAAATAAATCCTTTCTTGAATCCATATCCCAATGGCTTTGATGTTCCCTGAGTTATCTGTCTCTGCCTAAGCTTCCTCTCTGCTCATCCTTGTCTTATATTGGTCCTTCTTTTCCCGGTTCCCTCCAACCAAACACAAACAATCAAACAAACAACCTCGAGCCTATAACTAGCCTAAAATCTTATACCTTGAGCCTTAAAGACATAAACCTTTGGCTATCATAGAGAGATCCCTCTCTAGACCTAGGAGGGCTATATCCTAAGGTCCAAAAGTGGTTCTATGCTGTCTCATCTTTTGGTCTTTGTCAACCTGGCCAAAACATGGGAACCCCAACATAATGGCGACTCCACTGGGGAGTTCTGAGTACATTTCACCTTAAACATTCGTAAAAGACTCAGAAACTTAGAACTCTGGTGAGGTTGAAAGTAAGTCACCCCTTTCTCGAATCAACCTCCATTATTGAATATCCACCACACTCTTAGACAGAGCCTGGAAAGGGCCAGGTCGCCTCCGGATCTCATCCTCTTTTCAGAGGTGACATATCTGGTAAATTCCCTCCCAGTCAATCTCTGGTTGGAGCTTGTTGTTTAGAGGAGATTCCTGAAAGGTGATAGTGCTTGATCACTGTGGTGGACAGTTTACCCCTTAGAAACATCCTAAACCCTCCACCCGGCGACTCCATTGTTCCTAAACATTAAAAGACTCCACTGGTGATCAGTAGGCCTGCTGATTATCTTGGTTCCACAATCAGACTCCACTGGGAGGCCAACTCCTGAGACAACATTAACCACTATAGAAGTAACGAGTAGGGTTAAGCTACTTGCATTATAAATAGCATTCTAGCTCGCAGAACCATTCACACAAGAGCTTATCCCAACCCTGACCCACCGAAAATAGTTGAAAATCCAGAAAGTATCCTCAAAGGAACTCCTACACCTAAAAGACCAACCATTTCCAGCCACATTCTTAGAGCTAATTCTGCACCAGAAAACCTAACAGCTCTGACACTTTTCCTCCCTGACCTAGACATACCCAATAGTCTACCAAGAACTAGGTCATTCAGTGTTTCAGACCAGCAAAACACTAGGGACAATGAAACCCCTCCTTCCACACCACCTGATTTTCACTCCCTCCAAAACTTGGGGCTCCCTCACCCTAGATCTGCTCAACAGAATTTTGCTGGTCCAAACATCCCTGTCATCCAAATACCAGCTGCTCAAGCCAACCCTATACCCCATCAGAACATCATTATGGTAGCCTGGTATGCACCTTTTCTTTTACCTCAACCCTTGTTACCCTTACCCAATGATTATCAATCAAAAATCCCACACTTCACTGCTAAAGAGTCCATAACAGCTCAACAACATGTAGATAAAATGGAGGACTCTTTTGATTATATGGAAATTGATGATGAAACAATCAAAATGAGGATCTTTGCCCAGAGCTTAGGGGGTGAGGTGAAGAAATGGTTTAAAGGATTGCCTCCTGGCAGCATTCAAGATCTCCCTGCATTATACCAGACATTCATAAACAAGTGGGAGGTTAGAGCAAACCCTCGCCAGCTCCTTGCAGAATACATGTCCCTTAAGAGGAATGTAGGAGAGAGTGTTCATGATTACACCACTAGATTCAACAGCATTTATAATGCTCTCCCTCCACACATGAAACCTCCACAAGGTATGGCCCTAGCAAAATATCCTGATGGATTTGATGCTGACATGGCCTATGAGCTTAGAGATAAAGAGTATACCACCTTGGAAGACATGCAGAAAGGAGCCATAACCATAGAAGCAAACTTAATGGAAAAAAGGGCAAGATTAAAGGCTGAAAAAAGGGTAACATATAGGGATGACAACATAGCTTCCACATCTGATCCCAAATATGACAGTCTGTCCAAAAATGTGGAAGAACTACAACAAATGATAAAGAGGATGGTTGTCCAAAACAACAACCAAAACAGAAACCAGAACATTAGAAGAAACAATGATGTCCCCAACAGACAAAGAGAGTCAGATCAACAAATTATTCCCCCATTTCAAGAAAACTTTTTAGATGAAGACGAGGGAATCATTGAAGAGTCTGAAGGGAATACAATAAACACGTTTGAAGTAGAGGACTCAATCCTAAATTATGATTCAGAAGAAGATCAGCCCTCACCTTCATATTGGGATGAGGAATGGTTGGAAACTGAGGATTATAGATTAGGATTTGAAAATGCCATGCTACAGGTCAGAGAACAATACGAACTTAGGAGCAAGAAAAGCCAAGATACTCCCAAAACAAAGACTCCTGAGGTAACCATCAAGAAAATTCCTGACAAAACTTCTAAAGCAACCTCTGTAAATAATAAAACAGCAGCTGAAAGTTCTGGTAAGCATAAGGAGAAGGACAACCAGGACACTGGAAAACAAAGTCAACCTACTAGCAGTACTAGCACTTCAGTTAGTACTCCTGATACAACTGTTCCAAACCTTGTACATAGTGATAAAACACCAAATGACTCAGCTACCAAGGCAGCAAATAAAACAGAGTCAAGTGTTTCCAAGACGCAGTCCACTTTCAATTTAGAGAGTGAACTTGCAAAAATCAAAATTTCTATACCATTATCTGAGCTGGCCACTCAGGATGTATATAAAGGCCAAATTTTGAAAGCATTGAATCTAGGGGAAAACAATGATACTGTAAATCTGAATGATGATCAACCAGCCCTACTCTTTGGTCCAAAAATTGAAGGAAAGTTTCAGGAAGGGGTAGTTCCACCTTTTTATATCAGTCTCAACATTCATGACAAAATACTCCACAATGCCATGCATGATTCTGGAGCATCACACAATTTAATGCCTAAGGTAGTGATGGAGAGGCTAGGCTTAGAAATTACCAGACCTTACAAAGACTTATACTCATTTGACTCTAGTAGAGTAAAATGCCTAGGCCTAATCAAAGACTTGTGTGTGAGTTTAACCCAGATTCCTGCCAAGTGTATGGTCATGGATGTTGTGGTGGCAGATGTGCCACCAAAGTATGGCATGCTATTGTCAAGATCATGGGGAGCCAAACTGCAAGGAACAATGCAGATGGATGGCTCATATGCCACCATCCCTATATTTGGCCAACTTAGAAGACTGTATAGAGAGTCTAAGATGAAATTCTTAGTCAGTAGCCCCGAGAAACCTGAAAACTCACCATTATACTCTGTACATACAGATATATACTCTTTTATCCTCTACAATGACCAATCCTCAGAAGAGCCGAGATCAGATAATGGAAATACAAACATACAACCCATGGATTTCAACATAATGGCTACTCTGGAAGAATACGAAGAAGAAGACCATGGGAAAACTGCTGAAAATATAACTCTGAATGAAACAGAAACAGAACAAAAACAGCAAGCTAGCCACCTCCCTGATCTCCATGCCCATAATGAACCACGAAATGACCCCCCTCCTAGCACAAACCTCACAACTCAACATAATGGCGAACCCAGCTGTAGGGGAGGGGATGAAGACAAAGTAAACAACGAACCCTTATGGGAAATGAAATTTGATGGGTCCTGTACTAGGCAGAGTGTTGGAGTAGGAGTGTGGCTGCGTAACACTGAAAATGATCACGCAGAGAGCCTCGTTGTCAATCTGCATTTCAAATGCACGAATAACATTGCAGAATATGAGGCTCTGATCTTGGGCTTAAATATGTTGAAAAAACTATGAGCCCGTAGGATAGCTGTGAGAGGAGACTTAGAGTTGGTAATCAAACAAGTGAATGGTGAGTATTCAGCAAAACACCCCAGGCTTAGGGCATACAAGAATGACACTCTAGATTTGCTGAAAACATTTGTTGAATTCGAGTTAGTGTTCACTCCTAGGGGTCAAAATGCAATAGAAAATGGATTATCTTGTCTAGCTAGCTCATATCCTAAAGCCCCAGTTGACCAAAAAATTATCATTCAGACCAAATTCAGGCCTGCAGTGCCAGACAATGAAAAATATTGGCAGGTCTTTGAAGGAGACAAACAGATCAAAGATTTCCTGGTGGGCAAGAATGAGTTGGAATTTTCTGATTTAGACCCAATTTCTGATGACAGCTGCCCAAGCGAGGATCCCCCAGATGAACAAGAAACACCCTGTAACATAGAAATAAATTCTTTTTTCTCAGCAAACTGGAAATTTCAATGAAAATAGTGAAAACGCAGAAAATGAAGAGGTCGAAGTGCTGCAGGCCAAAGACAAGAATATACCCAGAGGCCTGGCACCCTTAGAGGACCTCTTTGATTTCGATGATGTAGCAAAGAAGCCCACTATAGAACATGCAGAATCAGATATAGAAGAATGCAACATAGGCACTAAAGACAGACCCAAAATGATAAAACTGGCTAAGTCTATACCTGCAAACATGAAGAAAAAATACATTGACTTGTTTAAGGAATTCATTGATGTGTTTGCATGGAGCTATGAAGACTTAAAGGCCTATGACACCAACATCATACAACATAAGATACCATTAAAGGAAAATCAGAAGCCTTTCAGACAAAAACTTCGAAGAATCAATCCAAAACAATTGCCTGCAGTAGAGAAAGAGATCAGGAAGATGTATGATGCAGGCATAATAGTTCCTGTGAGGTTTTATGATTGGGTGTCAAACTTAGTGGCTGTAAGGAAGAAAACATGGGAGCTCAGACTATGCATAGACTTCAGAAACCTCAACAGAGCCTCCCTGAAAGACAACTACCCTTTGCCTAGAATGGAACATATCCTACAAAAGGTAGTGGGCTCTAAGAGAATCTCCCTGCTTGATGGTTTTTCAGGATACAATCAAGTTCTTGTACTCCCAGAAGATCAACTCAAAACAACTTTTACCACTCCATGGGGCACCTTCATGTATGTGAAAATGCCTTTTGGATTGATGAATGCTGGAGCTACCTTCCAGAGAGCAATGGATATTGCTTTCTCAGATGAGATTGGACACTTTATAGTTATCTACTTGGATGACTTAACTGTCTTTTCTAAAACAGAAGAAGAACACTTAAAACATCTAAGGAAAGCTTTTGAAAAATGTAGAAGGTACGGTCTGTCCCTATATCCTAAGAAGACTGTTTTTGGGCTGCAAGAAGGTAAGCTTTTGGGCCACATTATATCTAAGAAAGGGATTAGGATAGACCCCCAGAGAGTTGAGGGAATACTTCAAATTACACATCCAAGAAACATCAAGGAGCTACAGTCCTTCATTGGGAAGATCAATTTCCTTAGAAGATTTATCCCCAACCTTGCTGAGCATCTTAGGAAAATGACTGAAATGCTAAAGAAAGATGCAGGAATTAAGTGGACTGTTGAAGCCAAGAAATCTTTTGAGTCAGTAAAACTTGCACTCACTCAGGCCCCTGTCCTTATCAGCCCTGACTTCTCAAAATATTTTTTGATCTTTTCATTTTCTTCCCAACACACAATAGCTGCAGTTTTGCTGCAGAAAAATTCAGAAGGTAATGAACAACCTATAGCCTTCTTCAGTAAAGCCTTAAGAGATGCACCCTTAAAGTAAAACATCATGGAAAAGCAGGCCTATGCCCTGATTAAGGCCTTAAAAGACTTTAGGGTGTACATTCTGCATTCTCACACCATTGCCTATGTGCCAAATATAGTGGTTAAGGATATCTTGTCCCAAGACCCTGATGGGAAAAGGGGCAAATGGATTGCTACCATCTTGGAATACGACCTTGAAATAAAACCCACCAAGCTGATCAAAGGTCAAGGCCTGGCCCAATTAATGGCTGAATCAAACCTGCAGGCCCTTGACATTAATATGATGAATGCCTTAGATGAGCAGGAAGGATTGCCCCATCCAACTGTTGAGGAGCAGTTTCAGAACTCTCCTTGGTATACTGATATCCTTTATGTGCTCACTAATCTCAATGCCCCTCCAGAACTATCCAAAACAAAGGCCAGATTCATAAAACTCAAAGCTAGAAATTATTGTATTTTGAATGAGAATCTATATTGGAAAAATCCAAATGGCCTTTTGCTGAAATGTTTGTCTGAAACTGAAGTTGAAAGAGTCAAACAAGAATTCCATGCTGGGGAGTGTGGAGGCCACCTGAGTTGGAAAACCACTGCAAATAAGATACTCAGGGCTCGTTACTATTGGCCTACACTCTTTAGTGATGTCCATAAAATGATTCTTGCCTGCCACAAATGCCAAATATTTGAGGGCAAAAGAAAGCTCCTTCCCCTCCCTCTGCAACCGATCACCATAGAAGGCCCTTTCATGCAATGGGGCCTAGACTTTATAGGATAAATTCATCCTGCCTCCTCCGGACAACATAAATGGATCCTAACTGCTACAGATTACTTCACTAAATGGATAGAAGCTATACCCACTAGGAATGCCACCGACTCTGTCATCATTAGGTTCCTAGAAGACTTCATCTTATCTCGTTTTGGTTGTCCAAGGAAAATAATCACTGACAATGCTGCTGCTTTCGGATCCAAAAGAATGATTGATTTCTGTCACAGGTACGGAATAGCACTTGGACATTCAACTGCCTATTACCCCCAGGGTAATGGCCTAGCTGAATCATCAAATAAAAGCCTGGTTACAATCATTAAGAAGCTGCTGGAAGAGAACAAAAGATCATGGCATAAAAAGTTGATACATGCCTTGTGGGCAGATAGGCTCACTACAAAGAAATATATTGGCATGTCACCCTTTCAGCTGGTTTATGGGACGGAAGCAGTCTTTCCTACTAGTCTAGGAGTTCCAGTAATCAAGCTTGTTCAGGAGATCCAATCAGAAGAGAACAATATGGTGAGGAGAATCAATGAAACTATCCATCTGCAGCAAACAAGAGAGAAAGTTTATAGCACAGCTGTCAGAGTACAGGAAGGCATAAAGAGACAGTTTGACAAAAGAACCAAAGCTTCAGATTTCAAGGTTGGAGATAAGGTTCTGAGATGGGATTCTAGAAGAGAGGACAAAGGCAAACATGGTAAGTTTGACATTTTGTGGCAAGGTCCATATGTAATACAAGCCACTGTGGGTCCTAATGCATTTTTTCTGCAAGAACTTGATGGCATAGAATTGTTTGGGGGTCCTGTCAATGGCATGATGCTCAAAAATTACTTCTATTGATTTTCCATTTCCAGTTTCATCTCCATTTTACATACCATTGCAAGTTTTCATTTTCAAAAAAAAAAAATTGTTCAAAAAAACAGAATGAAAAGAGAGGTTCAGACATGCTCAAAACATGAACCTTCTGAAGTAAAAAGCATGGCTCAAACCTGATTAAAATCTGAGCCAAAAGGAAGCAGAATAGCTGGTCCTAACAAGCTCAAAATCTGGACCAGCAGTGAAAAGAAGAATCAGCTCTAATATGCCCAAAACCAGAGCTGAAGCAAAGAAAAGAAGTGACTCAAATATGCTCAAAACCTAAGTCACAAGAAAGAAAGAAGGATGTTTCATAGTTGCAGAATTCCATGCCTTCATGGTTTTGTTTTATACAAGTTTCTAACCAGCAAGTCAGACAGTCTAATCCTGGCTTGGCTGTGTTTAAATTTCCTGTCTTAGAATGTAGGTGAAGAAACCTGTTGGACAGTTTAATCCCAACAGGTAGTAGATTAGGTAGAGAAATAGATGAGGTCAACAGTCTAATCTGGCCTCATGGAGCAATAAGGGTAGATTTAGAATAGGTTTGTTTTTGTTTTGCAAAATAAAATGGAAAGGGTCTGCTAGTTCAAATGCATCCAAGGGAAAATTGTAGAACTGTAGTTTGGGTAGGTATATTGGTTGGGAAATATTTTTGCTGATGTTTCTATCATACTGTGGCAGCTAAAATTGAAGAAGAAAGATGGCTTATGACAGCAGGCATCTGGCCTACTCCAAAGATCATATCTGGTTTCTTGACTCCTCCAAGGAGAAGCCATCCCCATGTGGAGCCACTGTTAGCCCCCCTATGAAATTCTTGACAAGCAAGCTGGGGGCTAGAATTGTTCTGGAGCCTCCAAGGAATGCCTTTCCCCTGAAAATTCATCCTCCTTGGAGTCTCTCTGTACTGTGCCTAAAATGTAGTCCCTCTGCTGATCCATTTCTCAAAAATGCCCATTATTGCCCTTTATACCTTTGCAAAATATCACCTTCCCCTCCCCCCTTTGTCAAACTCCCTTTAATTCCCCCCAGGCGCTTACCCCCTCCAACCTTTCTTCGCACGAAGAATTCATTTAAAAAACCTTGTTAACGCGTGTTTGTGGGTTTTAATACATTTTGATTGATCAGCGGATCTCGACTGTCCGTTAGAAATCTGATCCAGCAGCGCGGAGCCCGCCCGAAACAGTGGACCCCACCTGCATACGTCATCCGCCCAAACCCGCTGGTAAATTCCACACCACCGTTGCGCGCAGGGCGGTTTTCCTCGGAAGCACAGCGATTCCATTCAGTAGCAACCACCTGTCCCCTGTACGGTGGTAAAACCACCACCTTCCCGCGCATTAACCTTCAGCCCTGGCCTTGCAGCGAAATCCACTACCACCATTAGATCGCGGGGCCCTCATCCAATGGCTGTCATCTCCCGAATCTGCGTGCCTTTTAACACCGGTCCATCGTACCCGCGGGCCCGCCTTCCTTCGTCCTCCGCCGTCGATCTTTGCCCGATCAACGGTCCGCATCTGTCTGTTCATTGTTGACCATTCCATTGCCCCGGGACCTCCACCTCATCCGTTCACTCGGCTGTCCGTATGCCACGTCACCCCACGTGCATGTTCCATACCTGTCAACCATTTCATCGCATATAACATCCTACTCTCACATTTTTTAATGTTTTTCATGCATTTTTCGTTCTGCAACGTCCTCCAACTACACCAGAGCCATTTTTCACCATTTCCCCTGCAATATTTCCCTCCATTCCGTCTGCATGGATATTTTCCACGACCACATCTTTTCCTCGTCGCCTTCATCATCCCTGTCCATGGTCTTCCTCACAGTTCGTTGTTTTGCAGAGTTTCCAAGGGTAAAAGACCGCCATGACCCTACGTGGCAAAGCTGTGCAGACTGTATTAAATCCAAGAGTTGGTACTGGCATAAAATGGTCAAAGAAAGCGGCCAGGAGGATTTGCATCAAGGACAAAGGTAGATTTCGAGCACTGAAAACATTCCAGCACCATTAAAACCCCGAACTACCCTGTCAGAGTAGATGGAGCGGCAGAATGTTCAGCGTAGAGAAAAGGAAGATTAAAGCACAACCATGAAGATCTTTGAGCTTTTAATCCTAAGTTTGGAAGGCTGGAACAAAGAGGCTCAAGACCGGAAGATCGATCAAAGGAGGATCCGCACGTACAAGTAAAAGGAGTACTTCAGCCAAAAGATGTCAAGATCAAATATGGAGCAGATCATTCTCTCACAAGGAAGGTGACAAAGATTAAATATACAGTATGTCAAGCAGAATGGGTTTCGGCCCTGCATTCGTTGTTATGTTTAATGATACATCTAATTTTCACCTACTCCTTCAGTCGATCTTAGGTTCATCCTTTGCTATAAAGCACAAAAAGAAACATTGTAATGGTTGTTGATGAGAAATCAGTGGAATGCAAGCATTGTTCCTATTTGAGACAAGTTCTTTGTGTATATCGTAAGATAGGCTGAGATTAGATGTATTCAGACTGAATGTTCAAGCTATGGGCTATGATGTACCTGATTGGTGTTGTTTTTAATATGACAAGCACGTTTCTTTGGATCCCGATCTAGAGCAGCTGGTGATGTTTCCTCTTTCTCTGTATTTGTGATTGACTTGCTATTATGTTATGTTTCACTTCATTTCATTTCTGCTGGTAGGCAACAGAAGTATAATATAAGATTCACCCTTGATAGGTGCCTTATATTTCCTGCTCTCCCTGCCTCAATGTTTTCTGCTCCATTGTGTATCTGAATATTGATTTCGATTGGTTTAACCAGTGTAGTGGATTTTATTGCCTACTCTCTGATGTATGAATTAATGAAGTCTATGTTCAGATGTTCTTGTTATGATTTAGTTGAATGTGTTAAGAACCTTTGAGGTCTAGAATCCTGCATCTGCCTCACTAGGAGCTTTCCATCCTAATTAAACCTTTCCAAGATCCCTTGTTACACCTCTGATTTTGTCCAAGCAGGCCTGGAGTTAAATGACCTCTGGCCTGATCTATAGACAGATTTGGTTGGTTCTCCTCCTTTCATTTTCTAACCTTAATGTCCCATTCCACCAATCATCTTTTAAGATCCAGATGATTTAGATGACTAGCCCAACTGAAATCTTGCACATTGATTACAAATAAATCCTTTCTTGACTCCATAGCCCAATGGCTTTGATGTTCCTTGAGTTATCTGTCTCTGCCTAAGCTTCCTCTCTGCTCATCCTTGTCTTATATTGGTCCTTCTTTTCCCGGTTCCCTCCAACCAAACACAAACAATCAAACAAACAACCTCGAGCCTATAACTAGCCTAAAATCTTATACCTTGAGCCTTAAAGACATAAACCTTTGGCTATCATAGAGAGATCCCTCTCTGGACCTAGGAGGGCTAGATCCTAAGGTCCCAAAGTTGTTTCATGTTGTCTCATCTTTTGGTCTCTTTCAACTCCGGCCAAAATATGGGAACCCCAACATAATGGCGACTCCATCGGGGATTCTTAGCACATTTCACCTTAAACATTCGTAAAAACCTTGTAAACCTAGAACCTAGTTAGGGTCGATGAAGAAGTCACCCCTTTCTTGAATCAACTCATTATTGAATATCCACCACACTCTTAGATGCTCGTGTTCGGAAAGGGTTGTAGCTTCCGTATCTCATCCCTTTTCGCAGGTGACATATCCGGGTAATGCCTTGCCACCAATCTCCTCGGGGTTGGAGCTTGTCAAGCCAGAGGAGATTCTTGAAAGGTGATAGTGCCTCGAGAATCGTGGTGGACAAAGGTACCCTTTAGAACATCCTAAACCCTCCACCGGTGACTCCATTGTTCCCAAATGAAAAGACTCCACCGGTGATCGCAGTTTGCCGATTATCTTGGTTTCATAACTTTCCACTAACGGGGAAGCCGCTCCCCGAGACAACATTAACTACGTAGAAGCAACAAGTAGGTTGGAGCTCGCTTTCGTCGAAACAACATTCTCCAAGCCAGTAACCATCTATACAAGAGCTCATCCTAACCCCAACTCCACCGGAAATAGTCGAAAATCCGCAGAATATCCTCAAGAGAACTCTTACACATACAAGACCAACTATTCCCAATCACATCTACAGACACATCTGCATCAGAAGACCTAACAACTCTTAACACATTTCCTCCTAACCTAGACAGAACCCAATAGTCTACCGAGAACTAGGCCATTCAATCATTCAGACCAAATAAGACCTCAAGTTTACAATACACCATCTAATAAATAATATCAAAACATTCAAGGATGTTGAAACCCTCCTTTCACACCACCCCGACTTCACTTACTAAACTTGGGGTCACGCACCCTAGATCCGTCAGCGTATCGTTGGTCTCAGCATCTCCGTCATCCAGACACTGTACCGCTTCAAGTCAACCTTATTCCTCATCGAACATTACCATGGTAGCCTCGGTATGCACCTTCTTTTACCTCAACCCTACACCTTTGCCCAATGATTATCACCAAAAATCCTGTCACTTCAATCCTAAAGAGTCCGTAATGTACTCTCAAAGAATATGCAGATAAAATGGACTTTTGATTATATGGAAATTGATGATGAAACAATCAAATGAGGATCTTTGCCCAAAGCTTAGGAGGTGAGGTAAAGAAATGGTTTAAGAGTTTGCCTTCCGGCGTATTCAAGATCTCCTCGCATTATACCACATCTTCATGAACAAGTGGGAGGTTAGAGCAAACCCTCGGCCAAATTTTCTGCCAGAACACATGTCCCTTCGTAGGAATGTAGGAGAGAGTGTTCATGATTACACCACTAGATTCAACAAAGACTTATAATGCTCTCCTTCACATGAAACCTCCACAAGGTATGGCCTTAGCAAAGTATCCTCGATGGATTTGATGACATGGCCTATGAGCCATGGGATAAAGAGTATACCACACCAGGAGGACATGCGTAAAGGAGCTGGCATAAACTACAGAAGCAAACTTAACGGAAAAAAAGGGCAAGATTAAAAATAAAAAAGGGTAACATATAGGGATGACAATGGCCTAATATCCGATCCCAAATATGACAATTTCAAAGAATGTCAAAGAACTTCAACAAATGATTAAGAGGATGGTTGTCCCCAAAACAATAATGGGTAAATGGGTAAACCGTAACCAAAACATTAGAAGAAACAATGTCAGCTCCCAACAGACAAGAGAGAGTCGATCGCAAATTATTCCCCCATTTCAAGAAAAAAATGTTTAGATGAAGACGAGGAATCATGGAAGAGTCTCAAGGGAATACCATAAATATTTTTGAAGCAGAGGACCTTACCCTTAACTCCAGATTCAAGAAGTTCAACCTCACCATCATTTTGGGATGAGGAATGATGAAACCGAGAATTACGCATTAGGATTTGGAGGACACATACAGTCCGGGAAAAAATATGAACTTAGGAGCAAGAAAAAGCCAAGATACTTCAAAACAAAAGACTCGAGGTAACCATCAAGAAAAGACCCGACAAAACTTCTAAAGCAACCTCTCGTAAATAACCAAACAAAGTAGCCTGAAAGTTCTTGCAATGATGATGGAGAAGGGCAACCAGGACGCCGAAAAAACAAAGTCGACCAACCAGCGCACTAGCACTTCGCTTAGTACTCCCATTAAATTATTCCAAACTCGTACATAGTGAGAAAACACCAAATGACTCAGCCACCAAGGCAACAAATAAAATAGAGCTGGCAGCTCTAAAACAGCCCACTTTCGGGCTTTAGAGGAAGAACTTGCAAAAATCAAAATTTCGTACCATTATCTCCGAGCCGGCCACTCAGATGTAATATAAAAGCCAAATTTTGAAAGTACCGAATCCTGGGAGAAATAAATGATTTTGTAAATTTGAATGATGATCAACCAGCCCTACTCTTTTCGTCCCAAAATCAAGGAAAGTTTTGTGAAGGGGTAGTTCCACCTTTTACATATCAGCTCAACATGATTCATGACAAGATCCTTCATAATGCCACATGACTCCTGCATCACACAATCTAATGACCAAGGTAGTGATGGAGAGGCTAGGCTTAGAAATCACTCGTACCGTTAAAGACTCTCATTCATTCGACTCTTAGCAGAGTAAAATGCTCAGTGCCTCATCAAAGACTTATGTGTGAGTTTAACCCAGACCCTCATGGATGTATGGTCATGGATGTCAGCGGGGCCGATGTGCCACCAAAGCATGACATGCTATTGTCAAGATCATGGGGAGACAAATTGCAAGGAACAATGCGTATGGATGGCTCTTATGCCACTATCCTCGATATTTGGCCAACTAAGAAGACCTGTGAGTAGAGAGTCTCGTACAGCCTCTTTATTCAAGAGCCCCAGAAACCCCAAACTCGCTATTATACTCTACTCATACAACATCTAGACTCTTTATCCTCTACAATGACCAACTTCTTAAGAGCCGAGATTAGATAATAAATACCAACATATGCACCTATGGATTTGCTTACATGGCTACTCCTGGAAGAATACGAAGAAGAAGACCATGTGAAAACCTATCAAAAATATAGCTATGAATGAAACAAAAATAGAACAAAAACAACAAGTTAGCTACCTCCTCGATCTCCTTGCCCATAATGAACCACAAATGACCTCTTCTAGCGCAAGCCTCACAACTTATGACAATGGCAAAATCCTACCGTAGGGAGGGGATGAAGACGAAGTAAACAACGAACCCTCGTGGAAATGAAATTTGATGGGTCTTGTACCAGTGCGTAGTGTCGAGCAGGAGGTGGTCGCGTAACACCGAAAATGATCAGCGAGAGAGCCACGTTGTCAACTGCATTTAAATGCACGAATAATATCACAGAATATGAGGTACCGATCTTGGGCTTTCAAATCAAGTGAAAAAATAGGAGCTCCGAGGACAAAATGCACGAGAGGAGAGACCGCAGTTAGTGATTAAACAAGTGAATGGTGGGTATTCAAAGAAAACACCCTTGTGCTTAGGCACAGGAATGATACTCTAGATTTGCTGAAAACGTTTGTTGAATTCGAGTTAGTGTCTACCTTGGGGGTCAAAACGTAATAGCAAATGGATTAGATCGTCTAGCTAAATTTCATATCCCAAAGCCCCGCCGACTCAACAAATTATCATTCGCACCAAATTCAAAATTGCGCGCGTATAATGAAAAATATTGGCGGTGTTTTTGAAGGAGACAAATGGTGATCAAGATTTCCTCATGGGCATGAATGAGTTTGAATTTTCGGATTTAATTAAATCATGATAAATACCAAGCGAGGATCCCCCAACACGAACAAGAAACACCTAGAACGAGAACAAATTCTTTTTCTCGAACAACCGGAAATTTTAACGAAAACATGGAAAACGTAAAATGAAGAGGATGAAGTGCCGCAAAGCGTACAAGAACATACCTGCAGGCCCTGCACCCTCAGAGGACCTTTTCGACTTCGATGACGTAGCAAAAAAGCCCACAATTGGAAAATACCGATTCTCATGTGGAAGAATGCAACATGGGCACCGAAGATAAGCCTCCAAAATGATAAAAACCGAAGCAAGTCTATACCGCAAAACATGAAGAAAAAAATACATTGACTTGTTTAAGGAATTCATTGATGTGTTTTCGTGAGCCATGAAGCACTTAAAAGGCCCATGACACCAACATCATACAACATAAGATACCATCAAGGAAAATCAAGCCTTTCGCATAAAAACTTCGTAGAATCAATCCAAAACAACCGCTTCTCAGTGAGAAGGAAATTAAAAAGATGTATGACGTGCACAATAGTCCTCCGTAATCTCGATTGGGTGTCAAACTTAGTGGTCAAAGGAAGAAAACAGGGAGACTGTGCTATGCATGATTTCGTAAAATATCATTAGAGTCCGAAAGAAGGGACCCATCTCTTGCCTAGAATGGAACACATCCCATGTAAGGTAGTAGGCTCTAAAAGGATCTCCCCCGCTTGATGGTTTTTCTGTGGACAGCAACCAAGTTCTAGTACTCCCAAGATCAACTCAAAATGCCTTTTACCACTCCATGGGCACCTTCACATACTTGAAAATGCTCTTGACTGGCGTAACCAGAGCTACCTTCTAAAGAGCGATGGACATAGCTTTCTGTGAGGAGATAGGACACTTCATAGTTATCTACTTGGATGACTTGACTGCCTTTTCTAAACCGAAGAAGAACACCCTAAACATCCGAGAAATTTTTTTTGAAAAATGTAGAAGGTACTTGCCTGTTCCCAATCCTAAGAAAATTGTTCAATGCAAGAAGGTAAACTTCTCGGGCCACTTTATATTCGAGAAAGGACTGCAGATAGATCCACATAGAGTTGAGGAATACTTCAAATTACACATCCAAGAAACATCAAGGAGCCACAAACTCTTCAATAAATAAAGATCAATTTCCTTAGAAGATTTATCCCCAATCTTGCCGAGCATCTTAGGAAAATGACCTAAATGCTAAAGAAAGATGCAGAAATTAAGTGATCTGGTTGGAGCCAAGAAATCTTTTGAGTCAAGAAAACTTGCACCTCCACTGTGCCCCCGTACTTATCAACCCCCGACTTTCAAAATATTTTCTGATTTTTTCATTTGCTCCTAATGTACATAGTCGTTATAGCTTTGTCACAGAAAAATTCTAAGGTCGGCCCAATGCC
Organism: Pinus albicaulis; assembly: GCA_034641835.2. Taxonomy (NCBI): domain Eukaryota; kingdom Viridiplantae; phylum Streptophyta; class Pinopsida; order Pinales; family Pinaceae; genus Pinus; species Pinus albicaulis. The sequence goes on along the minus strand of CM076579.1, from coordinate 901,756,278 downwards.
TTCAAAAGAAAAGCCTTGAGAGATGCACCTTTAAAGTACAACATCATGGAAAAGGAAAGCCTATGTTCTCGATTAAAGCCTTAAAAGACTTTAGGTGTACATTCTCGCATTCTCGTCAACATTGCTCTCTGTACAAATATAGTGGTCAAAGATATCTTTGTCCCAAGACCCCGATGGAAAAAGGGTCAAGTGGATTGCAACACCTTAGAATATGACATTGAAACAAAACCTATCAAACCGATCAAAGGTCAAGGCCCTGCCCAACTAATGGTCAATCAAACTTGTGCTCGGGATATTGCATGATGAATGCCTTTTAGAGAGGCATGATTGCCCCTATCTACCACATAGTTTCTAACTCTCCCTTGGGTATAATGATATCCTTTATGTGCTCACAAACCTCAATGCCTCTCTGCAACTATCCAAAACAAAGCGCGATTCAGAACCAAAGCTAGAAATTATTGTATTTTGAATGAGAATCTATATTGGAAAAATCCGAATGGCCTTTTGCTGAAATGCTTGTCCGAAATTGAAGCCGAAAGAGTCAAACAAGAATTTGGCGTCGGGGAGTGTGGAGGCCACTTGAGTTAAAAAACCACCGCAAACAAGATACCTTGTGGCTGGTTAATATTGCCTACACTCTTTAATGATGTCCATAAATGATTCTTGCCTCGCCACAAATGCCAAATATTTGAGGGTAAAAGAAAACCTTCCCCCACAACCCATCACCATAAAGGTCCCTTCATGCAATGGGGTTTGACTTCATTTGGGGAGATTCATCTTCTTCTTCTCCGGAACATAAATGGATCCTAATCCACATATTACTTCATCAAATGGATAGCTTACACCACCAGGAATGCCACCGATTCTGTCAGTTATTAGGTTCCCAGAAGACTTCATTCATCTCGTTTTGGTTGTCCAAGGAAAATAATCACCGTACAATGCCGTCGCTTTCGATCCAAAAGAATGATTGATTGGCCACAGGTTGCATTAGCACTTGGACATTCAACCGCCTACTACCCCTGGTATAATGGCCTAGTCGAATCATCAAATAAAAGCCCTGGCTACAATCATTAAGAAGTCACTGAAGAAAACAAAAGATCATGGTATAAAAAATGATACATGCCTTGTAAGGCATAAAGCCTACTACAAAGAAATATATTGGCATGTCACCCTTTCAACGTTTTATGGACTGCTGGGCTTTTCCTACTAGTCTTGGGAGTTCCTGTGCTGATCATACTTTGTCTGTGAGATCCAATCGAAGAGGACAAAGTATGATAAGGATAATTAATGAAACAACCCATCTTCAACAAACAAGAGAGTGTGTTTACAAGCAGAGCTATCGCAGTATAGGAAGGCATAAAGAGATAAATGGACAAAAGAACCAAAGCTTCGTATTTCAAGGTTGGAGATAAGGTTCGAGATGGGATTCGTAGAAGAGAGGAAAAGGCAAACATGGTAAGTTTGACAAAGAGTGTGCCAAGGTCCATATATCATACAAGCCACCGTGTGTCCTAATGTGTTTTTTTCCCGCAAGAACTTGATGTCACAATAATTGTTTTGGGGCCCCCGTCAACTACAGGATGCTCAACATTACTTCTATTGACTTTCCATTTCCGCCATCTCCATTTTACACACTGAAAGTTTTCATTTTCGTAAAAAAAGATAAAAGTCCCAAAAAAATGTAATGAAGAGAGGGTTCAGACATGCTCAAAACATGAACCTCTGAAGTAAAAATCATGGCTCAAAACCTCGATCAAAATCCGAGCCAAAGTGAAGCATAATAGCTAGTCTCAATGCTTCTTAAAAATCTGGACCAATAGTTGAAAATAAGAACTTACCTAATCACCAAAGCTAGAGTCAACAAAAGGAAAGAGGTGACCAAATATGCTCAAAACCCAAGTCACAAGAAAGAAATAAGGATGTTTCTGCTACCACAGAATTCCATGCCTCTGCCAGCTTTGTTTTTCTACAAGTTTCTCGCTTCAAAATAAGCTCTACGTTGCACGAATCCCGACTTGGCCGTGTTTAAATTTCCGTCTTAGAAATGTAGGAAGAAACCTCGTTGGGATGCTTAATCCCAATGTGTAGTAGATTAGGTAGGGAAATAGAGACAGAGGTCACACGCCCAACTGCCTCATGGAGCAATAAGGGTAGATTTAGAACAGTTTTGTTTTTTGTTTTGCAAATAAATGTAAAGTGTCCGTCAGCCTAAATGCACCCAAGGGAAATGCCAGGATTGTCGCGGGTAGGTAGATTATTGGGAAATGTTTTTTGCTGATGTTCATATCGTTAATTTGCAAGGGCCTAAAATTGAAGAAGAAAGATAGCTTATGACAAAGTTATATCCGGCCTTACTCCAAAGATCATCTTCTCGTTTCTCGACTCTCCATGAGCAAACCCATCCCCATGTGGAGCCACTGTTATCCCCATGAAATTCTTGGCAAGCGTGTCGGGGGTTGTTTTTTCTGGAGCCTCCAAGGAATGCCTTTCCTAACCATCCTCCTTGAGTCAGAAGAAGCCCAAATGTATCCCTCTCACAGTCCACCCTCAAAAGGCCCATATCGCTCTTTATACCTTTTGCAAAATATCACCTTCCCTCTCCCTTTGTCAAACTCCCTTAATTCACATTCTCCTCTCGAAAATTCCCCCTAAAATCCCGCCCAACCCCACCATCACCCTTCTTATTTCTCCAAATTTCCATTTCACCCCTTTATCGTTACCCTCCCCCTCGGGCCTTAAATTGCATTCAAAATGAGTTAAAATGATGAAATTTATGAGTTTGGGCCTTTAGCCCCCTTCCCATTAGCCCCTGCTGTGACCTCTCTCATAAGACCCTAAGTTACCAGTGACCGGGGCATTTAAATCCACTATGCCTTAACCCCTCCAAAACCTTTCTCCGTGTGAAAATCATCAAAAAATTCTTGCAAACGTGCATTTGTGGGTTTAACATATTTTTGCCTGGAGCCCAAGAATCTCCACCGTCCGTTAAACACCGGAATCCAACTGACATGAGCGCGACCGAAATATAGGGACCCCGCCGCCATACGTCATACCTCCAAACCCGCCAAAAGAACGCACCACCGTTGCGTTATTTAAAAGAAGTGTTTTTCTCCTCGTGAGGCCCCAAAGCAATTCCACACACCGTTGCCGCGTGTCCTTGCGTACGTTTTTCGAAACCACCATTCTCCGCCGTTAAACATATCTCCCGATTGCTAATCCACCCACAAGGACGGCATGCGAAATTGCCGTCGACCGTCCGATCTCCGGTGCTCCATCCAACCGCTATCCCGCGTCGTAGCTGCCCGTTCGCGAACGAACTCCGCACGCGAGCAGCTCGTGGGGCGCCGCGTGTATGTGTCCAACGGGCCCCGTCATCTCCCACCATCGATCTCTCAACACGACCCGTCCCGGTGTTATTCCTCTCGGTTGCCGAATTATTCCATGGCCTCCCCGATTCGCCACGCGCCGCCACGTGTTCCATCCGTACCTCCTCCCCATTCCATCGCGTATATTTGGTTCTTTCGTTTTTAATGCTTACGTACCCCCGCCCCGCCGCATGCGCGTCTTTCTGTCCATCGTTCATGGATTTTCTCCACCATTTTTCCATGTTTTTGTCTCCATTTCTGCTCGGGCCGCACGATCCTCCCATCCGTTCACACCACCTCCATCTCCATCCTTCGTGTTTTCTTTTTGACGATGTTTGTCGTTCTTGCGTGTTTTCGAGGAGTAGTAAGACCACCTTAACACATGCTCGTCGCAACAAGGAATCAGAGGAGTATCAATTTTGCTGTGGGATTGTATTTTTATGGAAAAGGACCAGGAAGGTGGAGACAGGGGTTCCTATTAAATGAGCAAACTTCGAGCTCCGGAGAAACTTTCCGGCGTCATTTAGCCAGTGATGGAAATGTCGAAAAGAGGGAATGTTTCGTAATGAGGACAAAGAAAAGAAAGATTAAGGCACGATAATGTAGATCTTGAGCCTTAATCGGTGTTTAAGAGGCAAAGCATCAGTTCAAGGCACTCCCCGAGGATCGATCAAAGGATCCCCCGAGCGCAGAAAAAGGTAATACTGTGGTTTTGCTGCCAGAATGTTTTCCCACATTGTGCACGGCACCCACATCGTCTTATTTAAGTTTCCATGTCCCCGAAGAGTTTTCCACCGTACTGCTGTGCTCGTAAAAATGGCCGAGACATTTAGACAGATTTTCCTAGCAAACATTATTTCATTTTGTTCAAATCATCCGAGAGTACTTCACAATGCAAAGATGTCAAGATCAACTGAGCAACATCATTCTCGCACAAAGAAGATGACAAAGATTAAATACACAGCATGTCGTACAGATGGGTTTCGTCCTCGCATTCATTGTTGTGTTTAAAGATGGATGACCACCTACCTTCATTCGATCTTAGGCTCACCCCTTTGCTATAAAGCGCAGAAGGAAACATTGTAATGGTTGTCGATGAGAAATCAAGTGAATGCAAGCATTGTTCCTATTTGAGACAAGTCTTCCGTGTATATTGTAAGACAGATCCGAGATTATATGTATTCGCATTGAATGTCTGCTTGGCCATGATAAACGATTGGTGTTGTTTTTAATATGACAAGCATGTTTCTTTGGATCCCGATCTAAAGCAACCGGTGATGTTTCCTTTTTCTCTCGTATTTGTGATTGACTCCGCTCTTATGTTATGTTCCATTTCATTTCATTTTTGCCGGTAGGCAATGTGGTTATTAAATGAGATTCACCCTTGATAGGTGCCTTATATTTCCGTCCTCTCGCCAATTTTTGTGCTTATATGTGTATCCGAATGTTGATTTTTAATCGATTTAACCCTGTAGTGGATGATATCACTACTCGACATGAATTGATGAAGTCCACGTTTGGGAGTGTTCGGTAGGATTTAGTCAGTTTGGGAACACCGGGGATTAGTGTTAGCCCCCGTCTCACTGTGAACTCGCGCGACCGCTAACCTTTCCAAGATCCCTTGCTTGCCTCCAATTTTGTCCAAGCAGTCCGGAGTTAAATGACCTCCGACCTGGGACGATGTGGCTGCAGTTGGCTCTGTTCTCCTCCTTTCATTTTCTATCCTTAATGTCCCATTCACCAACCGTCCCTTAAGATCCAAATGCTCTAGATGACTAGCCCAAAATGAAAACAGACATTGATCACAACAAATCCTTTTCGACTCCATAGCCCAATGGCCTCGATGTTCTCTAAGTTAACTGTCGCCCAAGATTCCTCGTTTCGCTCATCCTTGTCTTATATTGGTCCTTCTTTTCCGATTCCCCCCAACCAAACACAAAAATTAAACAAACAACCATGAGCCTACAACTAGCCTAAAATCATAACCCAAGAGCCTCAAAGACATATCCTTTAACTCATATAGAGAGATCGTACCTAGGAGGGCTAGATCCCAGGTCCCAAAGTGGTTCTATGTTGTCTCATCTTTTGGTTCCCCCGACACCGTCAAAACATGGGAACCCCAACATATTGGAGCATGTGTTTTGCTAGATCTAGCTTGATAGTGTGTAGCAATTCCTAGGCTGTGTCGAGAGCTTGTGAGGAGCTTTGTACTATGATTGTTACATGATCTCCATGAAATATAACATATATATGTTAGTTGGGTTTTCACTTTAAGCTTTCCATTAAATACCGTGTTCATATGTGTGATTGTTTGTGGTTTTAATGCGTGCATGCAATTGATTTTATTTCCGCAATTAATGATAAATATGAAGAGATTCTCAGATTATGCATGAAGATAAAGAAAAGGACTGTGGAGAATCTCGGTGAATAATATATCAGTTTATTCAAAATTTTCATGGTATCGAAGTGATATTGATCATTGGAGAAATTGCAAACATCGTCATGCTGAGTTTTGCATTGTGGAATTTGAATTTGCGTAGTGTTTTCTTGGTGTCGAAGTTGAGTTGTCTTTCAACGATTGTGATTGGAGTATGCCCTCGAGGGAAACTCGAATTATATTTCAGTGAAGGACAGATGGAGGCGGTGGGGCCGGATGGACAAATGTCAAGGAGTTCATGATGCGCAACTCAAACCTACTTTCAGTGATGTTGCCGACTTCGACGCATGGCAAAAGAAGACAAAGTAGTGTCGAAGGATTCGTTGAGGGCGGATGATCACATAGTATCCAGCCTGCGAAAGAAGCCCATTCCCGATGTGGAAATCTTGACATATTTATTTCAAAGAAAGAGCAACCGCAGGAACAAAGTCGATGACAAAACTTAGAAACATAAAAATGAGAAAGGCGAGCGCACGCCCAAGTACCTCACGAAGTTCATCCCAATGCAGGATGAGATGGGAAGTGGGGGTTATTGTCGATGACAAGGACTGGTGAGCTTGGCTCTCCTGCTTTTCGAAGAGTTGGCATTCCTATCAGACTCTATTAATGGTCGGGAGAAATTGCTGTGATGGCGACTTTTGGTCGTATCTGTGCAAGAGGAGATAAGGCGAAGTATTTAGATGGATCTTCTACCAAATAACTCGATGAAGAAAATTAAAGCCGCTGCCAAAGCAAAGAAGGGAAGAAAGGAAGAAAGCTTCCCTTTAGCCCCGGTGTGAAAGGAAAGAAGAAGGACATGTCCAAGGTGAAGTGCTTTCACCGTCACAAATACTCATGACATTATGCCACTAGTTGTCCATGTGTAAGAAGAAAAATAAGCAAAGCCGGGATTCCGCAGCCGGAGAGGCCTTAGCCTCAGCTTGAGCTGGATTTTTCACCGATCGCATGCTTGTTCTCAAGTGTGATGGGTTCATGGTGGTTTCTTTACGTTGGTGTGTCTTTTCACATGACAGAAATCGAGATTTGCTTTACCGATCCGGGATGAGAAAGATCTTTGGAGGTACATCGAGATGGGCGATGATGGTAGATACAATGAGACCGGCATTTCCGTACTCATTTCCTTTCGAGAGGGAGTCCGGTAAACCCTTCATATTGGAAGGAAGTGATGCATGTTCCGTGATTGAAGAAGAATCTATCTCCGTGGCAACGTTAGAAGACAAGGGATACATGCTGTCTTTAGCGAAGGAAAGGCTTTCTCACGCAGTAAGGAACCGGTGGAGACCCGAGGATAGGGGTTCATTATGTTAAGAACCTTTATCAATTGCAGTAGATGGCTACGTAGAAATGGTAGGCAAGGCAAGTATGAGTATGAGTCGGATGATGAAGTGAGTCATAAGGCCATTTGGGCCACCTTCACCATGGAGCTTTCAAGATATCGTAACAGATTTCTACTAGGCTTCCTAAAGGCACTCTTATGTAGTCGATTAGTGCAAGGTGTAATTGGGGAAAATGAAAGCTACCTCACAAGAAGGATAGTCGCGCGATGACGATCTCATAGAATTCACACAGCATGTGTGGACCTTTCTCGTAGCTTCAACAAAGAAAGAACAAAGTATTATGTGATATTTGTCAAGGATTTCTTTTTTCTCGTATAACATCCGCTTCAGCAAGAAGAGCAAGACATATTCAAAGTTCCGTGAGTTCAAGGCACCGGTTGAGAAAGAATCGTGAAGCAAAAAAAGGCTCTTAGGAGCGACAATGGTGGTGAATTCATTCCTTCGAAATCTAAGGACTTTTGCAACCGCAAAAAGGAATTCGAAGAGAGCTCATAGCACCTCACAACCCACAACAGCGAATGGGGTTGTTGAGCGGAAGAAATGTAATGACCGTGTGCCGCACCAAGCATGTTGCATGACCGTGCTCTACCCACATACACTTGTGGGCGGAGGCATGCAACATCATAAAGATATGTGTAGAACCGTTGTCCTCGCACAGGATACTTGGCATGAGCACACCCGAGGAGTGCATTTCTTTTGTAAGAGGCCTCGATATTTCCCATTTGAGGATTTTTGGGGTTCACTCGTTTACGTTCATGTGACGAAGGATGCGGAAGAATTTGGAGCCGATCACAGAGAAGTTGGGATATTTTTGGGGCACCACACCCACAGTCCGTTCTGTGGTATTTTCTGTACGGGGCCGCAAGACCTGCTGTGGTGACTCGGACGGGGCCTCATGAGGAGAAAGCCATGAAGTTTTTGTCGAGAGGGAGCCACACTTGGCTGCATGAGGAGCTATTAGTTCCTAAGGATGAGTCTTAGGATGTGGATCAGCCACAAGATGAGGTTCATGGAGTGGAAGAGACCAACGGCCAGCCGCCAACCACCGTAGGCGGAACCGCACCACAAAGTCGAGCAACCGACTCAAGATGCAAGAGAAGGTTGCAGTGAGCACCTACATCACACAAAGATAGAGACAAGCCACTCCGACTGAAGATACCGGATATAAGGTGGCTCTTATGAGCAAGTGTGGTCAAGATGAGCTATCCTCTTTTCGAGGTGAAGTCGGGAGGACCCCCGCATGGGTATGCCATGGTGGAATAGTATGATCAGGCTGCTGTGTGGCCAGTGGCATGGGAGATTGTCCCAAGGCTCTAGGGGAAATCAAGGTGGGTTCGAGATGGATCTACAAAGTGAAGCGGCTAACCACAGGAGGGTGAGAAGTATAAGACAAGATTTGCTGCTCGAGAAGCCAGAGATTGAGGGGATCGGGACAGAGGAGACCTTTTGCACCGTCGCAAGGTATTCTTCCACACGCACGATTTCGCTCATCAAGACAAGAGTGGGTGGCACATTCATCATATGGATGTGAAGACTACATTCCTCAATGGAGTCACGAGGGAGGAGGTGTACATAGAGCAACCCAAAGGTTTGAGATCTTGGCGAAACAGCGTCGCATGTGTGCGGTGCTCAAGAGAGTGTTGTATGGGTTGAACAAGCACCCCGTGCTTGGCACACATGGACAGATAGTTATTTCACCCGATTTGGATTCTCCAAGAGGAGGCGTATCCTAACTCATACCGTATCAGGTGGAGTGTGTGTGCCGTCGATCATTGTACTTTATGTAGATGATTTGACGTTGGACAGATGAGTTGTCGATACCGCGCGTATCCATCTTGCCAAAGAGTTTGAGATGAAGGACCTGGGGCCGCCCTCATTATTTCCCCGGGATTGGAAATTTGGCGTCGTTAACGATGGACCCGTTTTTTTCTTGTGGTAAGTATGCCCGTAGATACTAGAGAATTTCAACGTGCATGGATGCAAGCCTATCGACACTTTCTTCCGGGAGGTTGGAGGAAGGAGGATACTACTTTTGGCGGAGGTTGTGGATGCCACCACAGGCCCGTGTTAGCTGTGGGGTCGCTATGTATCTCGGGTCACACCACCCGACATATGCCAGGCCAGGAACCGTACCACAAGCTATGGTTAAGCCCAACAAGCTCTACCTGAAGGCAGAAAAAGCATGTATTGAGATATCTCGTATGGGCAATACCGAGACATGGATTATGGTACAACAATGGATTAGTGAGGTCAGCAGGGCTTCGTCGATGTAGATTGGGCAGACCCCAACTACGTAAAAGAGCACATCTGTAGGGATTTTCAATATTGGGTCGATAGCGCTTTTTTACAGGCAGAATTATGATTCACACCTATTTTAGCAGGTTTACATATGCAAATAATTTTGGTCGTACGCGAGGCTACATGGATGAGGAAGATCCGGTTCATGTTGTTCGATTCATGTTTAGAGCCTATCGTAGCCTATTGTGACACCGTAGTTAGTCACTAAAATCTCGTTAATCCGTATTTTCATGACATATCTAAACACATTGACATCTCTGTATCATCATATCAGAGATTGTGTGCGTGGAAGATCATGTTACTTACACATTCTCACGAAGGATCGTGATGTCGATATTCGACTAAGGCGCTCACCGAGCAAATTCACTAACGTTGCAAGGTGATAGGGTTGCGTATAATCCTTATCTTCACGAGAGGGAGTTTTGAGATTGCAACAAGATGATGAGCTTAGTGAAAAGAGTCGCCTTCAACAAGTGGGCCCGGCAGCTGGCTTCTTAAGCAAACTCATTTTTAGAATTATGTCTATTTTTAGACATATGGATCATGTTCTATTTAGGTCACAGGATGCTATTTGTGGATGTATATTTATTGTTGGAAAAAATATATGGACTTCTATTTTTAGACATATCAAGCGGAATCTATTTTTAGATTGCCACTAAAAATAGATATGTCAAATATTATTAGCTCTTAATAATATTTAGACTCTAAACATTATCTTATTCCCTCGAGCACTTCGCCATGTACGTATGGCACAAGAGTTGATAGAATGAATTACGCCATTCCCGAGGGTTATGAGCCATTGCATGTATATCGTGCTTAGAACTGCCATGGACAGTTTGGTGAGCTCATTAAGGAAGTTAGTGGAGTTGTATTCAATTTAACTAATCTAAACATAGCGGGAGTTTATTTGATCCATTTAACTAATTGATACAATTAGTGACAAAGGTGTGAATTAATTATTAATTAATTCACTAATTATAAACTCATTAATCAACTAAAGAATGCATCAGCTTAATCTCAAAGCATGAGCGCTCAAAGGAGACTAGTGCGTAGATAGGTGCAAGAGCAGTGTTCAGACTACTGGCCAGACTATACAAACTTGCTATTTCATAAACACATGACAGGTGGGAGAAGCCCATGAGGACTGTAGTACAAGCTAAGTGGTTTATCTATTTAATGAAGCCATCCCATAGTATCGATTACGTAACATAGGCTGGCCATCAAGTGGCAAAAGATCAGAGCACAAGTTTTGCTAGATCTATTTATGGTGGTAGCAATTCGAGGTTGTGCCGAGAGCTCGTGGAGGATATTTGCATCATGATTGTTACATGATCTCCATGACATATAACATGGGCGTATAGTTGGGGTTTTCAGCTTTAAGCTTTCCAATTAAATACCGTGTTCATATGTGTGATTATTTGTGTTTTAATGTGTGCATGCAATTGATTTGCCCGTAATTAATGATCAATGTATGTGAAGAGATTCCGTATTATGCATGAAGATAAACAGTGTGTGATCGTAGAACTGAAGAATAATATATCGCTATTCAAAATTTCTACACCAAAAACCTATCCCTAGGAGATAAAGCACCAAAACCGGGGTCCCGTTTTGGGTAAATTTATGTTTCACTCCGGGATGCAAATTTGGCATCCGATCTCCATTTGATGCTATCGAATAGCTTGTTATAAATATCTATCCTAAGTAAAACTTTCAATGTAAGCAAGATCAAGTGGCGCTCATGTGTCGAGCCCCGAAATTGTGCTTCAACCTCATTTTCCCTTGTCCATTGCTATCTTAGACCCAATTAATCAATGAATATAGTTAAAATTACTTTTAGAATGATTTACATCAGATATCAGAGCTTGCTAAGTTTTTTGATTTTTTCCCATTGTAAAGCATTTTGACCGGAACTAGGCACGGAATGCGGACATTCGTAACTAGCCGAGCGGTCTACGAGTTTGTCTTCACGTTTGGGTATATTCCAAATTGGCATCTCGAAAAACCGCATATGGGCATAATCCACGTCATGTCTACATGGTTCGTTGCTCATCATGGAGGAAGAAACGAATTAAGTGTATTTTTGGAACGTGGGAACACATTTAGGAAGGAAGACTTCTATTAGGACTGTCTCAGTCTAGATGTCTTTTCCTTTTCACACAGCCACTTCAAGAGTCCTAATGTGATTCCGATAAGGAAAGACAGTGTTCCTGAATTGTTGCAAATCTTGTTATGTGCATTTGCTATATAAACACTTGGGAAACTGAGAGCTATGTTAGATTTTATGCTAGATTTCATTCCATATTTTGCTTAGATTCTGTGCTACATTTCTGAAGATGCAGAGTGTTATGTTCAAGTTATTTCATCTTTAATGAAGCAGACAATGTTGTTTTGAAAGCGTTGATTTAATTTGGAGTTGAATTCCGTCAGGTGGTAGAGGGCCCCTGCCTCTTGCACGGATTTATTTGCGTAAATTAGACAAGTATTCTAGCTGCCTTTACGTTTTTGAATTTGAATTAGTAGTTGTTTTAATTAGCTATTGTAGTTGTACTCATTCTAACTCTTCCACAAGAAGAAGCTCTTCCAAAGGATTATAATGATGAATGGGAAATATCTATAGTATTGTAGGATTTGAAGTTGAATTCATAGTTGTTTTAATTAGCTACTGTAGTTGTACTCATTCTAACTCTTCCACAAGAAGAAGCTCTTCCAAAAGATTATAATGATGAATGGGAAAAGGCTATAGTATTGTAGGATTTAGTTGTAGTTTTTGTTGTTCACTATCATAGTTACACTTGTTCTAATCACTCTTCCACAAGAAGAAACTCTTCCAAGAAACTATTAAGATGTTCAAGACATGACCGTGATAATGAATGATTTAGTTGTGTGTTTGCACTAAGTACCATCTCTGTTCTTTCTCTTAAACGCTTGTCCAAAACATCATAATGACGAGTAGGATATGGATATGATATCTTAGTTTTTCATTGCTTTCAGTCCTTTATGTTTGCATTTGCACTCAATTACACAGTCAGAATTGTTCTAACTCTTCCAAAAGAAGGAACTCTCCCAAAATATCAACAATGATGGACAAACAGACTGTATAATTTCATAGAATAATGCATGATAGTATAGTTAGGATGCTCCGGAGTTTAATTGCACTTAACTCATATTCAGTTACTTTGTTTTGAGTTTGATGATGACTTGTAGTTCAGCATTGTTCTAGATTAGTGGCATCTTAAGTTCATTCTTAGATTAACTCATTGCACTTGCACTTCACATTTAGATTGTCATCCACTGCACAATAGATTACTTCAATTGTTAGGATTAACAAGACAGCCTTCATTATTTACAAACATCTTCTTGTTCTAAAATCTACAATTGATCCATAACCATATGAACAGAAGACAACATCACTATAAGGCTTGAAGTATCTCTGCAATTTCCTTATCATTTCATAAACAGAGCCCTCCCTCAAAAGATTACCTTGAAAGGAAATCAATAACTCTTGAGTAAGGTCTTGTGACATTCAATTAAATTGCAGAATAGAGTTAGGAACTAGTCCTAGAACAGAAGATCTTAGGATGGTATCAATGTTTTTCCTCCAAATCTGTTTCAAATCTCTAGTCAAGGACAAAATGTTTCATCATTGTAAGATTAGTTGTTTAACTGTTTAGTTAGAGGATTTGCATACTTAGTGATCATTTCTCAAGTTTAGTTTGTGTTTTGAATCATTTGCTTAAAATTCATTATCAAGCTTTGCTTTTACTTAGTCATAGTTTAGATTTGATTCTGCTTCAGTGTTTCAAATTGCATTTACCATTTGACATCAACCAATTAGGCTTAACTCTGTTTTTAATCACCAACTCCTTTCCATTAGCTTTCTAGGCATTTTCCTTGTGAACATAAAACCACCAAAAGACCAAAAACATCATAAATCATCACAAAAGACCAAAAACATCACAAAACACTACACACAACGCATTAGGAAACAAGCACCTAGGTACATACGGTACACTTCACTTCAGCAGTTTACAAATCCTGGTTGAAAATTAAATGAGCTCAGTTTAGGAGACTAGATTGAGACCAAACATTTTGGCACCGTTGCCGGGGAAGTGAAAACTAGGTAACCTTTGTTTCTTAGCATCCAAAAACAATTTTATGCGTAGGGAGAGAGATTCAAGGGGAAGATTTATAAGCAGCAGAGGCAGAAGTTTTATTTCTAGAACACCACTTGTTTCATCTAGATCCAGAGCTAGTACACCTTCAACTCAAACCCATATTCCATCCTCCCTTGATCCTGGACTTCTAGAAGATCTAAGGTCAACTATTCCATTAGAGAAACCTTCCACTTCAACCATTGAACCTGCCATAGAAGAAAATCTAAAAACTCTTGTTGGGGACACAAACCTTTCCACTACCACAGGAGAGTCAACCATGGCAGAAGAAGGAGGAGGAGGAGTTTTTAATGGAGACAACACATTATTTGGAGGTAGAGGTAGAGGTAGAGGAGAAGGAGGTAGAGGTGCAAATGGGGGAAGAGGTAGAATAGGAAGCTCTTTTGGGTTCCCTATACTTGATGAAGAAACCAATACAACCATGAAAAACATTTCACCCTCTGTCCTTCCAAACTTCTATGAACTTAAAACTGAAGATCCTGAAACTTTCTTATTCGAATTTGAAGTGTTGTGTAGAACTTATGACTACCTACAAGATGCTCAAAAACTGAAATTATTTCCTTCAACTTTGAAGGGAGCAGCATTGAAGTGGTTTATGAGTCTAATCAGTAGTTCTATTAGAACATGGGAAGATATGAAACAAGCATTTCTAGAGAGATATTTGGATTATTGTATGCTAGTTAATCATAAAAAAGAAGTGTTCAAGATGTTACAAAAATAAGATGAAAACTTAGAAGATTTGTTGGAAAGATTTAATTACAACATCAAAAGGGAAAAAATGGAAAATCTAGAGTAGCATTGAAGTGGTTTATGAGTCTAATCAGTAGTTCTATTAGAACATGGGAAGACATGAAACAAGCATTTCTAGAGAGATATTTGGATTATTGTATGCCAGTTAATCATAAGGAAGAAGTGTTCAAGATGTTACAAAAAGAAGATGAAAACTTAGAAGATTTGTTGGAGAGATTTAATTACAACATCAAAAGGGAAAAAATGGAAAATCTAGATCAAGACACCTTAAAAGCTCTTTTGTTGAAAACAATTAGGGATGAATGGTTGGATATTATTAACATGATGGGAAAAGGGGATATATCACAACTCACATTACCTGAAATATCTGAGTTATGTATCAACCTTTCAAGAGGGAAATCTAAAACTGTCAAAGGTCCAAGAGATCCTGCTCTTGCAAGAGCAAGTAAGTCTGCTTCTGGGACAGTAAGTAGATCAGAAATAGGACACATGCTTGATGATTTTGAATCTGACATCTTAGGGAGTCTTAGTGAACAAATAGACACCCTCAAGATACAAAACAAGCAAAAGGCTGAATCTGATGCCTTGGCAATCTTTTGTCCCAAATGTAGGAAGAAACATGCCTTGAGAGAGTGTCCTCTAGATGTAAAAGTTGTAGAAACCTGTGTTATTTGTTCTGAGAAACATGAAACCAAGAATTGTCCTTCTCTTCCTGGTCTCAAGGCTGTTTTTCAGGAAGAAACTCCTACAGATTCCACAGAATCTCTTAACTTTGTATCTAGAAGACCTTGGCAGGGATCTCAGACACAAGGATTTCACGATCAAATGTATAATCAACCTCCACCTTGGAATTCTTGGCGGCAACCTTGGCCCCAATTTCAAAATCAATCTCAGTCCTGGGCACAAGGAACACAAAGTCCCTATGGAAGATACTCTCCATACTATCGGTATCCACCATCCTATCCACCATACCCACATTTTTATCCTCAAAATCCTCAACAAAACTTTCCTCAAAATCTTCAACAAAATTTTCAACAAAATCCTCAACAACATCATCAGAACCAACCACATCAAAATCAACCACTTTCATTACCATTCCCTCAAAAATCAAATCAATTGCCTGCTCAACCCATACCAAACCCCAATAATAAGAACCCTCGGAATACATACATGATAGAAGGCCAACAATTTCCAACTTATTTAATTACTCCTTTAGACCTTAGTGATGTTCAACTGAGGTCTGGAAGAATACTTGAAAAGAGGAAACCTTCTGTGATCATACAAGAACAAGATAATTTTGAGGAAGACTCCCTACGGGTGAATAAAAGTCTTGAGGAAGACACATCCTTTCAAGACCCACACATTGAAAAACTAAAACAAAAAGATCCAATAAATCCAACTCCTGTATTAGAGCAACCATCCACATCTACTTCTATACCTCCTTTTCCGGAAAGATTACAAATTGATAGAGGTATAGAAAAACAGATCATGGTGCCTAATTATGATTTCTTAGATGAATTGAGAAATGTTTGCATTAAAATTCCATTATTGCAAGCCATCAAGGAAATCCCAATTTTAGCCAAAACAAAAAAGGAGTTGAGTATGAAGACAACAAGAAAAAGAATAAGAGAAACCAAGAAAATTCAACTGGTAGGACAAATAGCAGACATTATGATGGGTAAGATTACTATTCCAAAGTACCTTGACCCAGGAAATCCAATTGTCAAAATTCACATCAATGGAATTGAAATTCAAAACACACTCATTGACTTAGGAGCAGCAATAAATATCATGAGTAGACAAATCATGGACAAACTGAAACTTCCCAATCTTCTCTTTACACCCACACTATTACAATTAGCAGATAGATCTGTGATCAGACCAGATGGGGTAATAGAAGACATTCCAGTGTCCCTAGATTCTTGGGAATACCCTGTGGATTTCATGATCCTAACTCCCAAGAATAATCTAGGAGGCCATCATGTTATACTAGGAAGACCTTGGTTGGCTACAGCTGATGCTTTTATTAGTTGTAGGTCCGGTGATATGTATATTTCTGATGGTAGTTCAACTAAGAGATTCACTTTATATCCTCCAGCTAGGACAATTACGGATCTAGATGACACTCAATGGATAGAGGATGAAGAAGATTTACAACCACTCTTCACAATTTCAGAAATTAGTGAAGATAATCAAATTCTGAATACTCTAGAAAACTTTGAATCCTCTCCAAAACACAAACATGAATCATTTCAAGAGGGATCCAATATTGAGTTTTTGTCATCTAGGCAGATGTCTCTTCATTCTATGGACAAATTTGGCAGCTCTACAAGTGAAATTTTCCCAGGCAAAATGTTGGGAAAATGCGAGAGGGGGGGGGGTGAATCGGTATTTCTTTACAATTTCAAAACTTTTGCTCGCTGCTTAAAGCCCATACGCTCGCTTTGATGAAACCGAAGTAGTACCTTTTAGATATCCTTCATGAAACTTGCGTATACCCAGAGATCTAAGTATGCCATTAGTTCTTCACTTACATAATTCCATCATTCATTTATTAGATGTTCTATAAACAGTAAACATGTGCAGTAAGAACAGAATAAACCATCACACAAAGCATCACACATGAACACCGGGATTTTTAGGTGGAAACCCAAGTCGGGAGAAAACCACCGCTGCCGTTGCTCAGCCTTCAATATTTTATTATAGAGAAAACATCTTACAACATATGTGTGTGCCAGACAAGCCAACACGCAGGAGCACCCTGGCCTCGTTTGACTCTCTGGCTGGGAGCTCCAACCCCGGCTCCTCTTGGAGTAAACCTGGAAGGAGCTACGACCCCAGATCTGTTTTACCGGCCTCACCGGAAGGAGCCTCGACCCCACGACTAAAGGCTACAGTCTCAGCACCCTCCCCATGGACCACGTTTGTCAATTTCCCACCCCACTTTGGATCCAACAACTTCAATAGAACAACATCCCATGCCCGCAAACCTAGTTTTTGTCAACGCTTTCCCTTTACTGATATCGCGTATATACGCGCTTCTGTCCACACAAACCAGCGTATACCTCTGTATGTATTTCATTGCGCATACGCGCTTTCTCTTCACTGAAGCCGCGTATATACGCGCTTCCTCCGCGGCGAAGTAGCGTATAGATCTTCAATCATTATAGAGCAGCATACTTCTACAGATCAGATATTCAGTTCAGATTTACCTTTTTACTTCAGACAGATGTTCGCCTAGATGTTCATCACAGATCTAGTCATTCCATAAACAGATCTAGCAAATACAAGTATATTTCAGATCTAGATCCCCTTCTTCATCACTCCTTCATTGGTGCATCATACATTCAGATCCTTCATTCAATTGTAACCCTTTCCATTCAGATATACTCCAGAGAGAAGTATTTATTCAAGCTCAGACATCTTGCACCCACACTCATGATTTGCACAATGAATTTCTTCTCTTTATATAGGTTCTCCCTTTTTCAATACCATGAGCCAAAACAATACCATGAGCCCAAAACTACATTACTTCCGATGGTATTCCTGGACGGGGTCATTTAGACGAATCATTACCCAATACAATGGGTCAATACCATGGTGGTTACCCCTGGTTTTGCACTTTTTGAGCGCTTTTGCCCATACGCAACTTGGAACGTTCCTTTCCGCGTGCATACGCGACTTCCCCTAGGCCAATCCGCGTATACCTAGAGACATACTCTTTTTCATCATAGAATTAGCACATGCTGAATTCCTTTCTTCATTGCCTTCTGTTCACACTGTAGATACATCAGATTTAGTTCATCAAACCATATTCTATCAAGCACAACTTCATCAAGTAAGTTGTCATCATCTTCATCAAGTGGGTTTCCTTTCAAGGACAACACTCAGCATCATATTGTCAACAAACATCATATCACATCAGATTTACATCATTTACCAAGTCCATCAAGTCAAGAATAACTTCATCAGGTGGTTTGCCATCAAGGACAACACATATCAATAGTCGCATGTCTTCATCTTCATTCAGTGGGTTGCCATCAAGGACAACACTCTGCATCATATTCAACACAAAACTTTTGGAGCATAGCGAGGAAGACCTAGAAAAATCTCAACAGAAGAGAGTTAATCAAAAGTATTAGAGACATTCTTCTGCATATGCATGGGAGTACACTGATATGAAAGGGATAAGTCCCAAGACTTGCACTCATCACATCTATATAGAGGAAAATTGTAAACCAATCAGACAACCTCAAAGACGGATGAATCCAAATCTTAGGGAAATTGTTAAAGAAGAATTGCAAAAATTGTTAAATGTCAATTTCATCTATCCTATTTCAGATAGTCAGTGGGTTTCTCCTTTGGTAATTGTGCCAAAGAAAAATGGAAAATGGAGGGTGTGTGTTGACTACCGAGAACTGAATAAAGCCACTCTTAAAGACCATTTTCCCTTACCTTTCATAGATCAAGTATTAGATACATTAGCTGGCAAAAAGTACTTTTCATTCCTAGATGGGTTTAGTGGTTACAATCAAATCCAAGTAGCCCTTGAAGACCAAGACAAAACCACATTCACCTATCCTTGGGGTACCTATGCCTACCGAGTATTGCCATTTGGATTATGCAATGCACCTGCGACATTCCAAAGGGCAGTATTAGGAATTTTTTCGGATCTAATACATGACTGTGTAGAGGTGTACATGGATGATTTCACAGTTTACGGGAACAAATTTGAAGAGGCTTTAGAAAACTTGGAAAAAGTCTTAAAAAAGATGTCAAGAAGCAAACCTTTCACTTAGTCATGAAAAATGTTTTATGATGTTTACTGAAGGTATTGTTTTAGGGCACCACATTTCAGGGGATGGGATTAGAGTTGATGAGGCAAAAGTTGAAGTCATTTCTAACCTATCCATTCCTAGTTGTCAAAGAGATGTTAGAAGTTTTCTAGGATTTACAGGGTATTATCGGAGATTTATAGAAAACTTCACCAAAATAGCATCTCCTCTCTTCAAATTACTCACCAAAGATTTTGAATTTAAGTGGACTTCTGATTGCCAGTTAGCTTTTGAAACCCTGAAAACCAAAATTTCTGAAGCACCTATATTAAGGGGACCTAACTGGAAGTTACCTTTTCATATCTCGACAGATGCTTCCGATACAGCTCTAGGAGCAGTATTGGGACAGAAATATTTGATTCCTTATGCCATCTATTATACCGGTAAAAATTTGACTCCTGCAGAGTTAAACTATACTGTAACTGAAAAAGAGTTTTTAGCTTTTGTTCATGCCATAAACAAATTTAGACACTATATAACAGGCTATGAAACTTTTGTTCACACTGATCATTCTGCAATTAGATATTTAATGAACAAATCAATCACTAATGGCAGAGTTATAAGATGGTTGTTGCTCTTACAAGAATTCAACATTACTATTCTAGATAGGCCTGGAAAACAAAACACAGTGGATGATTTCCTATCTAGACTCCAAAATATCAAAGATGACACTCCGGTTGAAGATCAATTTCCTGATGAATATCTTTTTGCAATCTCTACTCAAACTCCATGGTTTGCTGATATTGCTAATTATTTAGTTTCGGGAAAATTTCCTTCAATTAAGAATGCAAGAGATAAAAGAAAAATCATTAATGATAGTGCAAATTATTCATGGGTCGCTAATGAGTTGTACAAGACAGGTCCAGATTTGATCATTAGAAGGTGTGTTCGTGAAGATGAGATGCCTGAGATTCTCAAGGCATGTCATGACGAACCTTGTGGCGGACACTTTGCAGATAAGAGGACAACCTATAAGATCCTTAATCTAGGATATTATTGGCCATCCTTGTTTAAAGATGCTAAGGAGTATGTCAAAAGGTGTGACAGTTGCCAAAGGGTAGGGAAACCTTCTCCTTTAGGTGAGATGCCATTACAACCTCAGGTACACATTGAACCTTTTGAAAAATGGGCTTTGGATTTTGTAGGACCTATTAGTCCTCCATCAAGAAAAAAGAAATACATATTAGTTTGCACTGATTATGTTACTAAATGGGTAGAAGCTAAACCATTACTTGTTGCTAATGAATCATCTGTAGTTAATTTTCTTTTTGAGGATATTTTTACTCGTTTTGGTGTCCCAAGAAAAATTGTTACAGATCAAGGAGCTCAATTTACATCAAGGCTAGTGGAACAAATGATGGAGAGGTACAAAATCAGGCATAGAAAATCTACTCCTTATCATCCACAAGAAAATGGTCAAGTGGAATCTACTAATAAGGTCATTGAAGGAATCCTAACAAAGACTGTTCATTTACATAGAAGAGATTTGGTAGATAGGCTTCCTGAAGCCTTGTGGGCCTATAGAACTACATGGAGAAACACAACAGGCCATACTCCTTATGAGCTTGTTTATGGAAAGCAAGTTTTGTTTCCCATAGAGTTCCAAATTCAAACCTTCAAGATGGCAGTTCAGCTAGGACTTGATTTAACAGAGGCACAGAAGCATAGACTGGAGAAAATTAATGAATTGGATGAGATCAGACAAGATGCAGTTCAGAAAACAAGTCTAGTCCAACAGCAAAGGGCTAGATGGCATGACAAGTACATCAAAGAGAAGAAATTCAAAGAAGGTGACTGGGCTCTCTTGTTTGATTCAAAATTAAAGGATTTTCAAGGTAAATTTCAAACACATTGGCTTGGGCCATATGAAATTGTTGAAATTTTTGACAATGGAGCAGTAAAAATCAGGACAATAGATGAAGAAGAGGTCACTTTTCTTGTGAATGGTCATAGATTGAAGCTGTATCACAAACCACTCTCGAGAGAAGAATTTGTCAAGAAGTTCCAGGAAAACAGTGATGTGAAGTTAATGAAGAAGAATCTTTCTTCTTCATCAACTTGATTGAATTTCCACGAAGCATTTCTTTTGCAAAAAAAAAAAAAAAAACATGAAAACCAATCATTGATTGGCATGTTTATACAGAAAAGATAGGGTGAAAATAAGAGTCTCTCTGACACTCTAACTTTTCCCATTTTTGTTTTTACAAGCAGCTGTTACAAAAATCATAAGTTCAGATCCATAGTGCTTATAATCCATCTCATTTCATTTCACTCCATTCACTTATCTATCCATACTCCATCTCATCCATCATTCATATTTCACTCCATCCCACATTTCATTCATCGCATTCCATACTCCATCCATCTCATTTTCATGTCAAAATACAAAATTTGATGTCTTGCTGTAAGTGAATAAAACATGTCATGAATTGCAGTACAGTTCTTATGTTCTTTCACTCCATTTCATAAAATGAATCCATTCCATTTCATCATCCACTTCATACATATCATAATCCATCATCCATCTTCATTCATACCATATAACATTTCACCCATATTCCAAAAACACTCCATTTCATGATTAAAATGCTCTACAGGAACATTCTGCAGCTCAACAGACATTCTGCAGCTGATCAGCCTTTCTGCAGCCAGACAGTCTTTCCGCAGCTACAAACCCTGAAGGCATCAATCAGCAGACATTAGAATTGCAACAAAGTGACCCAGTGTATCCATGAATCAAAAGCATCAAGAAAATTATGAAGACTCTTCCAAAGGTGAACAAGAAGACAAAGACTACAAAAATCAAATGAAAGGCAGAGGTAACAAGTTTAAATTATAATGGAATTTCATTAAAGTTTAGCATAGTTTTAGTTATGGATTGTTCGAAAAGGTTGTTTTAATTATTTTTATTGATCAAGACCAATAAACCCTCCACAGAATTTGGATTAAAATCTCCCATTTCAAATTTCATGCCCGATATCATTTAAGCGGTTAAAATGGTCAAGGTATTTGAATTCTTCACGTCTCTTAACCAAATCATTCAATGATGATTCTCTTTGCCGTCGTAAAAATCTCCGCCGTCTCTTCAATCATTAATTCATTCCCTCCACCTCACTCCACTACTTCATTCCGTGACCACTGCCATCACTCCATTCTGTAGCCGGCATTTCATTCCGTAGACAGAGATATTCTTATCACCGAGAGCAGAGCCAAAGGATATCAGTTTGAATAGCATTGAGCATTGTAAACGCAGAGCAGAGAAAAAGGGTAAATTCATAGGTATAGCAGCGTGAGAATTTGAAGCCATTTGATTTCGTGGGCAGACAA
Source organism: Pinus albicaulis (assembly GCA_034641835.2). NCBI lineage: Eukaryota > Viridiplantae > Streptophyta > Pinopsida > Pinales > Pinaceae > Pinus > Pinus albicaulis. Next base: position 901,733,757 of record CM076579.1, on the reverse strand, counting down.
AGTATCACTGTGGGCAGAGATTGAGCATTATCACTATAAACACAGAAGTATAGCAGTGTGGAGTTTGAAGTCTTTTGTCACTAGGAGACAGAGGTATTGCAGTGTTGAATTTGAAACCATTTGCTACCAAAAGACAAAGGTATTGCAGTGAAGAAGTTGAAGCCATTTGTTACCAAAAGACAGAGATATAGCAGTATGGGAATTTGAAGCTATTTGCCACCGAGAAACAGAGGCATAGTAGTGTGGGAAATTTGAAGCCATTTGTCACTGTCAAACAGAGACATATCAGTCCAAAGTTCAATTGTCAACAGAGGCATATCAGCCCGAAGTTTTGAAGTTGTTTTCATTATCAACCAGAGGTATATCAGCTCGAAATTTGAAGCTGTTGCCACTATCAATCAAAGGTATGTCATTCCGAAGTTTGAAGCCATTTTCATTAAGAACTTGAAGCCATTTCAATTCGAAGGTGAAAGTCATTGTTTTTGTGGGTAGAAGAGTGTTAATTTGAACATTGAAGAAACAATCATGGGTTTCATTGTAAGAACTGAACCAGTGGGTTCAAAATATTTAGAAGGCTACCCTCAATGCAAAGAAATGTTACAACAAATAGGATGGCTTCAATTTTTTGGAGAAATTTAATGGCTTCCACAAGGAAGTCACTAAAACATTTGCAAGATCATTTCAAGGAACCGAAGTTGAGGTGGGTGATGTAAAATTTACTGTCACTGAAGTTTTCATTGCAGAGGCTACAGGGTTGCTCAGAAATGGAGAGAGATGGTTTAAAAATAGAGAATTCCACAATGACTCCTGGAAACAAATTTTAAAATCATCAGGTATGGATGTCAGTGTATTTAAGAAGGGAATTCCCAGTTCTGCATTGAAAAACAAATGGAGAAACATACTACTTCTTATGCAAAAATTTATTACATGTGAGGGTAGATATGGAACATTTTATGTCTACCACATTAGACTAATGATGCATTTTCTAGGGGAAGACTTAAACCTACCATATTTCTTGCTTCAAAGTCTGAAGAAGATGGCTTCCTGTGTTCAAAGAAGGGTTCAATTTTTAGAGACAACCCTATATCATCATGGTTTGGTCAAAATTTTGATTGAACACCATCTAGCTAAAACAAATGATACATGGGATGATTTCTTGATAAGAAATCATTTTGAAGAGCCAAAAGAACCCTCACCGGAACCACAGCCTACAAGGAGAAGTAGGAAATGGAGGGCCTCAAAAGTTGAAATTGACAAAACAGTCCAAGAGAGCAGTGAGGAAATCATTTTAGAAAAGTTGACTCAAATCAAGAGACAGCTTAAGGAAGAAAAGGTAATCAGGAAATTTGCCATGGAGAAAGGAGAGGGATCTTCTCAGCCTAGAAGAAGCCACAGACTAAAGGGGAAACTGAAGAAAACACTAATCAAACAAACAGGGGTAATCAATATAGAAGATGAAGAAACATCCATTGAAGAAGATGTTGAAGAGGATTTTAATGAAGGAACCCCTGAAATTGACCCTTCTCAACAGGAAATTTATGACTATGTGGAAACTTTGGAGAGGAGAGCTTCAGAAAGCAGAGAGAGAACCCCCAGTCCTCCACTGTCTGAAATAGATGTATTAAGAAGGGATAGGTATGAGTTGGAATTACTCAATAGACACATCAAAAATGAGAATGAAATTCTCAAAGATCAAGTCAAACTCAAAACTGATATGAACTCAGCCTTATCCCTACATATAGACAAAGTGGAGAAGACCAATGAAAAGTTGAAGAAAAGGAACAAGAAGCTAATCAGGGCACTCACCAACCTAAGGTTCAAACTTGTTATCAGAAAACCTAGAAGATCTCTAGCTTCCAGACAAAGGAGAAGGAGAGGATTAGATGTTCTTGCAGAAGCCTCTGAGTTCATAGGATAATTTGCATGAGGACATGCAAGGAGTCAGCAGTGGGGGTATGTTGAGCCTCAAAATTGTGCTTTCTTTCATCTCATTTTACCTCATTTTCCCTTGTCCATTGCTATCCTAGACCCAATTGATCAATGAATATAGTTAAAATTACTTTTAGAATGATTTACATGATTGACTTGCTACGTTTTATGATTTTTTCCATTGTAAAACATTTTGACCGGAACTAGCTGCAGAATGCAGACATTCCGTAGCTAACCGGCGATTCTGCAGCTGTCTTCACGTTTGGGTATGTTCCAGGTGGCCTCTCAAGAAAAACCGCATATGGGCATAATCCACGTCATGTCTACATGGTTCGTTGCTCATCATGGAGGAAGAAACGAATTATGGGTACGGTTTTGGAACGTGGGAACACATTTAGGAAAGCAGACTTCTATTAGGACTGTCTCAGTCCAGATGTCTTTTTCCTCTTCACGCAGCCACTTCAAGAGTCCTAATGTGATTCCGATAAGGAAAGACAGTGTTCCTGAAATTGTTGCAAGTCTTGTTATGTGCATTTGCTATATAAACACTTGGGAAACCGAGAGCTATGTTAGATTTTATGTTAGATTTCATGCTAGATTTTGCTTAGATTCTGTGCTACATTTCTGAAGACGCAGAGTGCTATGTTCAAGTTCTTTCATCTTTAATGAAGCAGACAGTGTTGTTTTGAAAGCGTTGATTTAATTTGGAGTTGAATTCCGTCAGGTGGTAGAGGGCCCCTGCCTCTTGCACGGATTTATTTGCGTAAATTAGATAAGTATTCTAGCTGCCTTTACATTTTTGAATTTGAATTAGTAGTTGTTTTAATTAGCTACTGTAGTTGTACTCATTCTAACTCTTCCACAAGAAGAAACTCTTCCAAAAGATTATAATGATATATGGGAAATAGCTATAGTATTGTAGGATTTGAAGTTGAATTCATAGTTGTTTTTAATTAGCTACTATAGTTATACTCATTCTAACTCTTCCACAAGAAGAAGCTCTTCCAAAAGATTATAATGATGAATGGGAAAAGGCTATAGTATTGTAGGATTTAGTTGTAGTTTTTGTTGTTCACTATCACAATTACACTTGTTCTAATCACTCTTCCATAAGAAGAAACTCTTCCAAGAAACTATTAAGATTTTCAAGACATGACCGTGATAATGAATGATTTAGTTGTGTGTTTGCACTAAGTACCATCTCTGTTCTTGCTCTTAAACGCTTGTCCAAAACATCATAATGACGAGTAGGATATGGATATGATATCTTAGTTTTTCATTGCTTTCAGTCCTTTATGTTTGCATTTGCACTCAATTACACAGTCAGAATTATTCTAGCTCTTCCGAAAGAAGGAATTCTTCCAAAATATCAATAATGATGGACAAACAGACTGCATAATTTCATATAATAATGCATGATAGTATAGTTAGGATGCTCCGGAGTTTAATTGCACTTAACTCATATTCAGTTACTTTGTTTTGAGTTTGATGATGACTTGTAGTTCAGCATTGTTTTAGATTAGTGACACTTTTAAGTTTAGCTTTAGTTCAACTCACTGCATTTGCATTCCATAGTCAGTTGTCATTCACTGCACAATAGATTACTTCAGTTGTTAAGATTAACAAAACAACCTTCATTATTTACAAACATCTTCTTGTTCTAAAATCTACAATTGATCTATAACCATATGAACAGAAGACAACATCATTTTAAGGCCTGAAGTACCTCTGCAATTTCCTCATCATTTCATAAACAGAGCTCTCCCTCAAAAGACTATTTTGAAAAAGAAATCAATAACTCTTGAGTAAAGGTTTTGTGACATTCAATTAAATTGCAGAATAGAACTAGGAACTAGTCCTAGAATAGAAGATCTTAGGATGGTATCAATGTTTTTCCTCCAAATCTGTTTCAAATCTCTAATTAAGGACAAAATGTTGCATCATTGTAAGATTAGTTGTTTAACTGTTTAGTTAGAGGATTTGCATACTTAGTGATCATTTCTCAAGTTTAGTTTGTGTTTTGAATCAATTGCTTAAAATTCATTATCAAGCTTTGCTTTTACTTAGTCATAGTTTAGATTTGATTCTACTTCAGTGTTTCAAATTGCATTTATTATTTGACATCAACCAATTAGGCTTAACTCTGTTTTTAATCACCAGCTCCTTTCCATTAGCTTTCTAGGCATTTTCCTTGTGAACATAAAACCACCAAAAGACCAAAAACATCATAAATCATCACAAAAGACCAAAAACATCACAAAACACTACACACAACGCATTAGGAAACAAGCACCTAGGTACATACAGTACACTTCACTTCAGCAGTTTACAAATCCTGGTTGACAATTAAATGAGCTCGGTTTAGGAGACTAGATTGATTCCCGAACAATCTCCTCATCTTCTCTTGATAAAGGGGTTTTACCCTTGCCTTCTTTATCATCCGTATAATCAAACTTTCGGTTTCTTATTTTGATATATCTCTTCTCTCTGTCTTTGAGAGGATCTCCTTCTTCTAATGACATATTGGCTTTAATATGCACAGTCTGAGCCAATATTATGCTTTGATACCACTATAATATTCCCAAATGGTAAAAGCAGGAATATAGAACAAAATGTTGGAATAGCAGTGTAAAACATCACATAAAAGCATGAGACCAATATGGAGCCTTTCCATTCATCATAACAGTAGCATATTTGTATAAAATAATGGGCCACAAAGTATATAAAAAGAAATAACAAGCCTCCAATGAAGAAAAACCTCAAGAATGATGTGTTGCTACTATATCAAAATGTCGGAAGACTGTTACAGCATAGTCATAGATGCACTACTATAGAAAATGAGTACACAAAATCTAATGGGCTGATATATGCCTCAAAAGATACAACAAATGTAGATCTAGGATCTATGCAACCTCCAACAAGAACCCAAAAAGGGTTTTCACAAATACACCACTATACAATATGGGAATCAAAGCCCTAGGGCTGAAGATTCAATGCAAAATATAAACTAGAAAGGTGTGGCTGATCTGATATGCCAAAGAATGTAGCCTCCTCCAACAGACTCTCTAGATGAAAGGCTGATCCCTTCTCTAGAAAACCTCCTCCCCAAATGGTGTATTGAAACCACCCCTACAACTCCTCCCTAAAATAACACAGTCCAAGACAGAAAATGCACTGTAGGGGAAAATTATCAAATGGCCTGATGCCAAATGCTACAATAAGGCTCAAGGGCCTTCCTCGCCAGCCTCCCAATGGAAGGAAACCTTCCTCCACTAAAAAAAAGATCAGAAATCACCTGGATCTAGTTTCCACTACTACAACTTGCAACTCAGCACATCTCTCAACAGAAACTGCGATGTACCACAAGATTGAAGCTTGAGCTGAAGCTTGAATGTGGAAATGTAGTGAAAATCTCTTCCTAGAGGCTTCTTAAGGAAATAGGTGGGATTCCAGACCAGGAACACCCTGTGCTGAAAATAACTGCAATCTTAGTTGAACAGCTGAAGAAAGTTATATGTCTAAACAGACCATTTATCAAAATATAATAAACCAAAACATGAATGGATATGGATGCCATCCTCTTCCTTATATAAGTGATGAACTTCCTAACCCTAGGCCCCACTCATTTAAGACACTACTTCCATGCAAAGAGTCTCCAACTAAAACTGCGTTGTCCCATAATGAATGCCACTCCTCCATGATAGCTCTATTGATTTGGTCAAAGTTGACCCAATCTATGTGTTCCAGCCCCTTTTCACACCTAAGGGTGCTCAATTAAGCTGCCAATATGTACTCCTTTCACATTGGCATTGATTTTATTCATATTAAGGAGATTTATGGATCTCCATATCCTCTTATTTATCAAACAAGAAAGCAAAAGCAAAAATTAATATTCCAACTAGCTCATGACTAATTGGGAATATTACATAATACATTGCACTTCGCTTGCTCACAAATTTTAACGTTTAGCAATAAATGTATCTCCTATCTTGTGCGATATGCGATCGCATCGCATCGCATCCAACATAAATTACCATGTGAACCTTAAGCCCAAAACATAAAATATGCAATGTTTGCTAATGCGCAGTGTCGACACGTGGCTCCTCCCTTTCACAGCAACGCAAATTTCTAACCTTATCACATCGTAAACAAATTAACATACCTTGCGAAGCCTTAGCACTATCTGCTAACATTTGCGATGTGCGAACTCGCGATTCGTCGTCCGCCATTGAACTGCCACATGATATAATGGTCCTCACTGCTTCCCCTATCATGCCAACACGTGTCCCTTCTCCACTTTGCATCACACACAAAATAACTTGCCCTATGATGGCCTTAACACTTAAACACTAAAATTTGCGATTTGTGCTTTCGATCTCCACTGTTGGTCTTCGTTGGATCCGATGGTCCACACTTGTCTCCTTGCCGATCCACTTCGCATCGCAAGTTAAATAACTTAACTTGTGAAGTATTAACCATAAACATTATACCCTGTGATATGTGATGTCATCACGATTGCAATATGATCTTCCACTGTTGATCTGCGCAAGATCTATGGTCCTCGTTGTTGCTTGAAAATACGATTGCTTTCTGCTATGTGGTTAATACGATATTCAATCAAACCGAGGATTGTGTAAGATATATGGTCCTCACTTTGTCTTGCAAATCCGATTGATTTCTGATATGTGATTAATATGGTATTCAATCAAATAGAAGATTGTGTAAGATCTGTGGTCCTCGCCGTGTCTTGCAAATCCGATTGCTTTTTGTTGTGCGCTGAAGCAGTTCACTTTTCCCTTTTTTTAAAAGCGTTGATCTCTCTTGAGCTTGTTCTTCTATTTTCTATTCACTCCGACTTGGGATTATCATGCTTGTTGCACGTTCACGACTCTGCCTTTGGTGTTGTGCTGCCTTTGCTCCTTTTCTGCCTTAACTTCCTTTGTTGCCTTTGCTTCTTAGCTGCCTTTGTTGCCTTTGCTCCTTGGTTCCTTTGTTGATGGTATAATGCTTCTCCTTGCCTCTTTGTTGCTCCTCTGCCTCTCTTTTATGTTTTCTTACTGCATTATTTCCTGATTTTCTTCTTTACCTTATTTTTGTTGATTCTCTACTCCTTTTTCTTAATGATAGTTCAGGTTCTGCTCCTTTGTGATTCTTTTCCATCAATGACAATATTTACAACAATCTCCCCCTTTGGCATTGATGGAAACACTTCCTCCAACACTCCAATACTTCCTCCAAGACTTCCTCCCCCTTTCATTCTAAGTGGTGTCTTTCTTCCTCTGCTTTCTTTTTAGAAGAGCCTTTCTTCTTCAGCTTTCCTTTCCTCCCCATTTGACATCAATGGAAAAGGGTTGCACATTTCCCAATGTAGTTTCTATCCTTGCATTACTTCTCTCTGAGTTATGTATAGGCCTTCTTCTTTTGAATTTATACTTTGCTGCTCTAGGTTGTTGTATAATAGTTATTGGGAGAACACTTTGAAAATTATTGAGATTGCATGAATGGAGGGCATGTCACCATAGAATTTTATGTACTTATATCCCTTACTACTTGATAGAGGTGATATGTTCTATACTTTTGATGTACTTTTTTCATAATACTCCAATCTTGAGGACCTGTACCATACCATACTTTGTAGATCTTTACCAGTGTCATAGCTTTAGCTCTTCTGTGACAAATTTTACGGGTCGCTCTCCCCCTGGAATGATGCTTTCTTGTTTGATATTGTCTATCACTTGTCTACTGCATTGTTTATGTTCCTTATATTGCAGCCTTTGTTGGTGTATTTCCATCATCAATTTTTTTTTCCATCATCATCAGAGAGTATCATCTCTAGACACCACCCCTAGTATGTCTCTTAGATATTCGAATGGTTCTCTAGCAAGAGGTTTTGTGAATATGTATGTTTTTTGTTCCTTTGTTGGTACATACTCCATCTTTACTGTTTTCTCTACTACTTGTTCTCTAAGGAAGTGGTACTTTATTGGGATGTGCTTGGTTTTCGAATGAAGTACTGGATTTTATGATATACTTATTGCACTTGTATTGTCACATTTGATAGAGATAGGTTCAGTGATGCTTACCTTCATGTCTTGGCGAGTTTGTTTCATCCACATTACTTATGTGCAACAAGATATTGCTGCTATGTATTCTGCTTCTGCAGTAGATAGAGAGAAAAGTGTTTGCTTCTTGCTTAACCATGCCACCAAAATTTCTACTAAATAAAATGCACCTCTACTTGTGCTTTTCCTATCATCCACACAGCTGGCCCAATCTACATATGTATATGTTGTCAATGTGAAATCTTTAATTTTTGGATACCATAGGCCATAATGTGCAGTTCCTTGCAGGTATCTAAATATCCTCTTGATTGCTAGCAAGTGATTTTGTTTTGGTGTTGCTTGATATCTTGCCACAAGTCCTACTGCCAACATAATGTCTGGTCTAGAGGCAGTTAGGTATAGAAAAATTCCTATCATAGATCTGTAAAGTCTTTGATCTACATCTGCAGATCCGTCATCAACACATAACTTGCATCCAATGATCATGGGAGTTGACACAGGCTTGTAGTCTTCCATTTGGAATCTTTTTAACATATCTCTTAATTATTTTCCTTGTGAAATAAATATGCCTTTTTTCTTTTATAGAATTTGAAGTCCTAGGTAGTAGGTAAGCTCTCCAATCATAGACATCTCAAATTCTGACTTCATCTCTTCTGCAAATCCTTTTACAAACTCATCCTTGTTGCTACCAATCATGATGTCATCTACATATATTACTACAGTTAAGATTTCATTTTCATCAGCCTTTATATACAGATTTTTTTCTACTCCTCCCTTCTTGAAACCTTGTTTTTGAAAGTACTTTTCCAGCCTAGAATACCATGCATGTGGTGCTTGTTTGAGACCATATATGGATTTCTTTAATCTGCACAAATAGTCATGTTTATCTGCTAAGGAAAATACTTCAGGTTGTTCCATGTAGACTTCTTCCTCTAGATCTCCATTCAAGAAGACAAACTTCACATCCATTTGATATACCTTGAAATCATGATAGCATGCAAAATAAAATAAAAAATCTAATTGCTTCCATTCTTGCTACATGGGCAAAAGTTTCATCATAGTTAAGTCCTTCGATTTGAGAGTATCCCTTGCATATTAGTCAGGCTTTATTTTTTATTACCTGACCTTGTTCATTCACCTTATTCTTTAATATCCACTTTATGCCAATGAAATTTTTCCCAACAGGTCTTGGCATTAACTCCCAGGTCTTGTTCTTCTCAATTTGGTCTAATTCTTCATTCATAGCATTTACCCAATTTTTTTCTTTGTTGGATTTGTGTTGAGCCCCAGATTGTACTTTCTTTCATCTTAATTTACCTCATTTTCCTTTGTCCATTGTTATCCCAGACCCAAATGATCAATGAAATTAGTTAAAATTACTTTTAGAATGATTAACATGGCTAACTTGCTAAGTTTTGTGATTTTGTCATTGTAATGCATTTTGACCGAAACTAGCTGTAGAATGCAGACATTCTGTAGCTAACCGGAAATTCTGTAGCTTTCTTCACGTTCAAGCATGTTCCAGGTGTCCTCTCAGGAAAAGCCGCACATGGGTATATTCCACATTATGTCCTCATCGTTCGTTGCTCACCATGAAGAATGAACCGAATTCTGGACGTGGTTTTGGTACGTGGGAACTCGTTCAAGGAGGCAGACTTCTAATAGGACTGTCCTAGTCTAGATGTCCTTTTTCTCTTTACGCTACCATCTTTAGAGTCCTAGTATGATTTTGATAAGGAAAGAAAATGATCCCCGTATTGTTGCAAGTTCTGTTATGTAGATTTGTTATAAAAGCACTTGGGATACCGAGAGGCAGCTCTAGATTTTGCTTAGATTTCATGCTATATTTTTGAAGACCGAGAATACTCTGTTTCAAGTTATTTTCCCTTTAATGATGAAGACAGCATTGCTTTGAACGCGTTGAGTTGATTTGGAGTTGGATTCCATCTGGTGGTAAAGGGCCCCTGCCTCCTGCATGGCTTTACTTTCGTAATTTAGATAAGTATCTTAGTTGTTTTCACGTTTTTGAAGTTTGATTTCATAGTTAATTTCATTATCCACTATAGCTATACTTGCTCTAAGAAACTCTTCCAAGAGAAGAAACCCTTCCAAAAGATCGTGATAATGAATGGGAAATGGCTGTAGTGTTGTAGGATTTATTCGTAATTTCTTTTGGTCATTATCACGGTTGAAATTATACTAAGAAAACTCTTCCAAAAAATCCTTATGATGTCTAAGGCATGACTGTGACACTGAATATTTCAATTGTTTGTTTGCACTAAGTAGCATAGTTGATCTTACTCTTAAAATGCTCTTCCGAAATATCATAATGATGGGTAGGAGATAGCTGTGATGTCTTAGTTTTTAAATTGCTTTCAGTCTTTATGTTTGCATTTGCACTAAATTTTACAGCCAGGATTCTTCTAAGAAGCTCTTCCAAAATACCATTCATGATGGACAAGACAGGCTGTAGAATCCCATAGATTAATGCATGATAACTTAGTTAGTGTACTCCGGAGTCAAATTGCATTCAATTCATGCTCTGTTATTTTGTTTTAAGTTTGATAATGGCTTGTTAGTTCAACACTGTTTTAAACTAGTGACATCTTAGTTCAGTTTTAGCTTAGCTCATTGTATTTTCATTCCACATTTAGTTGTCATCCACTGCATATTAGATTACATTAGTTGTTAAATTCAAACACCACGACCTTCATTATTTACAAAATCCCTTTTGTTCCAAAATCTATAATTGACTCATAACCATCTGGACAGAAGACAGTATCATCCCAAGGCCTGAAGAACTTTTGGAACCTCTTTATCATCTCACCAACAAACCTTTCCTCAAAATACTATTCTAAAAAATCTAAAACCTTTGAGTGAAGTTTAGTGATGTTAAACTAAGTTGCAGAATAGAATTAGGAGCTAGTCTTAGATTAGAGATCTTATGATGTTACCGATGTTTTTTTCTCCAAATATGTTTCAACAAATATTTAATCATGGGTAAAATGTTGTATCATTGTAAGCTGATTGTTTAAATTGTTTAGTTAGGAGAATTTGTATACTTAGTTGACCATTTCTCAAGCTCTCCAAAATACCTTTAATGAAAGAATTGGACAAGTTAAGTTTATGTTTTGATTCATTTTCTTGAAGTCATTATCAAGCTTTATATTCTTAGTCATAGTTTAGGTTTGATTTTTAATATCGATATTCTTGCATTTTGCATTTTCATTGTCATCGACAAATTAGGCTCCTCTATTTCTAACAGCAGCTTTTTTCACTAGCATCTAGTTCTTTTCCTTGTAAACATAAAACCATCAAAAAAGACCAAAAACATCACAAAACACTGAACCTGATACATTAAGAAACAAACACTTAGGCACATCAAGACATTTCACTTCTACTGGGTTGCATAACCTGGTTGACAATTAAATGAACTCAATTTAGGAGACTAGGTTGAGCACAAACATTTTGGTGCCGTTGCCGGGGAAGTGAAAAACTAGGTAACCTTTGTTTCTTAATTCCCAAAAACAATTATATGCGTAGAGAGAGAGATACTCAAGGGGTAGATTCATAAGCAGCAGAAACATAAATTTGATTCCTAGAACACCACTTGTTTCACCTAGACCAAGAGCTAGTACACCTTCGACTCAGACCCAAATTACATCCTTTACTGATCCTGGACTTCTAGAAGACCTAAGATCAGATATTCCATTAGAAAAACCTTCCACTTCATCCACTGAACCTGCCTTAGAAGAAGATCTAAAGACTCCTGTTAGGGACACAAAATTTTCCACTTCCACAGGAGAGTCAACCATGGTAGAAGAAGGGGGAGGAAGAGTCTTTAATGGAGAACACACATTATTTGGAGGGGGTAGAGGTAGAGGTAGAGGAGAAGGAGGTAGAGGTGCAGAAGGAGGAAGAGGTAGAAGATAAATGGGAAGCTCTTTTGGGTTCCCTATAATAGATGAAGAAACCAATACAACCATGAAAAACATTTCACCCTCTGTCCTTCCAAACTTCTATGGACTTAAAACTGAAGATCCTGAAACCTTCCTATTTGAATTTGAATTCCTGTGTAGAACTTATGACTACTTACAAGATGCTCAAAAACTTAAACTATTTCCTTCAACATTGAAAGGAGCAGCATTGAAGTGGTTTATGAGTTTGATCAACAGCTCTATTAGGACATGGGAAGACATGAAACAAGCATTTCTAGAGAGGTATTTGGATTATTGTATGCTGGTAAATCATAAGGAATAAGTGTTTAAGATGTTACAAAAAGAAGATGAAAACTTGGAAGATTTGTTGGAGAGATTTCATTACAACATCAAAAGAGCAAAAATGGAAAACTTAGATCAAGACACCTTAAAAGCTCTTTTGTTGAAAACAATTAGGGATGAATGGTTGGATATCCTTAACATGATGGGAAAAGGGGATATATCATAGCTCACATTACCTGAAATATCTGAGTTATGTATCAACCTTTCAAGAGGGGAATCTAAAACTGTAAAAGGTCCAAGAGATCCTGCTCTTGCAAGGGCAAGTTAGTCTGCTTCTGGGACAGTAAGTAGATCAGAAATAGGACACATGCTTGATGATTTTAAATCTGACATCTTAGGGAGTCTTAGTGAACAAATAGACACCCTTAAGATACAAAACAAGAAAAAAGTTGAATCTGATGCCTTGGCAATCTTTTGTCCCAAATGTAGAAAGAAACATGCCTTGAGAGAGTGTCCTTTGGATGTAAAAGTTGTAGAGACCTGTGTCATTTGTTCTGAAAAACATGAGACCAAGAATTATCCTTCTCTTCCTGGTCTCAAAGCTGTCTTTCAGGAGGAAACTCCTACAGATTCCACAAAATCTCTTAATTTTGTCTCTAGAAGACCTTGGCAGGGACCTCAAACACAAGGATTCCATGATCAAATGTATAATCAACCTCCACCTTGGAATTCTTGGCAACAACCTTGGCCTCAATTTCAAAATCAATCTCAAGCTTGGGCACAAGGAGCACAAAATCCCTATGGAAGATACTCTCAATACTATTAGTATCCACCATCCTATCCACCATACCCACATTTTTATCCTCAAAATCCTCAACAAAATTTTCAACAAAATCCTCAACAACATCATCAGAACCTACCACATCAAAATAAACCACTTCCATTACCATTTCCTCAAAAATCAAATCAGTTGCCTGCTCAACCCATACCAAACCCCAATAATAAAAATCCTCAGAACACATACATGATAGAAGGCCAACAGTTTCCAACTTATTTAATTACTCCTTTAGACCTTAGTGATGTTCAACTTAGGTCTAGAAGAATACTTGAAAAGAGGAAACCTTCTGTGATTATACAAGAACAAGATAATTCTGAGGAAGATTCTCTACTGGTGAATAAAAGTCTTGAAGAAGATACATCTTTTCAAGACTCAAACACTGAAAAATTAAAGCAAAAAGATCCAATAATTTCAACTCATGTATTAGAGCAGCCATCAACATCTACTTCTATACCTCCCTTTCCAGAAAGATTACAAATTGATAGAGGTGTAGAAAAACAAATTATGGTGCCTAATTATGATTTTCTAGATGAGCTGAGAAATGTTTGCATTAAAATTCCATTATTACAGGCCATCAAGGAAATTCCAATTTTAGCCAAAACAATAAAGGAGTTGAACATGAAGAAAACAAGAAAAAGAATAAGAGAAACAAAGAAAATTCAACTGGCAGGAAAAATAGCAGACATTATGATGGGTAAGAATTGTTATTCCAAAGTATCTTGACCCAGGAAATCCAGTTGTTAAAATTCACATCAATGGAATTGAAATCCAAAACACACTCATTGATTTAGGAGCAGCAATCAATATCATGAGTAGACAAATCATGGATAAACTGAAACTTTCTAATCTTCTCTTTACACCCACATTATTACAATTAGCAGATAGATCTGTGATCAAACCAGATGGGGTAATAGAAGACATTCCAGTGTCCCTAGATTCTTGGGAGTACCCTGTGGATTTCATGATCCTAACTCCTAAGAATAATCTAGGAGGCCATCCTGTTATATTAGGAAGACCTTGGTTGGCTACAGCTGATGCCTTTATTAGTTGTAGATCCGGTGATATGTATATCTCTGATGGTAGTTCAACTAAGAAGTTCACTTTATATCCTCCAGCTAGGACAATTACAGATCTAGATGACACTCAATGGATAGAGGATGAGGAAGATTTACAACCTCTCTTCACAATTTCATAAATTAGTGAAGATAATCAAATTCTGAATACTCTAGAAAACTTTGAATCCTCTCCAGAACACAAACATGAATCATTTCAAGAGGGATCCAATATGATTTTTTGTCATCAAGGCAGATGTCTCTTCATTCTATGGACAAATTTGGCAGCTCTACAAGTGATATTTTTCCAGGCAAAACTTTGAACATAAACAAGAACCTAGAAAAATCTCAACAAGAAGAGTTAGTCAAAGTATTACAGAGACATTCTTCTGCATATGCATGGGAATACACCGACATGAAAGGGATAAGCCCCAAGACTTGTACTCATCACATCTATATAGAGGCAAATTGCAAACCAATCAGACAACCTCAAAGACGGATGAATCCAAATCTTAGGGAAATTGTTAAAGAGGAATTGCAAAAATTGTTAAATGTTAATTTCATCTATCCTATTTCAAATAGTCAGTGGGTTTCTCCTTTGGTAATTGTGCCAAAGAAAAATGGAAAATGGAGGGTGTGTGTTGACTACCGAGAACTAAATAAAGCTACTCTTAAAGACCATTTTCCCTTACTTTTCATAGATCAAGTATTAGATACATTAGCTGGCAAAAAGTACTTCTCATTCCTAGATGGGTTTAGTGGTTACAATCAAATCCAAGTAGCACTTGAAGATCAAGACAAAACCACATTTACCTGTCCTTGGGGTACCTATGCTTATCGAGTATTGCCATTTGGATTATGCAATGCACCTTCAACATTCCAAAGGGCAGTATTAGGAATTTTTTCAGATCTAATACATGATTGTGTAGAGGTATACATGGATGATTTCACAGTTTATGGAAACACTTTTGAAGAAGCTTTAGCAAACTTGGAAAAAGTTTTAAAGAGATGTCAGGAAGCAAATCTTTCACTTAGTCATGAGAAATGTTTCATGATGTTTACTGAAGGTATTGTTTTGGGGCATCACATTTCAGGGGATGGGATTAGAGTCGATGAGTCAAAAGTTGAAGTCATCTCTAACTTATCTATTCCAAGTTGGCAAAAAGATGTTAGGAGTTTTCTAGGATTTACAGGATATTATCGGAGGTTTATAGAAAACTTCACCAAGATAGCATCTCCACTCTTCAAATTACTTACCAAAGACTATGAATTCAAGTGGAATTCTGATTGCCAGTTAGCCTTTGAGACCCTGAAAACCAAAATTTCTGAAGCACCTATTTTAAGGGGACCTAACTGGAAGTTACCTTTTCATATCTCAACAGATGCTTCTGATACAACTCTAGGAGCAGTATTGGGACAAAAAGACCTGATTCCTTATGCCATCTACTATACCAGTAAAAATTTGACTCCTGCAGAGTTAAACTATACTGTAACTGAAAAAGAGTTTTTAGCTGTTGTTCATGCCATAAACAAATTCAGACACTATATAACAGGCTATGAAACTTTTGTTCACAAAGATCACTCTGCAATTAGATATCTAATGAACAAATCAATTACTAATGGCAGAGTCATAAGATGGCTATTGCTTTTACAAGAATTCAACATTACCATTCTAGATAGGCCTGGAAAACAAAACACAGTAGCTGATTTCCTATCTAGACTCCAAAACATCAAAGATGACACTCCAGTTGAAGATCAATTTCCTGATGAATATTTTTTTGCAATTTCTACTCAAACTCCTTGGTTTGCTGACATTGCTAATTATTTAGTTTCAGGAAAATTTCCTTCAATAATGAATGCAAGAGATAAAAGAAAAATCATTTATGATAGTGCAAAATATTCATGGGTTGCTAATGAGTTGTACAAGACAGGTCCAGATTTGATCATTAGGAGATGTGTTCGGGAAGATGAGATGCCTAAGATTCTCAAAGCATGTCATGATGAACCTTGTGGCGGACACTTTGCTGATAAGAGGACAGCCTATAAGATCCTTCATTTAGGATATTATTGGCCATCCTTGTTTAAAGATGCTAAAGAGTATGTCAAAAGGTGTGATAGTTGCCAAAGGGTAGGGAAACCTTCTCCTTTAGGTGAGATGCCATTGCAGCCTCAGGTACATATTGAACCTTTTGAAAAATGGGCTTTGGATTTTGTAGGACCTATTAGTCCTCCATCAAGACAAAAGAGATATATATTAGTTTGCACTGATTATGTTACTAAATGGGTAGAAGCCAAGCCATTACTTGTTGCTAATGAAGCATCCGTAGTTACTTTTCTTTTTGAGGATATTTTTACTCGTTTTGGTGTCCCAAGGGAAATTGTTACAGATCAAGGAGCTCAATTTACATCAAGGCTAGTGGAGCAAATGATGGAGAAGTAAAAAATCAGACATAGAAAATCTACCCCTTATCATCCACAAGCAAATGGTCAAGTGGAATCTACTAATAAGATCATTGAAGGAATCCTAACAAAGACTGTTCATTTACATAGAAGAGATTGGGTAGATAGGCTTTCTGAAGCCTTGTGGGCCTATAGAACTACATGGAGAAACACAACAGGCCATACTCCTTATGAACTTGTTTATGGAAAGAAAGTTTTGTTTCCCATAGAGTTCCAGATTCAAACTTTCAAAATGGCAGTTCAGCTAGGACTTGATTTAACTGAGGCACAAAAGCATAGATTGGAGAAGATTAATGAATTGGATGAGATCAGACAAGATGCAGTTCAGAAAACAAGTCTAGTCCAACAGCAAAGGACTAGATGGCATGATAAGTACATCAAAGAGAAGAAATTCAAAGAAGGTGACTGGGCTCTCTTGTTTGATTTAAAATTCAAGGATTTTCAAGGTAAATTTCAAACACATTGGCTAGGGCCATATGAAATTGTTGAAATTTTTGACAATGGAGCAGTAAAAATCAGGACAATAGATGAAGAAGAGGTCACTTTTCTTGTGAATGGTCATAGATTGAAGTTGTATCACAAACCACTCTCAAGAGAAGAATTTGTCAAGAAGTTCCAGGAAAATAGTGATGTGAAGTTAATGAAGAAGAATCTTTCTTCTTCATCAACTTGATTGAATTTTCTGAAGCATTTCTTTTTTAAAGAATAAAAAAAATAAATAAATAAATAAATAAATAAAAAATAAGGTATAAACATGAAAACCAATCATTGATTGGCATGTTTATACAGAAAAGATAGGGTGAAAATCAAAGTCTTTCTGACACTCTAACTTTTCCATTTTGTTTTTGCAAGCAGCTGTTACAAAATCATAAGTTCAGATCCATTGCACTTATGATCCATCTCATTTCATTTCATTCCATTCACTTATCCATCCATACTCCATTTCATTCATTCATTCATACTTCACTTCATTCCATATTTCATTCATCTCATTCCATACTTCATCCACCCCATTTCCATATCAAAATTTAAAGTTTGATGTTTTTCTGCAAAATGAATAACACATGTCATGGATTGCAGGCCATTTCTTATATTCTTCCACTCCATTTCATAAATTGAATCCATCCCATTTCATCATTCACTTCATACATATTCCATTATACCATGTTTCATCACCTATCTTCACTCATTCCATAAAATATTCTATGTATATTCCAAACCACTCCATTCCATGATTAAAATTCTCTACAGGTACATTTTGCAGCTAAACAGATATTCTGCAGCTAATCAGACTTTCCGCAGCCAGACAGTCATTCTGCAGCTACAGATCCTGAAGGCACTGATCAACAAACATTTGAATTGCAACAAGATGATCCAGTATATCCATGAATAAGAAGAATCAAGAAGGATTATGAAGACTCTTCCAGAGGAGAACAAATTATACAAAGACCACAAAAAGAAAATGAAAAGCAAAGGTAAAAAGTTCTGGTTCTAATGGCATTTCATAAAAATTTTAGTATAGTCTAGTTATGAATCATTCTAAAAAGTTGTTTTGATTATTTTTATTGATCATACCAAATATACCCTCCGCAAAACTTTGGATAAAAATATTTCATTTCAAATTCTATACCCGACCATCATTTAAGCGGTTAAAAAGGCTGAAGTGTTTGATTTCCTCACGTCACCCAGCCAAATCATTTAATGATGATTTTTGAATCCGTTGTAAAAATCTCCGCAGTCTTTTCACTCATTGATTTTTTTTCTTCACCTCACTTCATTAACTCGTTCCGTAACTACTTCCTATCACTTCATTCCGTAGCCAGCCCTTCAGCATTTCATTCTGCAAAACAAAGATATTTATATCACCGTGAGCAGAGGTATATCAGTTTGAAATATCAAACCACTATCACCGTGAGCAGAGATTGAAGCCATTGTCACCGTGAAGCAGAAGTATATCAGTGTGGAATTTGAAGCCATTGTCACCGTGAAGCAGAGATATATCAGTGTGGAATTTGAAGCCATTCTCACCGAGAAGCAGAGATATATCAGTTTGAATATTGAAGCATTGTCACCGTGAACCAGAGGTATATCAGTTTGAAGGTTGAAGTTATTGTTTCCATGAGCAGAAAGAGTACTAATCTGAAGATTGAAAAGGGAATTATGGGCCTCATTGTAAAAACTGAACCAGTGGGCACAAAATACCTGGAAGGATACCCTCAAAGTAGAGAAATGTTGCAACAGGCAGGATGGCTACAATTTCTTGAGAAATTTAATAGCTTCCACAAAGAAGTCACTAAAACATTTGCAAGGTCATTTAAAGGAGCCGATTTTTGAAGTTGGAGATGTAAATTCACTGTCACAGAGGTTTTTATTGCCGGAAACAACGGTGCTAGACATGGCGTTTTAAAAAATGATTTCATAATGAATCATGGAAACGAATCACAAAATCACCAGGTATGGATGTCTTGTGTTTAAAAGGGAATTTAGGATTACGCATTAAAAAATAAATGGAGAAACATATTGCTTATTCTACAAAAATTTATCACTTGTGAAGGTAGATATGGCACATTTTTATGTTTACCGTATTAGGTTGATAATGCATTTTCACGGAGGAAGAGTTAAATTTGCCTATTTCTTACTTCAAGTTTAAAAAAGATGGCTTGGTGTTCAAAGGAAGTCCAATTCCTAGAGACAACTCTATACCATCATGGCTTGGTTAAGATTTTAATTGAACACCATTTTAGCCAAAACAAAAGATACTTGGGATAATTTCTTAGTAGAGAAATCACTTTGAGAACAAAAGAGCCCTCACACGAACATCGGCCTACAAGGAGAAGCGGAAAATGGAGAGCCTCTAAAATTGGGAATTGACAAAATAGTACAAGAAAGTAGTGAAGAAATAATCTACGAGAAGTTGGCTGAATTAAAGAGACAACTTAAGAAAGAATGTCGAAGAAAATGTTTACCGAAGAGGAAGTCATCCCACGACCCGAGAAGAAGCCATAGACTTCGGGGGAAACTAAGGAAAACTTCGGATCAAACAAGCGAGGGTGATAAATATAGAAGATAGAGAAACATCTATTGAAGAAGATGATGAAGAAGATTTTAATGAAGAAACCCACACGAAATTATACTTAACAAACCAAAGTTTATGGTATGTTGAAACATTGGAAAGGAAAGCTTGAGTAGAGATAGAACCCCTAGTCCTCCAGATTTGTCTAAAATAGATGTGTTAAGAAGGGATAGGTATGAAGTACGGAAGTACTTAATAGACATATCAAAGCTGAGAATGATACAGGAAGAATAGTCAAACTCAAAACCTGATATGAACTCAACCTTATCTCTACAAATGGACAAAGTGGAAAAGGCTAATGAAAAGTTGAAAAAAGAGGAACAAGAAGCTAATCGGGCACTTATCAACTTAAGGTTCAAACTATTCATCGGAGAAAAGCAGAAGACCTTTAACTTCCGGGCAAGAAGAAGGAGAGGGTTGGAGCGTTCTTGCGAAGTCTCTGAGTTTATGGAATAAGTTGCATGAGGACATGCGAAGTCGGCGGTGGGGGTATGTTGAGCCCCAAGATTGTGCTTTCTTTCATCTTAATTTACCTCATTTTCCTTTTTCCATTGTTATCCCAAACCCAAATGATCAATGAAATTAGTTAAAATTACTTTAGAATGATTAACATGGCTAACTTGCTAAGTTTTGTGATTTTGTCATTGTAATGCATTTTAGTAGAAACTAAGTGCCGAGAATGCAAACATTCGTAGCTAAACGAGAAGTACGCATTTGTCTTCACGTTCAAGCATGTTCCGGGTGTCCTCTCGGAAAAGCCACATGGGTATATTCCACATTATGTCCTCATCGTTCGTTGCTCACCATGAAGAATGAACCGAATTCTAGACGTGGTTTTGGTACGTGGGAACTCATTCGGAAACTGAGACTTCTAATAGAACTGTCCTAGTCCGGATAATCACTTTGTCCTTCTGTTTGCCATCTTTGAGTCCTAGTACGATTTTGATAAAAAGGAAAGACAATGATCCCCATATTGTGCAAGTTACGGTATGTAGATTTGTTATAAAAGCACTCGGGAAATAGAGACAAGCTCTAGATTTTGCTTAGATTTCATGTATTGAAATTTTGCTATATTTACGAAGTAGAGGATACTCTGTTTCAAGTTATTTTCCTTTAATGAAGAAAACCCATTGCTTTAGGCAGCGTTGAGTTGATTTTGAGTTAGATTGGTCACAATTGGTAGGGAATTTGCCTCACATAGCTTTACTTTAAAGTAATTTAGATAAGTATCTTTATTTGTTTTTCACGTTTTTGAAGTTTGAGTTCATAGTTAATTTCATTAGCCACTATAGCTATACTTGTTCTAAGAAACTCTTCCAAAAGATCATGATAATGAATGGGAAATGGGCGTAGTGTTGTAGGATTTATTTGTAATTTCTTTGTTCATTATCACGGTTGAACTTATCTTAAGCAAACTCTTCCAAAAAAATCCTTATGATGTCTAGGCATGGCTGTGATCTTGAAAGTTTACAATTGTTTGTTTACACTAAGTAGCATAGGCCAGATCTTACTCTTAAAAGCGACTCTTCCAAAAATATCATAATAATGGGTAGGAGATAAATTTGTGATGTCTTAGTTTTTAAATTGCTTTTAGTCTTTATGTTTGCATTTGCCTTTGAATTGTACAACCAGGATTTTTCCTAGCAAGCTCTTCCAAAATACCATTCATGATGGACAAACGGTACACGTAGAATCCCATAGATTAATGCATGATAACTTAGTTAGAGATTACTCAAGTCTGCATTCAATTCATGCTCTGTTATTTGTTTTAAGTTTGATAATGGCTTGTTAGTTGGTATTTGTTTATTGTAGACTAGTGACAACTTAGTTCGGTTTAGCTTAGCTCATTGTATTTACATTCCACATTTAGTTGTCATCCATTGCATATTAGATTACATTAGTTGTTAAACTTAAACATCACGGCCTTCATTATTTACAAAATATCTTGTTCCAAATCTATAATTGACTCATAACCATCTGACATGACAGTCATCATTCCAAGGCACAGAGTACTTTTGCAACTTCTTTACCACTTCATAAACAAAGCCTTTCCTCAAAGGTACACTTTAAAAGAAATCCATAACTTTTGAATAAGGTTTAGTGATGTTAAACTAAGTTGGAGAATGAATTAGACTAGTCTTAGAGTAGAGATCATATGATGTTAACAATGTTTTTCTCCAAATATGTTTCAACAAATATTTAATCATGGATAAAATGTTGTATCATTATAAGTGATTGTTTAATTGTTTAGTTAAGAAATTTGTATACTTAGTTGACCATTTCAAGCTCTCCAAAATACATACAATGAAAGAATTGGACAAGTTAAGTTTATGTTTTGATTCATTTTCTTGAAGTCATTATCAAACTTTGTGATACCTTAGTCATAGTTTAGGTTTGATTAGATTTCGGTATTTGCATTTGCATTTGTCATCAACAAATTAGGCTCCACTGTTTGTTTTTAACCCGATTGGCACTTTCCACTAGCATCTAGTTCTTTTCCTTGTAAACATAAAACCATCAAAAGACCAAAAACATCATAAAACACTAGACACCAGCATTAAGAAACAAACACTTAGGCACATACGATTGCACTTCACTTGACGGTTTACCAGCACATGGTTGACAATTAAATGAACTCGATTTAAGAGACTAGGTTGAGCACAAACGAGTTGGCTTCATCGAAAAAACCGGTTCTATTTGCTATAGCATGGCTAGGTACACTTCCTTCCAGTGCATTCGGCCTAACCTCTCTTCTAATTTGGACTCACTCTTGTCTCCGATGATTTGATCTTCGGGATGGTTCTTTTGAGTGTGTCTTGAGGGTCCTTTTTAGGTTTATTTTATGTATCTTCTATTGTCTTACTATGTTCTTCATTTTCTTGATTCTCATCTTCATGATCATTTGGAAGTTAATTACGGTTTATTACTTTTGGTTAATGCAGGTAGATTCATCGAATCTCACATCAATGTTTTCCACAATTTTATGTAGTCTTTTATTGCTTGCTTAGCTTTGTATCCACTCTTGGATTCATATCCCAAAAATATTCCTTCATACGGCTCTTGCATCATACTTCCCCCATTTTTTTCATCATTATTCTTTATGGAAACATTTCTTTGCCAAAGTCTCTAAGTTCTTGATTGATGTCGGTTTCCCATGCCATAAATTCATATGGAGTCTTCATCACAATTTGGTTGAGATGAGCTTTGTTGAGAATATGAGCAGTATGTGTATTGCTTACTGCCCATGACGGGGTTTGGGGAATGCTTCTTTCTTGCATCATTGCTCTAGAAATCTATTGATGACTTGTTTTGTCTCTACCACTCCATTTGTTGAGGTGTACACCCATAGTATAAATTATTTCTTTATCCACATTCATTGCACCTTGGAGTTTGCAAAATAGCAAATTATTGGTCCACCTCCTCTCTAATGCGATCTGATGCATTTTAGTTTACATCCCCATTTTTTTGTGGTCACCTTGAATATCTTAAATTTCTCAAGCGCTTGATTTTCATCTGAAATGCCACCCATGTTAATCGAGAAAATCACCAATTATGAGAATGCAATACGATTCTCCACGTGCATTGTTCTTGAAGGCTTTCTTGTAGTCCATGTGTACAAAGTTTGAAGGGGCTTACTTGTATATAGTTGGTCTTTAGCTTTGAGCGTTGTCGCGATTTTGTTCTTTTTCCGGTTAAGCGGGACTTATATGGTATTTGGTGGCTATGCTTTATTGTAGGAAAATGTCGACAACTTCTTTTGCTTAGTTTGATGATGTGGTCAAAATTTATATGTCCCAATCTTCTATGCCATAGCCATGATTTGTCAAGTTTGTTGATCTTCTCATGCTTCATTATTTTCTTCTAATATATAAACATTACTATCTATTCTAACACCTTTGTGAGTCTTTCCTATGGTGATTGACCTGCTACATACTGAACTCTGAAAAAGACACTCGCATCCTTTATCACACATTTGTGCTCTTACTTAGCATATTGGCTTTTAGGCGGAATGCGCAAACTGATACATCTTGAACCTCTCCTCTTCCATTATTCAGTAGGTGTGCCTTTTCCCTTGATTTTTCGATTTATCATTCATAGAAGACGTTACATTTCCATATTTATTTTCATCAAATTTACAAACTTGCTTTGCTCTCTAGTCATATGTTTTGAGCACCCATTGTCCACATACCATTGATTGTTGTCTTGAGCAATGAGAACAGTTACATTTATTTAGTTTTCCATTGCATGCAACTATTTGCTTTATAACCTTTTGAGGATATGGATCCACGGTCTTTGAAGGACATTCGTTAGACTTGTGCCCATTTTTATAGTAACTAAAACATTTTATTGTATTCTGAATAGATTGTACATGAGTGAATCCATCATTGTTCTTAATTCCTCATGAGTTTCCATACTTCAATCTCTATATATACTCTACGCACTCCATGGATTTATGGCTGAACCCTTTACACCATAAACATGCCCATGGAAGTAGTATATGCTCTATGGCGAGTTGTTGGAGGTATTCTTTTCGTTTGTTGCATGTTGCCTTAGTTGGATTGGATCTATCTCACCTTCTTAATTCCAGAGATCTTCCTCAAGCTCTTCCTTGGCCATCAAAATGAATTATGATGTTCCTTCTTCATTGGGGAATTCATTTGAGCTTTTGGATACACTTTTGTCTTGTTGGGCATAGAAGATATTTCAACCTTACATTAAATTTGTTCCCTTTCGGCATATTGTTGAAATTGGTTTTCTCTTTCCTCTTGGTGATTCTTTATTTATGAGGAAATTTAGATGCATAGTGCCCCACTCTTCAAAAGTTAAAAAATTTAAATGGAAATTTATCTTTATGCTTACATGTTCCTTTCTCCAATCTTAAAATAAATTTTGCCTCTTCTTCATGGAAGCGAGGAGCATGTACCTTCCTTCTCTTCTTTGCACTTATACGCCTTAAGAGTTGCACTCCCTCTTGACTTATTCTATATTTTATTATGAGGACATTTAGATGCATATTTCCCCACTCTTCCATAGTTAAAGCACTTAAATGGGAAGTTTACCTTTACATTTTACTTCCCTTTGGAAGTCTCATCTCATGGTA
This sequence comes from Pinus albicaulis, assembly GCA_034641835.2. Lineage (NCBI taxonomy): Eukaryota > Viridiplantae > Streptophyta > Pinopsida > Pinales > Pinaceae > Pinus > Pinus albicaulis. Next base: position 901,709,022 of record CM076579.1, on the reverse strand, counting down.
GCTCAAGTTTCAAGAAATTGGTTCATGGTCGATGTTTCCCATTTTGTTGTTTCCTACATGGAAAAACCTTAGGTTAAACACAGATGGTAAATATCTACATTATATTTTTTACAATTACACCTTCCTTAATGGTTTCTACAAAACTTCATGTTGTCAGAAACAGCAACCTTTAAGAAAGCTGGATACATCTTCATCTTTGTTGTTCCTTGAGAAATGATTCCTTCTAACGTATTAAAGGGCTCAGGTGCTCAAGACATTAAATATTATGTCACAAACAAGTGTATATCTGTCTCTGTTTATTAAACCTTCAAAATATTAATAATATAATCTCCAAATATCAAACCCCTACAAGTTCTGCAATGCCATGTTCTCTTTATGCTGAAGTGAATGAATGGAAGGAAAAGAAAGAAAAGGATTTCAATTTGATATGCTGCTTAAAATAGAATCTACCATTATAAAACCCTGAAGAAGTGAGAAACAATAAAGTTAAATAGAGGAGCGCCCATTAAGGATGTTTAACTCTTAGATACACAGATATCAAGAGTCCTGCAACTCAAATCACTCTATTTTATTCATAGATATGGAAACGAAATGAAAGCTGGAAAACTATTCAACATAGATAGAATGAAGGAAACTTGCAAAAACTTTCATTGATTCAATATTTTTCAGTACAAAATTAGGCTTCAAGGTCCAAAACTCGGAACCTTTCTCTTTCTTCAAATTGTCTTTAAATACATTATGACAAAACAGTTTCCAGTAATGAAACTGATTCTAACTACTCTAACCAACTTTAACTGCCTAAACTGTTAACTGTCATGGAGGTACATGCCTCGAAAAAGTCTTATTACATTTACATAATCCTGAGAAATGACATAATGAGGATTTTTAAAACTTCTAATCTAAAGGAACAACTGGTCCTGAAGCTATTGCTGAATCATCAGCTGCTTTTGATTTAGCCATTGGGATCTCTTTTGCTGTATCCACGAAAAAAGTTTTGCACTTTTTCCAAAGTTCACCTTGAGTTGTAGAAGCATTCTTGTAACTAAGATATTCCAATCTAAATGCAACAGCCTCACTGTGAGTAAGTCTTTCTGTGAAGAGTGTTTTAACCATCCATAGCAAGTTGAAATGCCTCTGCAAAAAGTTAAACACTGTTTCTCCCCTTAAAACTTGAGTTTTTTCGTGCCTGCTATCTGCCCTGCTTTTTGCCAGTGTTAGTGCATCTTCATAAAACTTGCAGGTCAAAATATTTCCCTTTTCTGTCCAGCATGATGGTAAACCTGTCCTGTTCAATTTATCAAATGTTATGTCAAACTTCTTTACCACCTCCTTTATTCCCAGTAACCTTTTCTCTGCTACTTGTCGAAGGTTATTCTTAATTATCATCTTATTGACTTCTTCAGCGTAAAAATATTTGTCTTGTATTTCCATATCTTCTAACTCCTCATCTGATTTGGAATTGATAAAATCTATAAAATTTTTAGCCCAATTTTCTCTTTTCATGACCGTTTGCTTTTCAGACAATATCTCTTCTTCATGCTCTGAAATGAGGCGTTTTTCCTTAGCAATTATATTTAAGGAATCCCACTTGGATTTCATTTCAGAAATTATTTCGCCCCAGATGATATCTTTAGCTCTTAAAAGTGAGATATTACCTTTCAAATTTTCCTTAAGATCTTTAATTTCGTCCTCAGCCTTTTGTAACTTCTGCTTGTTCTCATTCGCTTTATCCTCCCATGCTCGCATGATCTTGGTAGCTATTTCCAACTCTGATTGAACCTGCTTACGATCTCGTTCTGCTAAATTTAATTCGGTGCTGAGCTGAACAACCTATGCTTGAGGATCAGAATCAGCATCACCTGTAGGGGAAATAAAAGTGCAAGTGTGGTTTTCAATATGATTTTGCAGAGATATAGCAGTCTGCTTCACTTTGGACAACTCTTCATCTTTTTGTAACAATTGCAGACGTAACTCTTCCTTTTCTTTTTCCACCTCAGCTACTTCTGCGGCCATTGAGTGCTCTGTAGCTGGTAATTTTAGCTTTTTCCTCAATGAGGATATTTCTACTTCTGCGCTTTTCATGAATTTTTGAATTGCAGCTTTATCATTTGGATCCACACCAACTTTCATAATGATCTTCTTCAACTCTTCATTTTGAGTTGTTAATTCCCTTGAATTAGCTTTCTCCATTTTGCATTGTCTGATGACCTTTGCAAGCATGTTTTCAGTCTTGACTGTTGTGGCATTAGTCTTGCTCAAATCATTTACAATCAACTGCCCGGTCTGCATATGAAGATTCATTTTGTCCCACAATGGGATCTTTTTAACATCCATGATTATGTTTACCTCATTAAAGCTGCTCGAAGACCCAAGGGAAATTCCCTTTGGATGTGACAGAGCCATTCTAAATTGATCTTTTTCAATATCCATTACAGTCAATAATCTGGTCTGATCAGCAGCTGTGTGATGTTCTGCTTGCGCTTCTACATTGGCTTTTATTCTCTGATTTCTTTCTTCAATTTGCGGAATACTGTTTATTCTCTTATTTCTAATCATGTCGGTCCAAAATAAAACAGAAAGTGGACTTGGTCTACATTAAGACTTTGCCTTATGAATTCCAGGGCGAAAAGTCGCATGGGTACAAAAGTTGGGAGCCTATAGGGCTCAATGCTAACTCCATACAACCTTATCTCTGAGTATTCTTCGAATACAAACCAATCTCCAAATCTGCAATTGGGTCCTATCTGTAGGAACTCCTGGGCTTTTGGTAGAAAGCATGGAGGAAGAGTTCCATTCAAAATTTTATAAGAAATAGACATGAAATGATTAGCAAATTCAAATAGCCCTGCTTCATTCTCTTCTTTTCTAATCATGTCGGTCCAGAATAAAACTGATTGCTTATTTTTATTACTATCAACTATATTTAAACCCAAACTCATGAACTCTTCAACATTTTGATACAAAAATAAGTAAACAACCAATGATGGAAATCTGAAGAAACCTGTTAGAGGAAAAGCTATCAATTGGGAATTTACTATTTCCTGCCAAAAAGATGGAATGTCAAGGACCACCCCTGGTTTCATCATCAGTGCAAACATCCCCAAGACTGATTTATCAATTTTGTGGTCATCGTCTTTCCCCAAAATCTCCGTAATGCAGCTAAGAACTGGCCTATACTGAACATTGAACGCCTCCAAACTGAACTCTTCTCCTTCAAATTGAGTTTTTTCTGGATTTGATTTCAAAAATGACATACAACGACTGAACTCTTCATTTGAAAGGTCTTCAAAATACTGAACCAATGAATCTTCGGAGAATTGTAACGGAGACTTATCTTCTGGAAAGCACAATGCTTGGCGAATTAATTGTGTTGATACCTACAGGACATTTTCTCCTCGAGAATTCATGACGAAACATTTACCAGGGTACATTGATGAGACTAACCATGAGATGAACTCGGGGAAGAAGTGAGTTTTCGGAACACAGGCGGACAGCACACCAGAACTTTTCATAGTAGATAATATAGGGGATATATCAGTGTTTAGGGTTACTTGGTAATGCAATAAGGGATGATTGACGGACGACGCGGTATCCTGGACGTCCTTTTCACTATCCAGGAGGGGACTGAGGCTTGATGAACCAGACAAGGATATTCATTTTTCCATGACTAACAGGAACTGAAAACAATTTGCGGGGTAACGGAAAATGCAAAGGTGGCAAGAACACGGTTCAAAAGGGGAAAAACTATCACACATGGACAAAACGGGACTAAAGAAATCTTTAATAAGCTACGGGAATCCGTCATAAATGCCGACATGATGTGGAAAAACTGTTGAGAGCGGATGACAGCTGTTTTCCACTTCGCCCGATGACGTCACTGCGGGGGGTTCTGGAGTACGGCAGAAAAATTCAACCTATACCCCCCGTAATGAATCCAAGCCGTTGATCACGGCTCATCCAAGATTTTGACTAGTCAACTACGGGGGGTCAGGATTTGATAAACAACGAGCTACTTCTCCCCCCGCAATAACTTATCTGAAAGCACTTTTCTGTGATCACCGCTTCTGCTCAAGAAATTTCTCGGAGCTTAAGCTTAAATCAAAACATATATTTCAATAAGGTTAATATTCATCGAGCTTTGAAATGCTTCTTTTATGATATAGTATAAAAACTTTATACTATAACATATGATTTTTTGATTTTCTAATTTTTTGTATTTTTGATATTCAAAATAAAAATTGAAAAGGATATGCAGATATGATCTACAACATCTGGCTCCACCTGGGGATAGTGTTTTTACCACGAAACACTAAGAACTTGTAGATCAGTGCCTTCACTTCAGGCATGGAGTCACATATTTCTTGATGGAAAATGTACAATGATCACACCGGATATATACAATGATGATGAAACTGCTTCTTAGTGCCGGAAATAATGCTTTAGATATTGCCCATTCACAGGCATATCTAATACATCTCCTTCAAGATTTTCCAGCATGAAAGTATTATTCATCTTGACTTAATTGATTTTGAACGGACCATACCACAAGGGATCAAATTTGCCGTGTTTACCTTTGTCTTCCCTTCGGGTATCCCACCTCAATACCAAGTATCCCTTCTGAAACATGATCTCCTTTGCTTTCCTGTCAAATATTGTCTTCATTTTCTGCTGATAGGTGAGCAAGTTTTCTCGAACTTGATTTCTGTTTTCATTTAACTCCATTACATTGTTCATTCTTCTAATCATGGCATTTGGTTCTGTTTGAGCATCTTGGAGAAAGGAAATCACAGGTTTTACCAACTGAGTGGGAAACAATGCTTGAGTACCATATACGAGCTCATAAGGAGACTTGCCAGTAGACCTCCTAGTGGTCATCCTTGTTGCCCATAGAGCAAAAACTAACTTTGTATCCCAATTCTTTTGGTTTTCATTAATTGTCTTCTTCAGAATTCTTACCAATGTTTTGTTAGAAGATTCTGCCAATCCATTCCCCTGTGGATGATAAACTGTAGAATGAGACAATATCACATTGTAAGTCTGAAAAAAATTAATAAATATGAGTGAACTGAAAACTTGAGCATTATCTGTCACAATCTTTACTAGACATCCAAACCTGCTAAAGATATTTTCTTCTAGAAACTTCATAACCACCAGATCATTTGCTTTCCTAGTGGGGATTGCCTCCACCCACTTTGTAAAATAATCTGTAGCGGTAAGGATCCACTTAAACTGCCCACTATATGGTGGATTGATTTCTCCAATGAAATCTAATCCCCATTGTCTAAAAGGTTCTTCAACAAAAACAGGGAGAAGAGGTAGAGGAGCTAACTTTTTCTTCTCTGCAAATACTTGGAATTTTTGACAACTTTTGACTGCTTTATAAACATCCACAAACACAGATGGCCAATAGAAACCTGATTTGAATATCTTATGAGCTGTTACCTTCCAGCTGTAATGACCTCCGCATAGGCATTCATGATATTCTTTGATTACTTCTGAAATTTCTTCCTCTGTCAAACATAACAACAACACACCAGCAAGGTCCTTCCAATATAATTTTTCTTCAATTATGACATAAGGCTGAGCCTTAAGTTTTAAAGCTCTGTATTTAGTTCTATTAATTGAAGGAGGACAAGACAGAAAGCACAAATAATGAACAATATCCTTATACCAATCTGAGCAGAGAAATTTATACTTAATTGCTGTCTTTGACTGATTATCTCCTGTTTCTCCATCGACTTCATCCACGGGGGCCAACGAATTAATTCCCAATGCTTGGAAATTTGAGTCTGTCAATAATTTGGCCAATCCCAGTCCTTTGACCAGTTTGGTTGGTTTTACATCCAGGTCATATTCCTGAATTTTAGCGATCCATTTTCCCCTTTTACCTTCCACATCGCTCTGTACTAGGACATCTTTTACAGCTGAATTGGGAACATATGCTAAGATTTGAGAATGAAGGATATAAGTTCTGAAAGCTTTCAATGCTTTCACCAGAGCGTATACTTGTTTCTCTAATATATTATATTTCAATTCTGCATCTCGGAGAACTTTACTAAAATATGCTCCAGGCTGTTCGTGCTTTTCTTCATTTCTCTGTAATAACACCACTGCGATCGTCGAGGGAGATGCAAATGAGAAAATTTGAAATGGCTTCAAATAATCCGGACTAATGAGAACATGCGCTTCCTTTAAAGCTTCTTTAATCCTTTGGAAAGACTCTTGCGCTTCTTTGTCCCACCTCACTTCAGCATCCTTTTTCAACATGTCCGTTATCTTTTTGACGATTTCTATGTAATTGGGAACGAATCTTCTTAGAAAATTAATTTTTCCAAGAAATCTCTGAATATCTTTTTTGCTCCGGGGTAGTGGAATTGACTGTATTGCTTCGACCCTCGCTGGATCTATTTTCACTCCTTGCTTGGAGACAATATGGCCCAACAGTTTACCTTCTTCCAGGGCAAACAAAGATTTTTTAGGATTGAGCGAAAACCCATACTTTCTACACTTCAGGAAGGATTTTTGCAAATGTTCTAAATGCTCTTCATCGGAATTTGAGAAAATTGTGACATCATCTAAATAAACCACCACGAACTGATCACCTACGAATGCAATATCCATCGCTCTTTGGAATGTGGCCTCTGCATTCATCAGGCCAAATGGCATCCTGGCGTACATGAATGTTCCCCAGGGCGTAGTGAAGGCAATTTTCTTTTGATCTTCTTTCTCCACAGCCACCTGGTTATACCCTGAAAAGCCATCCACCATAGATAATCTATAAGCTCCAGTCACTTTTTGTAAGACAAAATCCATTTTCGGCAAAGGATAATTATCTTTCAATGAAGCCCTGTTCAAATTCCTGAAATCTACGCACAGCCTTATCTCTCCATTTTTCTTTCGGACTGGTACAAGATTGGAAACCCAATCTGAATATCTGAGTGGAACGATTATCTTGGCTTGCAGCAATTTCTTTATTTCCTTTTCGATCGGAGCCAACAACAATGGATTAATCTGTCTGAGCTTCTGTTTATGTGGCTTGACTCCATCCTTCAGTGGGATTTTATGCTGTATGATACTCTTATCATATGTCTTCAAATAATCATAAGACCAAGCAAATACATCTTTGAATTGTTTGAACAAATCTACATACCTTTCTTTGTAGTCCTTCGGGACCCCTTTGAACAACTTAATCATTTTAGGCTCCTGTTGAGTCCCTAAATTGCAATCTTCCACCTACTCATCTTGGTCTGCTTTCTTTTGATTCACTGCAACGTCATTTGTATCAAACAGTCTTTCAAAAGGCACCAAGCCTCTTAGCAAAACGTTATCTTTCAACTGAATGATCTCCTGACCACCAATATTCTTTTTCAGAGTCTTACCAGCCAATTCATCTTCATTAGATTCCAAATCAATCTGATGATCTTCAAAATCTTCAATCATCAACAGAAACTGCTTAATCTGTTCATCGTCCTCAAAGACCTGCCAGTGTTTAATATTGTCAGGAATTGAAGGTCTATGTCTCATCTCAATTTCATACCTTAGTCTCGGACTGATCGGAGGCTTGAATGTACTTGTTGCAACCGCCAAAGAATCAGCCATTCTATTTTCTTCCCTTGGAACAAACTGTAAGTTGAAGGCTTCAAAGTAATTTTCGATCAGATCCCAGACCTCATTCCGATATGCTCTTAACCTAGGATGTTTAGTTTGACATAAATTCTTGATCTGTCTTATAATTAATTCTGAATCCCCAAACACATTCATAGAATGAATTCCCATCTGCTTAGCTGTCTGCAAACTAATAATTAATGCTTCATATTCTGCAACATTATTAGTGGATTCAAACTCCAATTTGAAAGAAAAAGGCACAAGATTACCTTCCGGAGAAACAAAAATGAAACCAGCTCCAGTGCCTTCTTTGGAAAACGCACCATCAAAATAACACTTCCACAGCTTATATGAATGTAGCTCCTTATGTACAATTGCTGAAGGGAGCTGCCCTTGAGATTCTTCAGCAAATTTTGCATCTTCATGTAGCATGAAACAAGAGAGGTCATCCTTCTCTTGGCCATAAATTGGTGAATTACTTGCATCTTTCTTGGTAGCAGTTTTTTGAAATCTAGTCTCTCTATACAACCTTCTTTCTTCACCATTGAAAACGGGAATGATAGCATATGTAAAGTCCAGCTTCAAAACTCCTCCAAGCTTTGCCCCCCATGATCTAGATAATAACATACCAAACATGGCTGGAATATCTGCCACTACAACATCCATCATAATGCTTTTGGCTGGGATTTGAGCCAATGAAACAACCATATCCTTAATAAGACCCACACACTTAACCCTTTTTGAGTCAAAAGAGTAAAGGTCTCTGTATGGCTTAGTGATTTGTAAATTTAACTCTTTCATCACACTCAATGGCATCAGATTGTGTGATGCGCCAGAATCTAGCATACAATTATGCAAAACAAAATCATGTAACAGAAGTGATATATAAAAAGGAGGGACAGATGAATCTACCTCTTCAACATGAGGTCCAAATGTAACCACTAGCTTTTCTTCCTGCAGATTTACTGTATCACTCACTTCATCAGGCAGAGACAGATTGATAAATTCAGCAATCTCTTTCTTGTAACTAGGTGTTTTTATTAATTCAAGAAGAGGTACTTGTATTTTCACTTTTTCTAACTCTTTTGACAAACTGAAAGTTTGATTTGATTTTGTCAACTTTTCATGTTCTTCTTGATCTTTCTTGGAACTTAGATCTTGATTAGAAACAGTAACCACTTTCTCCAAAATGTTAGAATCTTTAACTTTTGTCTGAGAAGTTTCAGCTTTCTACTTTCCTTTCTCTCCTTCTTCATTCATGGGCTTTTTCCCCTTAGCTATTTTCTTAGTTTGATCTTTCTGTAATGGAGTCGCCATTGGAGTAGGTGCTGCTTCTGATTCTTTTTCCTCATTATCTTGAGTCCTTAACCTCTTTTTTGACCTCAAATCATACTTTTTATGCAACTCAGATTGCATAAAGTCCGTGAATTGTCTGCAGTAATCATCCATCTCTTCTTGATCGAATGAGAGATCAGCTTCTTCATCTTCCTTCACCCCTTCTTCATCTACTTCTTCTTCTGTTTCATCATCTTCCATGTACACAGCAAAGATCCGAGCATCATCCTCTCTCTCATCATCATCATCTGCTGAACGAGACGGAGCCGCCTCTATGTACAAAGGTGCTTGCACTTGATCTTGATCTTTCTTTTCTCTTTGTAGAATCTGTAGGGGCTGTTTCTTGAATTAGGGATTAAAAACCCCTCTATTCTGTCTTGCAGGCTTACTATCTATTTCCAACTTCACTAATTTATTAGACAGGTTTTTTATGACCTTAGTCATATCGTCAATTTTCTGGTCTTGAGCTGAGGCTTCTTCTTTAGCTTTTCCTTTATCTTGAACTTTACCAACATCGGACATATTAGCCTCGATCTCCAGAGCATCAGTTTGGATCTGCTCTAATGTAGGTGATCTCCTTTCCCTCAATGTGAAACTGAATTAAGGTTCAAATGCACCAGCAAAAACAACCCTTGCTCCAATAGGAGGGGGTTTCATTTCAACAGGAAAACTATTATACAATTTATTAAATCTCTTCACAAAATCTTTCATGTTTTCATCAAGTTTCTTCTTTATTAAATTGAATTCTGTCAAAGAATAGCCATGGTCCCTTTTTTCACCCCATCTCTCGGTGAAACGCGTTTCTAGGGTATCCCAATCATTAATGGTACCATTAGGCAATCCTTTGAACCATTTCCTTGCCTCTCCACTTAGAGACTGAACAAAAAGTCTCATTACAACGTCCAGATGTTCAACATTTAAATTCTCAGCAAACGTGCAAAACAGAGGCAAGTGTTGTTCTGCAGTTATTTCATCTTCACCAGTAAATCTAGGGAGTAACTTGAGATACTCCTGAGGCATATCATGCAGTGGTTGCGGTAAATTTAATGGTGCATATCTATTCATCAAGAAAGCAGGGGATGCAGGGACTGCCATGTTTACGCCTGGGTTAACTGCTCCTTGAGCGGGGGTAAAATGAATACCAGTTGTAGGTAGGGATGAATGAGGTGAAACAACTGATAGAGGAGTTGGAGTATGAACGATTGCAGAAGAGCTGGCAGCTATATGGGGCTGAGCTTCTATAAAGGGAAAAGACACAAACTCCAAAGATTGCTCTTCTAATGTGGGTTCTTGAAAACGAACGGGTGATGGTGATGATTCTTCTTCCGAGAAAATGAGTTTCTTGGAAGCTTTCTTGGATGAGAAAATGTGTGAACTGCTGCCTGGTGCGAGCAGTGTAGTTTCAGGTGTATCTAATATTTTTCGTTTCTGGCCCTTCTTTGAAACAAGCTTCTCAGGATCAGAAAAAACAGGAACGGTTTGCTGAGAGGAATCCGACCTCGTGTGAGGTTTCTTGGGAGCCAGAGCTATTTTCAAACAAACACAGCGTACTATTTCCTCCTCTCTGAACAACCAGAGGAAATGTAAAACAAAACCCAGGGAAAATCTTCGAATCTTCGGTCCCCGGCAACGGCGCCAATTAATGTTGTTCCTTGAGAAACAATTCCTTGCTGTGTAAAGGAATCCGTGCTCAAGACATTAAAGATTATGTCACAAACAAGTGTATATTTGTCTCTGTTTATTAAACATTCAAATATTAATAATATAATCTCCAAATATCAAACCCCTACAAGTTCTGCAATGCCATGTTCTCTTTATGCTGAAGTGAATGAATGGAAGAAAAAGAAAGAAAAGGATTTCAATTTGATATGCTGCTTAAAACAAAATCTACCATTATAAAACCCTGAAGAAGTGAGCAACAATAAAGTTAAAATAGAGGAGCGCCCATTAAGGATGTTTAACTCTTAGATACACAGATATCAAGAGACCTGCAGCTCAAATCACTCTATTTTATTCATAGATATGGAAACGAAATGAAAACTGGAAAAATATTCAACATAGATAGAATGAAGGAAACTTGCAAAAATTTTCATTGATTCAATATTTTTCAGTACAAAATTAGGCTTCAAGGTCCAAAACTCAGAACCTTTCTCTTTCTTCAAATTGTCTTTAAATACATTATGACAAAATAGTTTCTAGTAATGAAACTGATTCTAACTAATCTAACCAACTTTAACTGCCTAAACTGTTAATTGTCATGGAGGTACATGCCTCAAAAAAATCTTATTACATTTACATAATCCTGAGAAATGACGTAATGAGAATTTTTAAAACTCCTAATCTATGAGGACATCTAGTTCTGAAGCTATTGCTGAATCAACAGCTGCTTTTGATTTAGCCATTGGGATTTATTTTGCTGTATCCACGGAAAAAGTTTTGCACTTTTTCCAAAGTTCAACTTGAGTTGTAGAAGCATTCTTGTAACTAAGATATTCCAATCTAAATGCAACAGCCTGACTGTGAGTAATTATTTCTGTGAAGAGTGTTTTAACCATCTATAGCAAGTTGAAATGTCTCTGCAAAAAGTTAAACACTGTTTCTCCCCTTAAAACTTGAGTTTTTTCCTGCTTGCTATCTACCCTGCTTTTTGCTAGTGTTAGTGCATCTTCATAAAACTTCCACGTCAAAATATTTCCCTTTTTTGTCCAGCATGATGGTAAACCTGTCCTGATCAATTTATCAAATGTTATGTCAAACTTCTTTACCACCTCCTTTATTCCGAATAACCTTTTCTCTGCTACTTGTCGAAGGTTATTCTTAATTATCATCTTATTGACTTATTCAGCATAAAAATATTTGTCTTGTATTTCCATATCTTCTAACTCCTCATCTGATTTGGAATTGATAAAATCTATAAAAAACTTAGCCCAATTTTCTCTTTTCATGACCGTTTTCTTTTTAGAAAATATCTCTTCTTCATGCTCTGAAATAAGGCGTTTTTCCTTAGCAATTATATTTAAGGAATCCCAATTGGATTTCATTTCAGAAATTATTTCACCCCAGATGATATCTTTAGCTCTTAAAAGTGAGATATTACCCTTTAAATTTTCCTTAAGATCTTTAATTTCGTCCTCAGCCTTCTGTAACTTCTGCTTGTTCTCATTCGCTTTATCTTCCCATGCTCGCATGATCTTGGTAGCTATTTCCAATTCTGGTTGAACCTGCTTACGATCTCGTTCTGCTAACTTTAATTCGGTGCTGAGCTGAATAACCTGTGCTTGAGGATCAGAATCAACATCACCTGTAGGAGAAATAAAAGTGCAAGTGTGGTTTTCAATATGATTCTGCAGAGATATAGCAGTCTGCTTCACTTTGGACAACTCTTCATCTTTTTGTAACAATTGCAAACGTAACTCTTCCTTTTCTTTTTCCACCTCAGCTACTTCTGCAGCCATTGAGTGCTCTGTAGCTGGTAATTTTAACTTTTTCCTTAGTGAGGTTATTTCTACTTCTGCGCTTTTCATGAGTTTTTGAACTGCAGTTTTATCATTTGGATCCACACCAATTTTCATAATGATCTTCTTCAACTCTTCATTTTGAGTTGTTAATGCCCTTGAATTAGCTTTCTCCATTTTGCATTGTCTGATGACCTTTGCAAGCATGTTTTCAGTCTTGACTGTTGTGGCATTGGTCTTGCTCAAATCATTTACAATCAACTGCCCGGTCTGCATATGAAGATTCATTTTGTCCCACAATGGGATCTTTTTAACATCCATGATTATGGGTAAATCGGGGATTTCGCTCAAAGACCCAAACGAACGGGATATTCCCTTTGGATGTGACAAGAGCTATATTCTAAATTGATCTTTTCAATATCCATTACGGCCAATAATCCGGGTCTCGATCGCCACTCGTGATGTTCGCTTTTGTGCTTCTACATTGGCTTTTATTATCCGATTTCTCTCTTCAATTTGCGTGAACACTTGCTTGATTGCCGACATCCTTAACTGAAGGTATCTTTTCTGAATAAAGTTCATGTCCTCTAGGAGAAGAGGGGACATTTTGTTCTTCATTGACATGGAGAGTAAAACCTGGCGAACTGGAAGAGTGATCTTCTGCTAATTTGGTTCTCTTCTCCTCTCTGGGCTCCTCATCATCTATTTCAACAACATTTTCTCCACCTCTTTTGCTTGTCTTTTCCATAATAGCAGGCGTTTGAATGTTGGTTTTCGATGCACTTGTTTCACCTGGATTTGCAAGCTTCTCCTGATCAGGTTTGCTTACATGGGAAAATGCAGCGTACCCATTTTCAATTCTTCTCTGAGAGATTATTGCATGCGGATCATAAGACCATTTTTCTCCTAGCAACAACTGTGTCTCCTCCAACATTTTAGAAACTTCATCAAAAGCTTGTCTCGTGCCGACCACAAAAAGGTCCCACACTCATAGGCAATTTGTACATCAAACCTTTCTTCATGGGAAGAAAGTGGACTTGGTCTACATTAAGACTTTGCCTTGAATTTAAGGCGAAAAGTCGCACAGGAAGAAAAAGTTGGGAGCCTATAGGCTCGACAAGCAACTCCATACACCATTCTCCGAGTATTCTTCGAATACAAACCAATCTCCAAATCTGCAATTGGGTCTCATTCGTAGGAACCCGCTGGTAGAAAGCATGGAGGAAGAGTTCCATTCAAAATTTTATACAATAGACATGAAATGATTAGAAAATTCAAAATAAATTTCACGCTTCGTTCTCTTCTTTTCTAACCATATCGGTCCAGAATAAAACTGACTGCTTATTTTTATTACTATCAACTATATTTAAACCCAAATTCATGAAATCTTCAACGTTTTGATACAAAAATAAATAAACAACCAATGATGGAAATCTGAAGAAACCTGTTAGAGGAAAAGCTATCAATTGGGAATTTACTGCTTCCTGCCAAAAAGACGAAATGTCAAGGACCACTCCTAGCTTCATCATCAGTGCGAACATCCCCAAGACTGATTTATCAATTTCGTGGTCATCATCCTTTCCCAAAATCTCTGTAATGCAGCTAAGAACTGGCCTACACTGAACACTGAACGCCTCCAAACTGAACTTTCCTCCTTCAAATTGTGTTTTTTCTGGATTTGATTTCAAAAATGACATACAACGACTGAACTCTTCGTTTGAAAGATCTTCAAAATACTGAACCAATGAATCTTCGGAGAACTGTAACGGAGACTCATCTTCTGGAAAGCACAGAGCTTGGCGAATTAATTGTGTTGATACCTACAGGACATTTTTCCCTTGAGAATTCATGACGAAGCATTTGCCAGGGTACATAGATGAGACTAACCATGAGATGAATTCTCAGAAAGAAGAAATAAACACAAAAGTGACAGTTAACACCGTAACTTTTCTACCTCAAGAGAATACAGGATTGATTCAATGTTTAGGGTCACTTGGTGACACAATAAGGGATGATTAACAGAGGACAAGGTGTCGTGGACGTCTTTTTCGCTGTCCAGGAGGGGACTGAGGTTTGAAATACCAGATAGGGAGACTCGCTTTGCCATGGCTGACACGGGATAGAAACAATTCGTGGGATAGCAGACAATGCAAAGGTGGCAAGAACACGGGTCAAAGGTAAAAACAACCACGAATAGATGAAAACGGGATAAAAGAACCCTTTTAACAGCTAGGAAAATCCGTAATAAATGCCAACATGACGTGAAAAAGCCGTTAGGACAGCAATCGTCCACCTCACCAGATGACATCACCGCGGGGGGTCCTGGAGTACGGTAGCGAACTTCGACCGGCACCCCCCGTAATGAATCCAAGCCGTTGATCACGACTCATCCAAGATTTGACTAGTCAACTACGGGGGGTCAGGATTTGATAAACAACGAGCTACTTCTCCCCCCGCAATAACTTATCCGAAAGCACTTTTCTGTGATCACCGCTTCCGCTCAAGAAATTGCTCGGAGCTTAAGCTTAAATCAAAACATATATTTCAATAAGGTTAATATTCATCGAGATTTGAAATGCTTCTTTTATGATATAGTATAAAAACTTTATACTATAACATATGATCTTTTTGATTTTCTAATTTTTTTGTATTTTTGATATTCAAAATAAAAAAATTTAGCATGATATGCAGACATGACCAAACAAACCATTCATCAAGAATCATGCAAGTATAAACATCTCTGAATATTCTGACTACCATTGGGATTTAACAGGGATTCAAGGGTGCCCAAAAATGACAAGTTAAGTAGGATGTTACTCCGAAGTATCTACTCATGTTTTTGTCTTTCCCTGGACACTCCCTATGCCAAAGGTACAAAGTGAAGGGTTGAAAAACCCTCCTCGTCGCTCCTTGCTCATGCACATGCTTCAGCGGGAAAGGAAGCTCTTGGAATTTAGTCTCCATGGGAGGCTATCATCCGTCCAAGGCCTTTTTGTTTTGGCCAAAGCTTGCATGTGGGACCACCATCTCTCTTCCAAACAGGAAGAGTGTTCTTCAAACAAGTTTTCCTTGCTTCAAGGCTTGCCTTCCTCATGCTTCATGATGGTGTCATTTTCTCTCCTCAAAGATATCTTCTCAACGCAATTTGAGAGGTGAGGATAGATAGTGAAATCAAAGGGAAAAATACTCTCCTTTCTTCAGACTCTCCCCCATACTTCCCGTTGTAGCATGGTCTCCTAACGTTCTCTTTCCTTCTGGATCTATGGAAGTTACACCAATGCATAAACATCTCCCATCACCCGAATCAAAGCCTGTAAAAGACCACAGAAGATAAAGATGTTTCATGAAGCTCATTCCCATGTGAAATACCGATGGGAAGACAATATGACTACTTCCACCGAGGCAAATCTATCTCTAATTGTTGTGTGTGAAGTACCATGATAAGGAGAGGTTGGAGCAACTCCCCCATCTTCTTTCTTCTTCATTGCCCATCCTCCGTAAGATTTCACTTCCAAGGTGCTTGTTTTTCTCTCGTATATCATCACAGCATATTACGTCGATAATCTTTTTCCATGAATACACTGGGACCTCCTCGCGTAAATATAAGGCCTCATAGTGGAAGCAATAGATTCAAATCCATCTCTCAACAAAAGTTATATTCCCTCCCCGCCGTCACAACACCGGAGGAACCTTTCAGCTTCTACTTCTTCCTCCTCCTCAACAATGGAGTATGCTCCATATATAAGAGATCCTTCTTCGATCTCCTCATCGAGGAAAGGACGTTCATCCTCGAGAAAGAATTATCTTGCTGAAGTAAGGCCTTCGCCCTGGAAAATCATGTAATGGATCTTTACCCTCCCGCAACAATGTTCGAAATGGAGTTATCTTCATGGATCTTCTCCTTTATTTGAGTTGAAAAAACTAAGGAAGCCTAAATGCCCTTGAATATTTTATACCGAGATTCATATTCTCGAGGTAGTCACCAATAGCTTCTCCGGTGTCTCTCCTCTCCTTCTCCTCTTGCAAAGAATGCGCATGCCGCAATGTTGTAGACCGTATTCGTGGCTGCATGCTCACACACACGATGAAGTAGTGGGCGCCCTTGCGGTGGCAAATCTCATTAAGAGATCTTCCTCCGATCTTCCATTCCTCACTCTCTTTGATTTCTCCCTCCATCTCATGCAAAGCTAGAGAAAGAATGTTAGAAAACTCTACTCCTTTTATTCTTCCATACAAAGGGGTTTCCGTTGGTGTAATCATTTTTATTTTGTCTTCTTCCATGATACCTTATTCTCCTTTTTTAGTGAGAGGTTCTCTCCTCCGAAGACATATTGGTTTCAAGAATGCACAACAGAAGCAAAGATCTTTCTTTGATACCACCGTAATATCCAAAATTGGGAACAACTACAACAAATAGAATATTTTGAGATATTCTATAGTTGGAGCTTCGGTAAAATCATGAGCCTAGTAATGCAGTAACAACCGATACGAAACAAAATCTCACCGTGAGGTGTAAGAACCTCAACAAGTATATGGCCTATATTCTCCTTCCCAAGTGGGGAAATGCAACAACATAGGATTTTCAAAAACAAAGTAAGAATAACCTAGGGTATTCCATGCGCTTGAGAGCAAGCTAAAGAAATTATATTTCACCGATTGTAGATGACATATCCTTCATTCTAAGTAACACTGTATAAATTCTATCCCTAAAATGATTAATTTCAGGATGTGCATGTACCATGAGGATCATGGTTGTATTCTATATTAGGTTATGTGCAACTCTATACCAAATTTAAGCTCAAAAAATAATGCTAGTTAGTTAAACAATTCTCCCACCTTAAAATGGCTTAAAAAAATGTTGATTTCCCCCCATGACCCAGAGTATGCGTAATGTGACCGAAGCATATGCGTTGTAATGTTTCAAATTTTAGCCTGCTAAAATGGAACATTATAGTTGAAAATTTTATTTTTACAATAAAATGGAAGGAGACACCTTAGCCCCTTTCTAATGAAGAATAACACCTCAGGAAATGAGGAGAATAAAGTAGTTGAAATAAACACCTAAGGTGAATGGAACCCTGCACCACTTGGATTAGTCATCTTTGACTAAAGTCACCGCATTCTCAAGGAGGAGAGGCTTCCTAGAGAAGTTGCGCAGCTTTGAGGGAAGACACTCATGTGAGTTTTAAACCCTAATTGGTGGGACTCTGGTGGAGAAGAGTTCCTTTTCTTTATATGGGAGGAGACATGCCTCATTTTCATTCATGTTTTGGAGTTTTCGTACTTGGCCCGCAAAGGCTTGCATCTCAAAGTTGTTTGTGTTGCAGTGGATGGTGCTCCCGGAACCAGGGTGTTCTCATTCGGAATCCCTAACTCTTCCTCAAGGAAGGATGAGGATTGAGTTGATTTTACTCAATCCGCACACACAACCATTCATCACTCACGTTGTTAGCTTGCGCGAGAGGACGTTGTGTTGTTGGGTGGCAAAGGAGGAAATTATGGAGTCTCTCTGAGTTGTTTTCCAAGTGAGTGAGTGATATATTCATTGGAGGAGCCACAAGGAGTGATCCTTGGGCTTCAGTCATATCTTTGGCACTTGGGAAAAACCTCCACTATCTCCCACCGCGCAATTCATGGAGGAAACCGCGTTATTTTATGACTTTAGTGAGAGAGGGTTTCATACAACTCATCAAGAGTGTGTTTTTGAGACAAAGGGATCATCCCTTGTGCTTAGAGACAATATCGCAGAGGAATTTAAATTTCAGATCTGCCATGGCCTCATTCATGTTTTATCATTTTTAAAGTGACAACTTTGTTGTCACATTTTGTATTTCTCCTCGGCATTTCTAGCAATCTCTCCCGGATTGGCTAGAAATCCTATATTTCCAGCCCTCCATTTCTATGTTATTGGGCTATTTATTTGTATCCTACAAATTGGCATATCTATTTCATGTATATTCATCAGCTCACATACTCATATACACATGTACTACCTATTTCATAGCATCTTGTGGAGTCGCAACAACTCAAGTATTTCATTACTATTCATCTGGAGGTTGGTTCTAAAGTTTGAGTGGCTTGTCCCTTAAGATATTTCTTGTGTATATTTCTGCTGATATAATCATATAATGTTGGCTGCATATTTCCTCTTATGGTACATTCGTATTTGTAGAGTTCGGGTTGTTTATGTCTGAATGGTTGTTGTGTTTCTCATCGAGTATCAAGTAGAGACTCCAGATTGGGGAGATTCGAATAACCCATCTAGAGCTATTTATTTGAGCCATTTTCTGTGAGTTGTATTATATATTTTCTAGGGCATCCCCCATGGTGGTTTTTCTTATTTATGTAGTGACTTCCTTATATTGCGTCCTCAAGAACCTTGTAGCGTAAATTCTCAAGGTGGAATATCGCACATCCATGTATTGGTAGTCCGCAGAAGGCTAGCTAGCCTCGTGATCTCTCCCTTCTTTGGAAGGAGACACATTCCGTAAATTCCCAACATTCAATCTCTCGAAATGTACTTGTTATGTCTAACTAAAGAAGGAATTGGAATATCTTAAAGATATCTCGAAGGGAGCGAAATAAGTTCTAGATTTGGAACATTAAGGCTTAGAGTCGTAGCATCAATTGCTCAGCCTCAGAACAAGATTGCCATTAGTAAGAGGAGATCTTCTCCTGCAAGGAGAGGAGAGATTTACATAGGAAACAAGGAAGAGGAATGATGGAAGAGGAGGTTTCCTCTTCTTTCCGGTAACATTGAAGAGGTCATTGAAAATCTTTATGTGAAAGGGAAAAGTGGAAGATTTTTCGCAGGGTTTTTCGATGAGACAACCTAGCTATTTTTCATGAAGGGTGTGGGCATTCGAAACACATGCGTATCCACAAATACAGGCTCTTTGTTCACTTGAATTGCAAGGGAGTAGAGGAAGAAAATGAGGCTATGGGAGGAGTAGTGCTACAACTCAAGGTATGGCTCATGATTGTTGGTTTGAAGGTTCCATTTTTCTTCATCACGGTGGCATATGAAAAGACATGTGATGCATTCACCAAGGTTTTGATGGAAAAACTTGGTGAAACCTACTGTGGTCATAACACAAACACTTTGCATACATTGGAAAGAACCAAAAGCTATCACATTAGGAGGAGATCCATCACCACATGGAGGCAAAGGGGAGCTTACTGCTAATTATAGGAGCCCTCAGGTCTTTTGCAAGGAGCTTCAAATATTTTTCATGTGGGTACTACAAGACACAAATCTTAAGCCATGCGCATTTGTTGGGAATTGTGAGATGGAGGAAGCAGAAGAGCATAAGGATCATCATGAAGGGATGATGAGCATTCTCCTTATCTATTTCAAAATTTTCCGCACATGGGGAAAGAGACCTGTACCACGCAGAGGAGAGAGGGAAAAATTAATCCACTCATACATAAATCTATTTCGCATCTTGATGTCTCACTCTTTGGAGGCTTTCCAATTCGGGAGGCCACTGATCTAGAGATGATGAGAGGCATCACGCTCTTTGCTTCTTACCACTCTTGGATTCCAAGAGGGGTGGAGACATTGTAGGAGTCCATTACAACATATAGATTTTGGGGATAAGCACAAGGGAGGAGGGATGCACTCTCTCATTTTCAAATACTACCCATTCTCATCAATTTATTGCATGGATAGAGTTGTTGGGTAAGAAGGAGGATAGCACTTTTCCATGTGGACAAAAGATGACTACTCCATGGATTTGGTGAGAGAGGATACTTCCTTTGAGGAAGCGACTCTTTTCATGCATTGGAGCAGTATGGAGGCCACCATGCTTACATTGTCTTAGGATCTGGGAGATTCTTTGGAGTGTGATAGTCTCTCATGGGAGGCTCATTTTTAGAGCATCATTAATATTTGAGCATGAGTAGCTACATGATGGCATGGTAGCAAACTTGGAGGATTAATTTGCATGGGGATTTCAAAGTAGCAGGAAGCAACGTGAGGGGAGCACTTTATTGCAGTAACACTGAAGACTGTTTATGTGGAGATCGATCTGTGATGGAGGATCTGGGCTTTTGCCGAGTATTCTCAGATCTGGTGCATGCATGATTCTTGGATGGCCTTCATGGAGATGGCAGACACTTTCTATGGATGATATGATCATCTATCATCATGGCAAGTAATCTTCTTGACTAGGCCTCTAGTGTCAAGGAGAAATCATTGCATGAAGCATGTGAGGACTTCCAGCTATGCACTTGGATGCATACTTTGCCTTGCTAGAGGAGTTCACTTGGGAGGGCATTCATCATGATCTACACTTGTCATGTTTAGATGCGTAGCCCGAATGTTTTTTGAGAGGCTGCACAACTACTTCTTACTCATTGGAGTGAAAGGAGAGCATTCAAAGGAGCCAGCCTTTGGGCCTCAAGGACCGAGTACATGGCAGAGGAGGTATAGATATCTATTTTGATTTTCCTTCCTTTATCTCTTATGGGTAGCTTGATGAACTAAGGATGATCACATCTCCATGTTCCCTATTTTGATGTACTTTTATTCATTGGCAAACAATGGGGAGTGGCCACCTATGATGGTTTGTGGGGAAGCCGCACAAGCTTCTTGTTGTGCACCATCATACCTAAAATTGTGATCTCATGTTTCATCTTATGAGGAGACGTTGTGGCAGCAAAAAGTGGCTAGTACAACAATTTTTACTTTTTATTTTGAGGCAAAACAAGGAGGCACTCTGCAGTTCCATGAGTGGAACTTTGAACCACTCTCATTGTCATTTGCTAAATTTTCATTTTTATTGTATATTGCTCTGTATTTCGATGTTGGTACACTCATGAGGAGTTATTTGGAGAGTATTGTATGTGTCACCCATTGAGAGCATGACTTTCCATTATACAGTGTTTTTTCATTTTGCAAGAGACACCATGGGAAAATCATGATTGCCACATTGCTACTTGTCTCTCTTCTGTGGGAGGAACCACTTGGAGAATTTGAGGCATTTCCTCATGGCTGATTTTTTCATGGGGTAGCTAGTCATTATCGAGGCCAAACCTTTCTAGCCCAAAGACAAAGGCAGCCCCATATGTGTAGAAAATGGAGAGAGAGGGCTTACCGTGGAAATCAAAACAATTTTCCCCCATTCGGGCCCCCAACACATTATAAATTCCGGGTGAGATTTTCATTTGGATGATAGCATGGATGAGGAGATCATCATTGGGAGAAAATTTTTTCCTATGCATATCATCACCCTACCTTAAGGAGGCCACATTCCAAAGAAGAAGGACGACCACACCTTCTATATTTCCATGACGAGCACTATTTTGAGCTTTCACTTGGGAGAGAGCACTGGAGGACAGAGCTTATCGTAACATATTTGGAGTTGGTGTGACCATTGACAGAGGAGGCCATAAGAGAAGAAGGGGGAGAAAATTTTGTTCTCTTTATGTGCTTTCGAGGGCAAGCAACATGTGGGAGGGGAGGATCAGAATGTTCCCAATTTTAGCTTCCAAGCCAAAATGGAATATAGTTGCACATTTTATTTTTGTTCAATAAATGGGGAAGGAGACACCTTAGCTCCTTCTAATGAAGAAATAACACTCCCTCATGTGAAAAGGAGGAGAATAAAGCAATAAATAAACACCCAAGGGTGTGAATGGAAACTCACCTCACTTGGATTAGTCATTCCTGAAAAGTCAACAACGCCTCGCCAAGGAGGAGAGGCTTCCCAGAGAAGCTACGCAGCTTTAGAGGGAAGACACTCATATGAGGGTGGAAACCCTAATTGGTGGGACCTTGGTGGAGAAGAGGCTCCTTTCTTTATATGGAGGAGATGGCAGCCCATTTGCATTCATGTTTTTGGAGTTTTGTACTGGGGTCATAGCGTTTGCACCCCCAAGTTATTTAGCAAGGTGATGGTGCCTGGGAACTAGGGTACCTCGTCGTTAACTCACTTATTCTCAAGGAAGGATGAGGATTGAGATGATTTTCCTTAATCCAACATTGGCCACAACACATTCATCACCCAAGGCCATAGCTGCGCAGTTAGAGAGGACGTTGTGTTGCTAGTGCAACAAAGGAGGAACTCATGGAGTCTTCTGAGTTGTTATCTTCGTGGAGGTGATCTATTCATTGGAGGAGCTACAAGGAGGATCCCGTGCTTCATTTCATATCTTTTTCACTTGGAAAATCCCCCGATCATCTCCCTCCGTGCACCATGGAGGAAACCTGTTGTTATTTTATGGAGTGCGTGAGAAAGGGTTTCATAGAGCTCATCAGAGTGTAGTTTTGAGACAAAGGGATCAGCCCTTTGTGCTTAGAGACACTACTGGAGGAGGGAATTTACATTTCAGATCTTCCATGGCCTCATTAATGTTTTATCAGCTTGCAAAGTGACAACTCCGTTGTCACATTTTGTATTCTCCGGCATTTCTAGCAATCTCTCCTAGATTGGCTAGAAATCCCATATTTCAAACTCTTCCATTTCTATGTTATTGACATTGTATCCTATAGCTACATATGTATTTCAGTATATATTCGGGCAGCTTCATACCTTCATATACCTAACATGTGGGCCACTACTCTCCTCGACATTTTGTGGAGTCGCAACAACCTCCATGTATTTCATTGCTTATTCATTGAAGGTCGGGTTCTTAAAGTTTGAGTGGCTTGTCCCTCGCCCATTTCTTGTATATTTCTGTCACATAATCATATAATGTTGGCTGCATACATTTCCTTATGTTACATTCATATTTGCAAGTAGTTTAGTGTTTATGTTCATATATTGTTGTGCTTTCCTCATTGAGCATCGTTTTAGAGACCTAGATTGGGAGATCCTATCATCCCATCTAGATTTATTTCTTTGAGCTCATTTTTTGTAGGGGAGTTGCATTAGATATTTATAGGGAATCCCAAAGGGTGGTTTGCCTTATTTATGTGTGAATTCCTATACAACATCCTCAAGGACCTCGTAGCGGAAATTCCCGAGGTGGAATATCAGACATCCATGTACGCAGTCCGTGAAGGACGTATAGCCTTAGATCTCTCTCCCTTCTTTAGAAGGAGAAATGTCCTGTAAATTCCCCAACATTCAATCTATGAAATGGACTTCTGTGATGTCTCACCGAAGAAGGAATTAGAATGTCTTAAAGATATTCCCGATGGAGCAAAGAAATTCCCGTATTTGGAACAATACACAGAGAAAGACATAAGTTTTACATGGATCTAGGCTTCAAATGAGACACTACAACACAAGAAGATGCGCAAAGAGATTGGATGCGCTTATCTTTATCACGAAGCATGCAAGAGATTACAACTCGTATCTATAGCAGATCTCCGTACATAAAATTTTATATCTATATCATATTCCGTAACAAGAAATGCTCTCATACACTTCGTATCTCAAGAAACATGAAGGCACAAGAGTAGATCCTAGACTGCCGCGTATCCGTAGAAGTATTCGGGGAAATTATGAATACATTAGGGTATCAGATCGTTATCTCATCCACGCGATCGTTGGCCAATCCATGGATCGTCTGCGTTGAATGGAAGAACCCTTCACTAGAAATCTCAAATAATGCTGTCACCCCGCAATCGCTCTGTAACAACATGGGCTCATGGAAGAGGGAACGCGCTATCGATTCT
Source organism: Pinus albicaulis (assembly GCA_034641835.2). Lineage (NCBI taxonomy): Eukaryota > Viridiplantae > Streptophyta > Pinopsida > Pinales > Pinaceae > Pinus > Pinus albicaulis. The sequence goes on along the minus strand of CM076579.1, from coordinate 901,685,001 downwards.
GGAGAATTCCTTTCGTTCGATATCAATGTATGGATTCAAGCTCAACCCACTAATGCAATCTTTCAAGAGGTTAAAAGACACACCACTCGAGAAGAGGGATTCAAGACAAGTTTTCGTATCTAAGAAGATCTAGTGTTCCACTTGCCGTAGGCTCACATGGACAACCTAACTTAAGTAGGACCGCATTGTAGATGCAAGATGAGGCTTGGCCAAATGCCAAATAGTGGATAGACAAGCAAGAATCTCCAAGAGTCAAGCCAAGGAAGGAGTTGGGGACTGGGGAACAGGAAAAACCCTAAGAGGTGTGTCTCAACAAAAACCTTCGTAAAATAATAACATCAACAACCTTTCTCTTATTGTCCTCTCCTTCTTTCATAGGATGAAATCCTTTGTCAAAACCTAAACCACCTCAATGAGTTAACCCTCACATGTGTGGAGCCTCCATCTAGAACTACGCCATATATCCATGAGGTTCATTACACCGGGATCGCGTTGTTGATTTGGTCAAGGTTGACCCAATCTTGTGATTAAACTCATTCACACCGCAAAATTTATTCATACAGTCCGTATATACCGTTCACATGGGCATTGATTTATTTATGGTTTTTCGTGGAGTTTTACATGTCCTCTCATACCACCTTTAATCATGAAATGCATAATAAAATAAGTAAAATATAATATTCCCATTAGCTTGGCTAATTGGGAATATTACATACCAAGCTTGAGATTACTTCTTCATTTGCTAGTGAATCTAACACAATTAAACAAAAACTACCTAAGACTTTCTTCCTCGAGGTCATGCAGTCCTAATATACCGAATCAAAAATATTTATTACCTAATTTTATACAGCCTAAGGTACCTTAGCCATATTTACATGTTACTTCAAAGACCTTTCTCCTCGCTCTATCACACTCAAATGCAAACGCATATATTGACTCATGAACCCTTCCATTAGTCTTTGATTATTGAATAGGTTCCGTAGAAAACCTCATCCCCCTTCCCCATTCATTTTAAATGGATTCATATTTACCATACCATTTTCCTCCTCTCAAACTCCACCACAAGCTCCTTTACCTCGGTTCTTTCCTTCAACCTACCCATGAGTTTCTCACAACAATCTTCTTGGTAATAGTTAACCACACTAATCCGTTATGGTTTACCACCGTGTCTTCCACTATGGTTGAGAAATCAATGTGTGTTTCATTCCTCATCCATGTTTGAGAAATCACCAAAGAGACAGGTATGGTGGCTCGTCCATCGCATCTGTTATCAATAATTATATGGTACCTTCTTTATACAGATTCTGGTCCATGGACCTCTCTATGTAATATACTTATAGAATTCCATCTAACACTTATTTAATGAGTGTTATACAATATGCTCCTTCTCCAAATACACCTATATTTGAGGTATGTTTGGCTCTTATGTTGTTGGGCATGATTCTTTTAACATCCTAACTTCTCCTTATTAAAATACCTCCAACTCAAAGAAATGTTCATCAAACTTCTCCTCCTTTGGAAGGGGGAAACCACAGGTACCTCATATTTTTGCATAGCCTATTTAGCCACTTATCCTACATAATGGTTGGGCTAATGTTTGGAAATATATTTTTCCTATACAACCTGATTTATCATAGATCCATATTTGAATTTGCAACGTGTTCTATCTACATCCTAAAGTCATACCTATCAATTTTATACCTCAATAAGCTCAAATTCATGTATTCCAACCTTTACAGGTTAGGTCATAACTCAATGTTTTTAATTTTAATCAAAAATTTCTAGTTCCACTTACCCAACCTTTACAAGATACCTTATAGTCTCAACATCTTGGGAAAGGTATTCTCAAATTCTAGGATCTTGGATTGACATGATGAAAGGTACAAATTCTCCACCAAATCCATGTCCTTACGTTGGGATGATGCATTACCACAGAAAAGTCCCAACCTCATCAACGTATTCTCAAGTTCTCTATCGTTCAACAAATCCAAACCCAACCATTAAAGCATTTACAAGGTTATCCCCGGAGCTACAAAACAAGATTATGCATATGTTGGTTATCCAAATTCTCCCTATTTTGGTGCCCAAGTTCCTATTTATCATACCCTCCTTATCAAGGAGCACAAATACCCGTTGCTTAGGATATTCCAACTTATCCGTGTTATCTCAATCAAATTTTATCCCGTTGTTACCACTTATGGCGGCACCTCGACTTTCTAGACTTGACTTGGATCACCAATGATCCTATAGCCCATTCAATTTTGGTGGTTGATAATTCCTAAAAAAATTCCTTCTAATATTTCAAAATTCAATGGGAATCTTGGAGAAGACCCATCGATGCATGTCATGACTTATCGTTAGTGGTGTTATTCAAACTTCACTCAATGATTATTCCATTGATTACGTCTTTTTCTTGCACTCTATAGGTACAAAATTTAAATGGTATATTGAATTACCGAGAGTTTCGTACCGAACCTTGAAACACCTTAAATACAACCTTCTCACACATTTTTGTGATACCCATCAGATATGAAACTAGAACATAAATATTGACCAATTTTAAACAATATGATCTCCACTCACATATTTTATCATATCTATGAGTGGAGACATCATCGTCAATTGTTTAAAACATATGTTTTTGATCAGCTTTTAGTGGAATGGTTTACCAAGTCTATGATAGTGCCTATAATAGAAGACATAGTTAAAGGTGGACTTGTCACCGACAAGCAAGTGATTTCTCATGCACAATATGTGTATCTCATATGTACCCAATTTGGCATGCTCTATAATAAGATACCAAAGGCTACGCGTCCTCTCGAACATTGTTCCTCATATCCTCGGTAAATACCCTATGTTTATGATGATGCACTTAAGTCATCAAATTGCCACGACGAGCAGACCATTTGCAGTGTTGCTCTTATCGCGATCGCCCAAAACCCTCCATCCAATCCTTCCCCGTGAGTTCTACTTCCGAGATCAATGCATTCATTGCCATAAAGAAAAATATCAAAGTAAAGACCTGAAGTAAGAATAAAGGGAAAGGAAAGAAGAAGAAATACCCTCCTCTATGATCAACAAACAACCGCCTTCTAATGAAAAAATAGAAGCCCTATTACTCATGTCTAATTTTTAATGAGGCACCATCACACATGTCCTCAACGAGCTAAGTGAACTACAGAATTGAGAAATATTCTACTTCACCCGCGGTGCTAACAGATCCATTTCCAAACCGTGGAGACCCATAAGGTTGACTCGGACCCTACTTCAACTCGATTTGGTCGATTTTCTCCACTAAGTCGAAACCGATGTTACAAAAGCACGAAATAAAGGCTATGGTAATGTAAACCTCCTCAATGCTTAGGCTACATCGATCAACCTACTAGTTTAGCTATGTCTCCATCCGATCTCCTCTTATGATTCCTACAATTGACCATTAAGCTCGTGAACTACATTATTCATAAATATGCTTTCAACCCTTGCACGAGAGGGGCTCAAAATTATAACGTATTTAAAGACTTGGCTCAAAGATTCATCAACTATGTCCACTCCCTGTAGTTGCTTAAAAAACTTCCCTACCCAAAAAAAGAATTTTCTTTCAATGATTGATGTACATATCCTTCTCGAATTCCAACCTATTTGTTTTAACCATGAGAACTATTCACTCGACTTGTCGGACAATTAGTATTTATGATACATGTCGTCAACCACTTTAATAACATCCATCATTCTATCATGGGTATGATGGGAGCCTCACCCTCCTACATTATTTCCATGTCTTTCAGAAGGTCGTTGTCTCTCTCATTTGAGTTAGTCACCAAGCACTTTGAAGGCTTTTGACAAGGACTTATAAGCCTTGTGGAATTTTTAATTTTCACAAGTGAATTTATGTAAATTTCATCCAGAGAATTCAAAGTTACAGATGGATCGCCTATCATAACCTTCTATTGGGTCTCACATGGGCTTATGTCATAGCGATAGTTGTATCGGTGTGCCTTTCAAATGATCGTTTTTACCCATAAAGGTATAAGGTGTTTTCACTCTCAATCAACTCTCAAATTTTCTCCACCCTTCTTGTTATTGGAAGTGCCTCCCCGTAGGGGAAACTCTACACCCATACGCCGCATGTCGGGTCGTACTTTAAAAATTCATCTTTCTCTACAGGAACCTTTTTCACTTCCTCCTCCTTCACTTCCCAAAAAAATCCCCCCAATCAGCTTGCCTATATCAATATGATATCCTATTCTACTATCCTGCACCATTTTGACAGTACCTATTAAAAATAACACTGGCCAGCTTTGTCGTACCATATGCTTCTAGCCTCATCGACCTTGATTATAAAGCTATCTATTTAGCTTTCAGGATCATTCTGATCTTTTATCTTTGGATTAATAAGGTCGATCTTCATTTTATTGCGGAACATCTTTCAACCCCGCATTCTCCGTCGATTAGAGCATCATGGGAGATAATGATCCTAGATGATGTACCGTGGGACAAACATCACCATCGTTCCTCCTTTTTATAATTCCATCGAGGATAATATCAATGACCTTTTTATCAACCCGTTGTCGCTTTGAAATATCTACAAATTTCCGTATCCATTCAACAAGCTCAATAGATAAAACCCACAACACAGAGACGTCACCTCACATCTCGATTAAACCCGACATCATCAAGAATCTACATATCAAAGGTATCCTGTCTCAAGATGATATTAAGACTTACAAAGACCTATTGAAGGAGTTTTGAGATGTCTTTGCTCGTTCCTATGATGAAATTCTAGACTCTAATTCTAAACATTATGGTGCATGAAATAAAAACGTATTTTGATGTTAAACAAGTTAGGCAACGCCTTCTCGTCCGGTCCATCCCAAGAAGGTTTCTAATTAAGGTCAGTTGAAAATATTCGATGCGATAGCTCATCTATCTAGTGCCTTTGACCGATTGGGTGTCAAATATTGTTCCCATCATGAAGAAACATGGGACAATTACTCAGTGTGTCAATTATCGTGGATTTGTAACCATGTTTGTCCGAAGGACAAATCATCCAACTTTCGTTCACTTCCATTTAGATTGTTGAAGATTGCACTAGTTGTGAAATTTATTCATTTATGTATGGTTTATTTGGATATAATCGCTCAATATCTTCCTTGATGAACTGAACTCTTAAACCGCATTCATTTGTCCCTTGTGTGGCATCGCTTCGCTAGCGGAAATTCCTTTCGAGTTGAAGAATGGTGGCCAAGTTTCATAGGGTGATGAACTATGCCTTTCATGACATTAAACACATCGTGTAAATCTTTATCCGGACGTAATTCTTCCTACTCATTCAAAACATAAATTTGATCACTTGGATGCATCTAAGGGCTATATTTTGCGATGTAGACATTGCAATATTCTAATTAATCCCTCACAAATGTGTGTTTTTTGTTAGCTTTGGATGACTTCTGGTTTTGTTTTCTCAAAAACATGTAATTAATATCGATAATATCTATTACTTGAGTCGTAATCTTAACGATATCAAAGCTAATTATACTCACTTTGAGAAGTTATATTTGCTGTTGTTCTAGTTGTCCTGTTATTTCGCTATTATATTCTACTTCTCAAAAACTATGGTTGTTTCGGATTGCAACCTTGTGACATACATTTTTTCCGTCAATCGTTTAGGGGGGAATCTCCAAACAGATGGCATCATATTGCAAGAGTTTTAGCTTTGAATTCATCAAATCTAAGTCAAATAAATCCTTAGTTTTCATCGAGTTGCTGTATACCTTCCTCTCGATGAATCTAATCACGTCCGAAAATTCCATCCCAGAAGCAGTCATTTTTTTTTTAATTTCATCATATGACGCTTAGTGTGAGTATTATCCTTGTGTATTCACACCATACTTTCCTATTTGAATAACTTCCCCACTCGAGTGTTGACGTATTCGATACCAAGCAAAATATTACATCATCATTGGTGGTACCCTCTATCATCGTGGTATTGATATGGTTTTTTGAAGGTACCTCAACCATGAGGAGGCCGAGAAAGTCCTTGCACGAATGTCACTTCCTTTGGCATGTATACATTTATCTACATACCGCACACAATATCTTGTGTGTTGGTTACTTTTGACCCAATTGTTATTTCGAAATTGTATTATCTCTATCCAAAATTGTCATGCATGTCGGGATTACGGATCAGAAGACTTATGCTCTGCCTGCCGCCTTTTCATCTTATTGTCATTGTAATCTTTGAAAAATGGGGTATCGATTTCATGACATGTAACCTCCACTCTGGCTAAATTGGATATATCATCATAGTGGTTGATTACTTTACCAAGTGGGCCGTGGAAATGCCTACATTTAACAATACCAAAGGAGATAGCTAGCAGGCTTTTCTCTAACCATGTCATCACACATTTTGGTGTTCCAAAAGCTATAAAGTTGCCCATCATGGAAAACATTTCCACAATCACATGATGTCCAAAATAACTCTTAATTTTGGACTTTACAATGAAATTCATACTCCCTATTATCCTCGTGTGAACGAGCAAGTTGAGGCTATCAATAAAGTTGTCAAAAATATGATTCAACGTATGTAGGGGTCCATAAATCAAACTCAAATTCGTTTTCCTTTTTTTCTTCTCTTTGTGGGCAGCTTGAAACTTGCTAGGAATGCTAATTTATGGTCTAGAAGTTATCCTTCTTATTGAATGTGAGATTTTGTCACTGAAACTTCATACAGAAATCCTTCCTACCACTTTTTAGTAGAAGACGAGTGTCTCTTTCAATTGATGCACTTAGATGAGACCCGACGTGATGTTGCTTGCCAATGAAGGTTAGAAGAGACGTATCAAGGCACAATATGACAAGAGTTGCAAGCCTCATGTATTCTCATAATGATACCTTGTTCTTCTTTACAATCAAGAATCTAATAAATTTAGGGGTTAGGAAGGTTCAAACAAATGTGTTTAGGTCCATATATTTTCAATAGAAGTTCTTGCTAAAGGGCCTATGAGCTAGTCATTTTGATGTGGAGTTCTATTTGGCACATCATAGAAATGGGTTGTAATGGAAGGAAATACTATGATCTCGTTTTGTGTAGTGAATTGTGTACATAATGTAAATAGGTGTGTGTTTGTAGTGTGTCCCTTCATGTTTCTTCGTCGTTAAACTCGTTTACACTTGGTTTGCGTATTAGCATCCCCGGAACCACATGTTGCTTATGTTGATGGTGCTAGTCATAGTACTCGTAATATATATCTCTACAAAATGGGCTATATTTTCCAAATGGTGAGTTACCGATTCTACAAGGAATTTGTATCACCACTCTACTAATAACACCATTGGAGATAAGGCGTTGATGAAAACTACTGCTCATGCTTTTTCTACATGGTATCCATCGTATATATCAGCATCGACTCACAACTTGTATTACTACATTTGACTAATGTCTACTCATTATAAGCCCAACCATTCTTCTCATGTTCCTATGGTTCGCCTTTCATAAATACAATTTGATTTCATGCAATATCAACATATTTCTAGAAATTCAAATGTATTGATGATGCACCAGTCAACTGCTCTAGATCGAAATTTACACACATGTAAATAGTTTCAATACACATAACATCCATTGAAAAATGATCATATAAAAAAATAAGAAACAAAGAAGATAAGATAGATATATAAAATGTTTGGATTTAAAGAAATTGTGTCCGAGACACCTATGGCCACACGTCCTCGTACATGAAAATATGGTTATAAACCTCCTCAGTAGACTAATCATAATTATCATGATAACATGCCACTACATGAGCTAGATTACGCGATAGATGACCAATCATGTACCTAGAACTTAGACAATATGTCGATTAAATTGCATAGGAAGTTGGTCAAATTATGGTATCATCTATGACATGTGTCACCCCCCCTCCATGTGATGTTATACTCTCATGACCGAGATCCTTTAGTACTTTCCGATGTCGCTACAAACAGGACAGTGTTGCTACCTATTGTAGGTCTCCGCACGTTGAATATAAGGATGCACTCAATGGTGTCGAAATATTCCAATATCTACAAGTAAAAATCAATAGTTTAGTCTCAAACATCAAAACACAAAAAAATTGTAAAACTCAAAATTAAAAATGGTAGAAATATCTTACGCATAACACCCCATTGCTACATATGGATAATCATCCACCATAATAAACTAAATGTGTAAACACCCCCAAAGAAAATTAGTGTGAATCTCATGGATGGTGGAACCGCAGACATGACATGTGGTGATCTATTCACCGCCTCTCATTTTGTGGAACTCTTGCATCGCCGTAGTGATATATACCGAGGTTGTAACAATGAAAAAATTTTCTAGAGAAAAGGATACCAAGACGGTTGAGAATGCAGCAAGATGATGGAGCTAGTGAAATGAAGTCGCTCACTAAGTGGGTCACAGTGTTCCCAAAGCAAAGTCTATTTTTAGATCATGTCTATTTTTGGCATATTATTTTAGCATAATTTGGGGAATTCTACTTGGAGATTCTTGGATGGATGCGACATGCTCATAGTGTGCAGATGAGACTCATTTTTAGGACCCGTGCTATTTTTAGACCGATCTCCTAAAAATACAGTCAAATATTATTTACCCTTATCAATATTTTGACTATGTACCACAGCTTACTTCCTCGCGCACTTTACTGAGTCAGGTGGTTTCATAAACCGACACATGAATCATCACGTGGTTCCTAGGGTTTGATGGTGGCATCTTGCATGGTTTACTTCTGTATTAATTTCTGTGCAAGTGTAAGCTGGAGGAGCACCTGACAAAATAGTGAGCCGTGTTCTATTTATTTCAACAATCCAGTTGAGATTATTAACTAGCTAATCAACTAGATATGATTGAGTAAATTAAATAATATCACTACTAAATATTAACTCATTAGTCAACTCAAGAACACTTCACTACTGCTAGCATGATCAAGCCTGAAGAAGACCAAGAAAGAGATAGATGAAAGGCAGAGTTAGCTATCATTGTAACTATACTGTCATTATTTGGTAACACATAGATAAAGTGGAGTAAGCTATGAGTATTGCAAAGTTAGGCTGGTGGTTTATCTATATGAGGCCATCACCTAGCATTAAACACGCAATAGAGGTCAAGTTATCAAGTGGCTATGATTGGAGCAAGTGATTTGCTAGATCTAGCTTTCTGATAGTGTGTATGAGTGTAGTGCATGAGAGCTTGTGAAGAGTTTTGTACTATGATTGTTACATGATTTAATATAATATACACAATAGTCAAAGTGGGTTTTCACTATATAGTTTTCCCCTATACATACCGAGTTAATGTGTGATTGATTTGATGTGCGATTGCTTCTATATTATTTCCGCATGTGACAATTAATCGTGGAAGAATATGTGTTATGCATGCAATTTAAAATTGATGTATGATCATGTTAATCTTCATTGAATAAGTGATTTATTCAAATTAATTTCTACATGGTATCTATGAGCGAGATTAATTGTCGAAGTCTACGCATCGTAAACTTATTTCCTCGTATTTAGTTCCAGACAAAGTGCTGGCCCTCCGGAATATTCATCCTTCTTTGTAAGGTGAAAGATCCGTAAATGCCCTTGCAATTGGACCGATTTGGAACAATTTGTTTTCAAGCAGATCTAAGCGACAGAGCTTTGAGTTTGGAATTCGAATTTTAAGGTTGTTCTTCTTTGGTGCTTGTTGAAAGATGTCTTCTTTCAATGGTTTGCGACTCGAATATGCTCTTTGAAGGCGCTTCTTGAATTATGTTGCATGGAAAGATCGAATGGAAGCAAGTTGTTAGAAGATAATGGTCCTAAGGAGTTCGGTGGACAGCACATGTCCCAGCGTCCACCGATGCGCCTTGGTCGATGGCTGGCAAAGAAGATCGCGAAATGTCGATAATCCTGCTGAGTGGCCAAGGATCATATTGTATCCACCTTCATGGTAAGGCTACTCCATACTTAATGTGGGAAAGCTTCGATTGACCATTCCAGTAAGAGTGACCAGCGAGTCAAGCGTCAAAGACAAGCTCAGAACATCAAGATGAGAAGGGCGACAAGATCGCCAAATACCCACGAAGTTCACCCGAAAGGCGAGGATGAGCCGGGGCGGTGGGGTGGCGACCAAAGTTTCGACCCACTGCATGCTTAGTTTCGTTACGTCGACCTGTGTTCTTGGATGGGGCCACAGCGTCATTTCATAAGATGACGGGAGATCGGAGTTGTTCTCGTATCCGAGGACAAGGATTTGGGTATGTACACATCGAGATGGGCGATGACTATGAGACACAAGCATGATCGGGTATCGGTACCGTATTCTTCGTAGGAGTCCTGCAAACCCTTTGTACCGAAGGATGTCATGGCGTACCGATTAAGAAGAACCGACGTAGCGATGTTGGAGGACAGTGGGTATGATGGTCTTCGTCGAAGGAAAGCTTTCCCCGGCGAAAGAAGACTGTCAGGAGAGACCTTGAAGACAGGGTTCGGAACTCGAACCTTTATCGCCTGTAGATGACCGCGCAGCCTATGGTACGCAAGGTCGGAGATGTGGTGAGTCGGGGATGATGAGGGCGAACTATGGCACAGAGATTGGGCCATCTTTCACCATGGAGTTTTCGAAGATTCTTTGCAACAGTATTTCACCGGACTTCCTAAGGGCACTGCCGCGCCGTACTGCCAGCAAGGGGTGTACTTTAGGGTTAAGGGGAAAGCCACCACGAGAAGGATAGTCGCGCCACGACGATCCTTGAGAGAGCTACGCGTACGTGTGTGGTCCTTTCGCTTGCTTCGACAGTTGGTGCCACGTATTGCGCATCTTTGTTGATGATTTCTTCTCGAGTGTCGGATCTTCTTCATGCAGATGAAGAGCGACATTCGCGAAGTTCCGTGAGTTTAAAGCACCGGGTTTATATAGGCGAGCTCAGAAGAAGGTGATTGTTTCAAGGAGTGATACCCGTGTGAATTCATCTTTACCGACTCCGCGGAGTTTCCGCAACGCGGTAAGGGACCCGAGAGAGGCCTATCGCACCTCACAACCCACGGCGAACGTGGGGGTGGTCGAGCGAAGAACAAAACGCATCGTGGGTGTCAAGACGGCGTATGTTGTATGATCGTGGCTCACCTTCTCACTTGTGGGCCGAGGCAGTAACACATCGCTATAAAGAACTTGCGGTCCTCACAAGGTTCTTGGCATGAGCACACCGTAGGAGGCTTATTTCAAAAGAGGCCCTATATTTCCCATTTGCGGATTTTCTTTACCTCCCGTTCACATGTGACCAAGGATGCAAGAAGGAAGCCGGATCCAACTGGCCGAGGTTGGAATATTTGTGGGTAATAATTTCCACACCCTTACAACTATCGAGTGTATGCTTTACGGGGGCCGCGCATCGTTAAAGCACCAGATACAAAATTTCGTGAGGAGAAAGCCATGCGTGTTCGCTGAGAGGGAGCTACCTGCATGCGTACGAGGAGTCAAGAAGTTCCCAAGGAGGAGCTTCTCGCATGGATCAGCCACAAGAGGAGTGTTCCAGAGGTGGAAGAAACTGCCCGTGCGGGCCGCCAACCATCGCAGGGCGCATGCGCACCGCGGTGGCCGAGCGACCGTTCTTCCCAGATGCGCAGAGGGTCGGTGACCCTCACCTACGTTACCAGTCACAGCACAGAGACAACAACGCATCGGCACACCCACATGGCTCTTATGAGTCATCAAAGCGTACAGAGTCATCCTCTTTTATAGTCGGGAGGAACCTGATGCTGATGCCATGACTTAAGAACATGATTCATCATCGTAACAGGGCAGCATGGGAGATTGTCCCACATCGTCAGAAACCGGGGCCAGTAGGTTCCACATGGATTCACAAAAGGAAGCAAAGCGCGGTCGATCAGAGTGTGGAGAAGTACAAGGCGAGATTTTTGTCGGTCAGGGTTTCGGCGGACGAGGGGGACCGACTATGAGGAGACTTTTGCACCTCGTCGCAAGGTACTCTTCCACACGACGATCTCGTTTCCCGGGCCACAGATGGGGTGGCACATTCATCGTATGGATGTGAAGGACCGCGTTCCTCAATGGAGTTATTGAGGAAGAGGTACATGAGCAGCCTCGTTTTGAGATCTTCGGGGCAGCGAGGTCGTATGTGCCGACTCAAGAGAGCAATCGTATTTGCTGAAGCAACACCTCGTGCTTGGTACACTCTGACAGAGTGGGCTTATCACCCAAGCCGATTCTGGAAGAGTGAGGCGGATCCAAACTCGGTACTCGCATTGTGAGGAGTCGTTGATCATCGATCAGGCGAGATGATCTGATTTTTGACCGGCGATTTGTGCGCTGATACTTTCATGCAAGGAGGATTCTGCACGAGAGTTTGATGGCGACCCCGGGCATCCTTCATTATTTCCTGGGATTGGAGATTTGGCAGCGCAGTGGAGGACTGTTTGTTTCTCAGGGCAAGTATGCCCGGGAGATTCTAGAGAGGTTCAACATGCAGGGCTGCAAGCCTGTTGATACCCCTCTTCCTGGAGGATGGAGGAAGGGAGATGCTGCTTCGGAGGAGGTAGTGGATGCCACTGTCTATCGACAGTTGGTGGGGTCGTTGATGTATTTGGTCATTGATTTACATCCTGATGAGAAAAGTAAAGGCTAACCAATGCCAGAGCATATGCAGGTTTCTGCACAAGCTCTTGCAAGTGGCAAGCATGTGGCTATGCCATCAGAGGTACATCGATATGGTCTATGTATTGCATAGATAGATGGAGTGAAACTTTCCAAGCCTCACTGATGGCTGGGCAGTGGAGCCCACACCAGGTTATACCCTCTGAGGAGTTTTCAGCATTGGCTCATATTAGCCTTCAGCACAGCCAGGAGCGGTGATCCACTCCAGCCTGGGAAGAGGCCGAGTACATGGCAGCAAGCTTGGCTGCATGTGAGGCTATTTGGATGAGGAAGATCCTCGCAGGTTTGTTCAGGTTGCATTTGGAGCCTACAGATTCATCAGATAACCGTAGCCGTGCTCAAGCCTTGCCATCCACAAGATTTCATGATAGTCCAAACATATCGACATCAAACACCATATCGAGGGATTTGTGTTCGGCGTGAGACTTGATGCCTGTATATTCGTATTCTTAGAGGGATCGGGAGGCCTGGCATCCGACGAACAGCCACTGCCAAGAGGTCTGACCTGTTGAGGGTGATTGCATGATAATCCATTTCTTTTGCTGAGGAAGGTTAGTTTAAGATGATGGAGATTAGTGAAATGAAGTCGCCTTCACTAAGTGGGCCCGCAGGCAAATTCTGGCGCAAAGTCTATTTTTAGACTATGTCTATTTTTAGACATACGGAGCATAATTTGGGAAATCTACTTGGAGATTCTTGGAGTATGCGACATGTCGGTAAAAATAGATGAGACCCTTATTTTTAGGACCCGGGCTATTTTTAGACTGATCTCCTAAAAATATGGAAGTCAAATATTATTTACCCTTAATAATATTTTGACTATAAATAGCAGTTTACTCTCTTGGCGCACTTCAGTTTGAGTCATGGAGGTGACTCATGCAACTGACACAAGGAATCACGTGGTTCCTAGGGTTTTATGGCATCTTGCATGGTTGGCTTCAGTTAGACTTCAGTGGCAGAAGTTTTGGAGGAGTTAACGGGACAAATAGTGGAGTTGTGTTCTATTTATTTCAGTTGAACTAGTTGAGATTAGTTAACTAGCAAATCAACTAGATATGAGTGGAGTAAATTAAATAATATTTAATTTACTAAATATTAACTCATTAGTCAACTCAAGAACACTTCAGTTCACTACAGTGCATGATCAGTTCAGTGAAGACCAGTGAAAGAGATAGATGAAAGGGCAGAGTTAGCTATCAGTTGTAACTATACTGTTGCTATTTGCAACACATAGATAGGTGGAGTAAGCTATGAGTATTGCAAAGTTTAGGCTGGTGGTTTATCTATATAAAGAGGCCATCCCATAGCTTTGAAATACGCAATCAAGGCTGGCTATCAAGTGGCTAAGGATTGGAGCAAGTGATTTGCTAGATCTAGCTTGATAGTGTGTAGCATGGGAGGTAGTGCATAAGAGCTTGTGAAGAGTTTTGTACTATGATTGTTACATGATTTCTCCATTATAATATACACAATAGCTGCGGGGTTTTCAGCTATAGGCTTTCCCCATACATACTGAGTTAATGTGTGATTGATTTGATGTGCGATTGCTTCTATATATTATTTCCGCATGTGACAATTAATTGTGGAAGAAGGTTATGTGTTATGCATGCAATTCGAAATTGATGTATGATCGGGTTAATCTTCATTGAATAAGTGATTTATTCAGCTAATTTCTACAAGAACAAACTGAAATGGATTGGCTGTTGCAAAAACATAGGTTTTTCGTAGAAGAATGTAATGCCGGAGTCGCTGCACAGCATGAACAGCTGCTAAAGCTAACTTTTCTATCGGAGTATACCGAAGTTCAGGTCCTACCAATCCTCGACTAAGATAGTATATAACATGCTCTGCAAGAGCATCATCCTCCTGAACCAGAACCATACCAATGGTAGATTCTGCTGCTGCAAGATACAAAAGGAAATCCCTGCTATAATCAGGTGGACTCAATAAAGGAGCAGAGGTCAATGATTTTTTCAAAGCATCGAATGAGCGTTGAGCGAAGTCATCCCAAAAAAATGGAATTCCCTTCTTCAACAATCTCATAAATCCCTTGGTAACTTTAGCATAATTTACGATAAATCTCCGCAGAAAATTAGCCTTTCCTTGTAGACTTTGAAGTTGACGAATAGAGGACGGGGGAGGCAACAAAAGTATTGCCTCAACCTTGAAGGGATCTACCCTAATCCCTTCCCTAGACACAATGAATCCCAATAACCGACCTGATGTAACCGCGGAAACGCACTTGTTCGGATTCAGTCTAATCTTGTAGAAACGACATCGTTCAAATATTTTCTGGAGGTGAGCAGGATGATCCATTCTCTTTCGAGAATGAGCAGCTAAATCATCCAAATATGCCTCGATAATTTGTTTGATGTCGTGGAAGGCGTATGACATGGCCCGCTGAAAGGTAGCCCCAGCATTTTTAAGACCAAAAGGCATATTCTTGTAAGAAAACGTACCCCAGGGACAAATAAAGGCATTGTTATGCTGATCTTCAAGACAGATAGTAATTTGATTATATCCAGAGAAATTGTCCATGAAGGAGAAAATCTCATTACCGGCACACTCATCGATGATCTGATCTATAAATGGTGTGGGGTAATTATCTTTCGGACATGCTTTATTAAGGTCTCTGAAATCAATGCAAACTCGAATTGTTCCTTGTTTTTTTTCTACGGGAACAGGGTTTGAAACCCATTCAGTCAAAGGAACAGGGAAAATGAATCCCACCTTAAGTAGCTTCTCCACCTCAGCTTTGATAGCTGCTGCCTTCCTAGGATTGACCGGATGAATTTTTTGCCTCACAGGCTTAGCGTTTTCGTAAGTCTTGATCTCATGCTGGACAATAGATGGATCTATACCAGGCATTTCCTCATAAGACCAAGCGAATACATCCCTATACTCTTTAAAGAGCTCGGTGTAAATCTGAATCTCTTCATGGGAACATTCAGCTCCGATGAAGACATTCTCAATAATATTGGGATCCTTGGAAATGTTCACCGGGATAGTAGGAGAAATCACAACCATGTTCCCTTCAGCATAAACCTGTGTTGGTGCTAAAGGGTTCAGGACTGGGCGAACAGGACCAGGAGACTGAGGACTTGGAAAACTTGTTTCAACTTCGCTCAAATCAGGTAAAAAGTAAGATCGATGATGCAAATCATCCCACGGTCTATCTATACCAGTCATAGCTTCCAGGATGGCCTCTTCAGATGGAAGAGTGGTATCAAGGCAATCCTGGGCAGAAGAAGAACTAAGTGTCCAAGCCGGAGCCACATCTCCATCCAACTCTTCCGGTGAAAGAGGAGCTGGGATGGACTCTGCAGAGTCAACAATAGACTGATAAGCAATCTCAGCTGCAGACATTGGAAATGCCATTCCACCCACTTGAACTTCCGCTAATGTGGCGGTAGGGGAAGGTAAGGTCCAAGGGTCCGAAAAATAATGAGTTCTGAAGAACTCTCTTCGAAGAGGAGCCTTGGAGGATGAAATTTCATTTATATGAACCGTAGGAGGTGGAATATAAAAAGTACCCATCAAGGAATAATACATTCCAACCCTAAATTCTCAACAGGAGCCTTGGTATTATCCAACTTTAGAATAGTTGAGTCAGTAGATGCATTCAGGTCTACAGGAGGACAGTCCAGTTGATCCACTGTAACAATCCTCCCTTCGTGAGGGAAACAAATAATCCGAAACAATGAAGATGCAATGGCATCCATCTCATAAATCCAGTTTCTCCCCAACAGAAGGTTTTAGTCCAAGCTTGCATCAACTATCTCTACCTCAATATTTACAGTTTTTCCCCCAACACAGATGGGCAAAGCTGGGACAATACCATGCGGTCTGTGAGAATGACCATCAAACGCAGTCAGAATAGTAGCAGATGGAACAGCTGTGGGAGATCCAATTCCCTTCCAGCATGTGAGAGACATCACACAAGTGGAAGCACCCTCATCAATGACCGTCCGAAAAATATTGCATTTCCGGTACGATGATTTAATATGGAAAGCCATATGATGGGGGGGTCTCTTTTTAAAATTAGTCATATCAAATGTAATCATAAGAGAATTATTTGGATCGACAACCCTAAGAGCAGTGAGCAGAGCACTGCGCTGAGCCGGACAAGATTGGAGCACCTCAAGAGCCGACATGGCACAAGGACTCTGCACCAAATATTCCACAATAGAGTAGTTCTGGGCAGCCCTAGCATTTGGATTAATCGTCGTGCGCTTCATAGATGCTTTTGGCATCCGAGGTATAGGCTCAACAGTAGGCCTCGTAATATGAAGCGGCTCAGTAGCATCGGGAGCACCCTTAGCTTTTGAAGACTCTTCTTCGCCATAATCACGGGATCTCGTAGTGACATCCACGTGAGCACTCATCATGAATATGTTTGATGGAATTTTCCCTTCCTGGGTGCCCCCAGAGGAAGCCCCAGGATTTTGATTCGCGCCAACAACTAGCTGTTGCCCTTGGGGAAAAGGGTTTGTCAACACAGCCTGGGAACTGGAAGAACCCTGCTAAGCTAACAAGCGCTGCACATCCTGAATTTTAGGGAAAAGGTGTGTGAGATGGTCTCCAGCACACAACTTGCATGGAAACTTCACTTTCTTTTTATCCTTTGGACCCTCACCAACATGATCGTTGGTTTTATTCACATTACCCTTCCCATTATTGCCCTTTTTATTATTATTCTGTCCCTTCTTCTTGCCTTCGGATTGTTGATTTCCTTTGGGATCGGAAGTTTGGACAACATTTATCGACAAAGATTGGGAAGGCGATGACTCAGCAGGCACAGCCTGACGAGAAGGAGCAGATTGTATAGACAACTGTTGTAACTGAGTAAGCAGGTTAGCTGCACCACTATTGATCGACCCAATAAGTCCATCACCATGAGGACCAGGCTTAGTTTTGGATAAATCTAATTTGGAGTGAGGAGCATTGGGAAAATATTTATGAAGGACCCCAGACTGAGAATAGATCAGTTCCAGCTGCTGGGCCCTAAAAATGGCCTGTTCCTCAGAAAATACCCCAGAAAGGGATACATCTTTAGAAATGTCTCACTGCAGAGATTTCAGAACCATTCCAAAAGGAATTCTCCTGGAATATGAGCTTTAATAAGCCTCTTCCTTCTCCGCCATTCCTGAATGTGGTCAGAAATGTGGGTTGCGTCGTCCTGTTTAAAATTAGCTAAGAGTTCAGTCCCGACATCATAATAGACAGGCAACTGGAAATGATTTAGAAATGTAACAGCCAGATCTCCAAATGTAGCAAAACTGCCCCCAGTTAACTCAATATACCACTTGGCAACATTTCCAGTTAAGGTGCGTTGAAACAATCTCAACCTAATCGAATCATCGATCAGGGAGTTAGAAGAGCACCATAAATGGAAAGTGGTGATGTGATTATCCAGATCCTCTCCATTATTGCCTTCAAACTTTGGAATGTCTGAAGGTAGTTTGGTTGGGACCGGAGGCCACCCCGGACTGTACCGGATTGGATCATTCGTCAATTTCGACAGATCTGGCAAGTTTAACGTTGCTAGAAAAGGTAAACGAGGTGGAGCCTGAGGATTCCATCCTTGATGGGATGAATTCCCTACATTCTGAAAAGAATACCCTGGATTTGATAAGGCACCAGGTTGCCAGAAAGAACTCGTAGAAAAAGGAGAAGAACCTCCTCCCAACATAGAGTTACCAAAGACCGGACCAGTTCCCCCACCTGAAGTATTGAATGAAGAGGAAAGCCCCTGATAGGGATTCCAGACATTAGAAAGAGGGGAAAAATTCTGATAAGCACTCGACGAAGGGAAAGAAGCATTCCCTTGGTGACCAGCGTAAAACTGATTTCCTGCCCCCGCTGTAGTGAATACAGGGTTCCAAACTATAAAAGTTGTCGAATTCTAACCTCCAGACCAAGGGTTGAAACTCTGAGTCTGAGAAGTAAACGGAAAGGACCCTAAAGAAGGATTCGAACTAGGAATATGCCCAGTTCCAAAGGGGAACCCTTGAAAAGAAGCTGATCCACTTTCAGCTGCTTTAAATATATGGGTGGGAGATCTACTAAGAATAGCTTTAGTGTTGAATTAATAAAGAACTCATTAGTGCATCCCAGAACAGAGGATCTCAGATTATAGCATGTGCTTGGGTGAAACCAGAGCCAAACACAACAGTACTAGAAGCAATCGAAGATATAGCAATAGTGCCTCTTCCTTCTACAGAAGTAGGAGTCTGAATGCCTGCAGCACTCACAGCAGAAGTCGCGTTCCCAGTCGTGGCCATCGAAAGGTATGAATAATATGGAGGATCTTCCGGTCTCTCTGACTCAGGTCCGATGTATTCAACAATGAATGGATAATCAGGAGGAAGAGGAGATGGAAGTGACTCAGAGGGTTGAGATACTTCCTCTACTTGTACTTCTTCTTCCTGCGGAAATAAGACTCTCGAGGTGAGCAGAGCGCTCCTCTCGGAACCAACACCAGAACCAGCTACGAAACCTTCAATCCCTTGTGGAGGATCTCTCTCCACTGCGTCAGACGCCACAGGGTGATACTCACCCGCTAAATTACTCCTACGCCTTCTTGAAGAAGGCTCTGGACTCTCGAGAGATAACCCCCGGATTCTCCTCGATCGACGAGGCGCTTGATCAGCCACTTTAACAAATTTTAATTAGACTCAAAAAGTATAAAGCTAGGCAAGCTAGGAGCAAAGAGCACTCACTACAAAAAATCCCTGAGATACAATCAAGCAAACAAATTTCAGGTATTTCTGCTTCGGGTGATTAGGACCGGACACCAAAATATAAGAAAGCGAAGAATAGGATCTCCCGAAAGTAGTCTGGTATAATTACGGCCCATGCCTACTAGCGAAGGTAATAGAAACAGTTACGCTGACCTCCTAACAACAGCCTTTGCCGGCACAAGTACCTAAGCTTCGCAAGGGCACCCCCCAGAAGTACTGCTGGAAGTGATACGACGTCTGCCTCAGGTACCACGGGTATTCCCCCCCGCAGTCACCTATGTGGAACCTAGGAATGGCAACTATGGGCACCAATCCATGTCAGAAGCCGGGCGGAACGGTCTTGAGGCAAGATCCAACAAATCAGAGAGGGGGTATCTCTCTTCTCGGCCTTCACTTCCCCTCGCGCTTGACTCTCTGGAGGAGAGCTTTCCCGGTCCACCTAACGGAGTTGGATTTCGCTCAATTAATCAACTTCTATGTTTTTTTTGAGCGGCCTTGGAGAGTTAACTCTCCACTCACCTAATCCAAGGCCCTACAACCTAGCTAGTTGGTGTATGACACTTAATAAAAAACTTGCTAGTTGCTTTTAAATTATAGCGCTTATTTTAATCGGCTGTTATATTAAGTCAAAGGGATACGGAAATGAAACTCATGGTGTTTTGTGACACAGAAAAGAAATTAATAAAAACCAAACTACATGAAAATGCAGTAATTGCCTTTCAATGAAAATAAATTTCTACACGGGTTCTACGAGACTAAAATTTTTTTATTTTTCTTTTCAGATAACAAACTCACACTCGCAAAAACTATGAAAAATACTATAAATGCTTAAGTGCACCTAATGCAAATAACTAAGAGCATGCAAATTCTAAGATGCAAAATCTACTAAAGCAGAGAGAAATTTCCCAAAGATCCTTCAGTTTTATATATTTTTGATCGTCCACAAAACTAGTTCCCAAAAGCAGAAACTCTCAATATGAAGACATCAAACTATGCTTGAAAACAAGAGGAAGAAACCAATGACAATTCCTTTCCAAAATCAATTCAAAAACCAAAGGCAAGAAATCTCAACAAAGCTTCAAAAGATATAACGAAACGAAAAAAAAAATGCAAAACAAAAGCAAATGACAAAAAAAAATGTTTTTTTGAGCTTTTGAATTTTATAAAAAGAAGAGCTCGAAGAGACCAAGAAAACTATCAAATCCCAAGCCAAACAACCCTGAATTTCAAGAAAAACTTCAAAAATGCTTCAAATCTTATAGGGCTACCTAGTAGCAAGATTTATATGAGCAAAAGAAGACAAGAAATTCAGTAACTCAGCTTTCAATCAGTTGGAAACAGTTGGCCACGTGCTGGGGTGGTTGAACTACTGGAGTAACCATCAACCAACCCGAAAATAGGAAATTTTTATATATATTTTTAATGATTTTAATGGCATACGCAGAAAAGTACATGTGGAATCGCGTGTACACGCGGAAAAGTCTGGGCATACCCACGTATGGGATTTTTAACACTGTTTTTTATAAATTTTGTTCAATTATGTGGGAATGGGTGCCCAAGGCCATAGAGACAATCATGAATCACATGAGGGTGAAAAATGATGCTATAACAACCCTCAAAGAGATGAACAATGGGTGATCACAAGGTTATGCTGGCCAAAGTTGCCCAAGCAACACCAGCTGTTTGTGTGAACCAAGGAGCAAGAGCTGAAGAAGAGGACTCAATTGTTGGCCACCCAACAATTTCAGTCCATTGCAGCATAGAGAGAGAGAGTTGAACTGCGTCAGAAGGCATAACTTGAAGGAAAAACATCCTTGCGTAGGGTCCTAGAGCCTCTACCTAGGCCCTTCAGCAAGTGGGTAAGATTTGTATTCATTCCAAGCATTCAATGAGAAGAAGGCCATCGAGCTGTTGTTTACCTTGTTATTGTTTGGAACTCTCTATTTAGCTTCTTTTTGTGTTTTTAGTTTTACATTTTAACAGAGCATACTTAAGTGTATTACTTCATTTTAAGTCTTATACTTCTGAGCTCCCCCCAGATACTGCCTGTTACTTATGGTTTATAGAAAAGACCACATTCTCTAGATGCATGCGATTTCGTACACCCATGTGTCGAATCCACCACAACAGGATTGGCAACTCCACTGGTGTGTTTCAAGTTTATGTGGTTGTGCCATTGTTTGCAGGAGACCCTTAGTCTATGCTAGAGTGGAGCTGACAGTCCTTTGACCTATCTTGTAGTCCCTAGACTCACTGAGGTGACAGACTGAAGAAGGCAGCTCCTAATTTTTTTTACTTGCAAGAATTTTGCGTGCTGTTTTTACACATAGACGCGCAGGGTGCGCGTTCAGGAGTGACCTGCGCGCAGGAAGGCGCACCTGTCAGAATTTTTTGCACGCAATTTGCAGAGAGATTTTTTATCCCTATCTGCTACATTTTTTCTGCTTGTAAGTGTGTTGGGCAGCCCCTAATGTATCTGCCAACACCTGTGTTGATACCCCACAAATTCTGAAAATTGATTTTTGCTGCTTTTTGTAGGCATTTAGTTAGTTTTCATTTAAGTTGGTTTTTTGCAAAAAGTGTTCACATAGTTTAAGTAGGGGGCGAATTAACCATTTCTTTCCGAACAATTTATGTTTTTTGCAAATTCTGGTATGCACACTTAGTCTAACTAGTCCAAGTAAGTGGCTCATGAACACACATGCATAAGCTAGTGTAGAAATTGTTTAGTTTAAATTTCAATTTTTGCATTTAGGAAATTGTAGGACTATGATTGAATCAAAAGTTAGAGCAAGTAATCTTTGTTGTCTTTGCGCCATTGGGTGACCCTAGACAAGCATATGAACACTCTACATTTGTGACTCGCCATCTCCCTTTAGTCACTCACATAGACTAATTAGGAGGTTTTGGAAGCGGCCCATTATCCGCAAATGCTTTTTATTTGAGCAAGGAACAACATCACATAGTTTAACTAGGGGACTTTTGTAAAGGATCACCGATATCCACATGTTCAAATTATGAGATTGTTCACCATACGCTCACACACATACACCCACTAAGAAAATAAATCCACCTAAAAATAACTTAAACCAACTCACTAAATTCTCCCCACAGGGGCCACAAGAGAAATTATAGCTTAAGTTAGGATCAAGGGGGTAGGCATCCAATAAGCCGCCTTGATCACGCTTCACATTTGAAACATAGAAGTTTCATTTTTAGGGAGCTTAAAATACACATATTAGCCCACGGAAAAGAAAACCTGAGCGCGAAAGAGACCCGATTCAGAGGGGGTTAGGCTTAGGCGCAGTGTGTGCGGTATCAGTTGAGGCTACCTGACCTGTCTGATACTCGGTACTATTAGCTGACTACCAAGAATCCCAAGACTCGAACACTCACGTGGGACGATGGTTCTTAGTGGCCAAAACTAGGGCATCCTTTACCCTATAGGTGACGGTGCAGGCAAGCACCATACCCTCTACCCTTATCTTGGTTGATTCTCTTCGGCTGACTAGGGGCGTCGCTAGTTCTGTCAGGACGTTGTGCCAGCACTCGCAAGAAATCCTCTCAAGGTACAGTTTCTTTTGAGAGTGTGAGGATGTTATTAGGTCTTCTAGGATTTTTGAGTATCATGCGCAAACAAACAAAACCATTTTTTTCTTGATTGATCACATAGATTAAATTAAAGGAAAATCATTTCATTTTCGCTTTTTTTTATGTATGTGGCCATAGATTTGTCATGATCATAGAATCAGTCCCCTCAAATTTTTTTTCCAAAACCTAACATGGACGACCCTCAAAAGCTTCCAACAGAACCTTGTCGGTCTAGGCGTCTTTTGGACCTCCCCCCATTAACGGGAGGGGTTCCAAGTCTTTCGCCATTTAGGCGTCAAAGACGGAACATTGCCATAGTGGTTGGTTCCTCCTTTCTAGGAGAAACCTTTGTTGGGAACCCTAATCGGTCTCCCAACACCACACCGCACATCACTCCCCCCTCATCCCCTAGGGGGGCAGAAGAGTGCATCCCATACGGGAAGCCAGTTGAATTCACAACCAGGTACGTCACAGAATAACCCTCGTTCTAACCAAAAATTCGTGTCTTCACACGTTGCCATGGCGTCAACCTCTTAGTCACCCTTATTAGCAGCGTTAAATCTACTAGATTTAACCAAGCTCACCAATGACCCCATCGCGCACGACCCCAATTGGCCTCCCATGCCCACGAAGCTCCCTTCAGACATACCAAATTTTGAGGGAAAGCAAGCGGAAGACCCAGGGAATCATATAATGACCTTTCACTTGTGGTGCTCATCGAATAGCATCATTGATGATACTATTCGATTGAGGCTATTTCAATGCACTCTCATGGGAGTGGCCGCGAAATGGTACGTCGAGCAACCCCCTGCTTCACATAGAACCTTTAGCGCCCTCGCTACTGTGTTCCTCACATACTTTCACTTACCCATTCACCATGATTTAGGAATGGAATTACTGACTCATTTAAGACAATCTCCCTCTACCCACATTTCTGAACATCTCCACGAGTGGAGACGACGTCGTAGCTTATGCAAAGCTCAACTCGACGACCGAGTCCTTTTAGATTTATTCTTGAAAAATCTGACAGCAGAGATTTCAATGGATGTGGCACAACATAACCCCACATCCGAAGAGGACGCAATCAGTAAAGCCCAGCAGCTTGAACTGATTTATATGCAATCAGGATACATATACAATATCCTGCCTAACGCCCCGCGTCTGCAATCTTATCAATAATTTCCAGGTGCGTCAAACTCTGCAGACAGACTTATTGGGTCAATGACCCAAGGGTACCTAGGTAGCAGCAGTCAGAATCCCAGCTATACACATGGGTCTACCCAAAACGTGTCTCAACCCGGATTTCAAAGTCATCATATGCAGCAGAAAAATTTGACTAATGGGGTGCCAACATATCACCATAGAGGACCTTACCCTCCGGCTGGGGGGGCCTAGTACGCAGGAAGAAAAAATGACAGAAGAATTCCCCCCCAATAGCCAGGTGAAAATATGGGACAACAGTATGCTCAGTCCCAAGCACATAACCCACCAACGCAGAACAATGCACAGGTGAACTTTGTGCAACCGTCCCAAGATCAACCACACCAGTATGATCAAGAGAATTACCCTCCCAATGTGTTCAAAATAAAGGTAAAAAAAAAACCCAAAGGGAACCCTGGATAGGGGGGTAGCAGTCAACAACACCCACCACGACCCCGGCCTGGAGATAACTTCAACTGGAACTAGAACTAGGAGCCAAGCAATGCTCAAAATCAAGGCTAAAGGCCACCTCTACGAACAAACCATTCTTGTTCGATATGCGGTGAGTACGGGCACTATACTCACCACTGTCCCGAACTAACTGAGCTTAAAAAGCTTCAGAGTAACCGAGGACAAGGAGGATCTTCCCAGACAACTACAGTCATGCAAGAACCCTTCCCCTATCAAGGAACGTTTAGCACTCAGCAGCAAAACCCCAACGATTCCGAGAAAAACAACCATGAAATTTACATGGCCGGCGAAGAAATGTTTTTTCAAACCCGGAATCGCAACTACGACACCCCACCAGACACCGGTTCATTAGGGGCTAGTACGTCCGTGCCGACTGCACCTTTGACCATTCCAAATATTCCTTTGGAACCATTGCCAAAAATGGTTAAAGGGCCTAATAGGCGAGTAGGTAACTACTCCAAAGTAGCCCACAATTACAACATTGTAGATGATTTAGCCCAGTCACCTGCTGCTATGTCTGCTTTGGAGGTATTATAGTCGTGCCCAAAGCAGCGGAAAGCCCTACTTTCCGCCTTAGGTGCCATCGACCTCGCCGAAACGCACATGATGGCTTTTGATTTAGAGAAAGCCACCCCTAGGATTCCCTCCATGGTCACCTTCCAGATACCAGTATTGGTATAGAATATCACTATTCACCGATGTGCCATTGACGAGGGTGCATCTACATGCATCATGTCAAAGAATGTATGGCAGAATTTAGGAGCCCCAGAACTCAAACCTTCCTTCATCACTCTCAGGGCATACGATGGTCAGCCCTCGACCCCCGTTGGTCTCTTCCAAAATGTACCAGTCTTCTTAGCTGGAAAAACGGTCCACATAGACATCGAAGTCTTGGACACTCACTTGTATTACAATATACTCCTTGGGTGGAGTTACAGGTAAACCATGTCTGCCATAGCATCCTCCGTTTTCCGCATCATGATGTTCCCCCATGAGGATCGAATCATTACAGTAGACCATCTGGCGCACACTGAAAAGCGTCCTTTGACCAACACAGATATGGCTCTACCTTATGTAGACACAACCACAGATGGTATTTCATGGTATCAAGAATATGGCCCTGGCCAATTCAAACCGTCGTCCGTCCTATGATCCTTCCTAGGAGATCCTCCTATTATCCCTGAGGTATCACCCGATACCACATTGGCCCCGGTATGCATGATGTCCACATCAATCACTGAGGTTAGTCAGGACACGGACTCAAGAAGTAACGACATCGAGGCATCAACTATTGCAGCCTCCTTAGTGTATGATGCCTCCCAAACTCCTTTCCTATACCCACCTCCTGGCTTCACCTCCCAGCAGATCTTGGCAACACTGGTACTACCCAACATATCGTTGGAATTCCCAGTGTGGTACCTCATTCCCCCTCCAGGAATTCCAGCTACCAACGTTATTGCATTTGGATTAAAGCCTCCCGGTCCCGAGGAGCCCCAACCTACCCAAGTAGCAGTCAAAACCGCCCTCGCAAGGGAAATCCCCACTGCAAAACCGACGACCACAATAAAGAAAATTTCCAAGAAAGGAAAGTAAGTGGTGACCCCCACCATGCAGAGGGAGTCATCAGCCTACACTATATGTGATGTCACAGGACACCCTACTCACATATGCCTGGAGTCGGACGAATTAAAACAACTCCTTGGCTGTGAGGCAGGCACCTCAAAACCACATTCCCATAAAAAGTAACTTGCCACCAAAAGTACAGGAAAACCGCTGCGTACTAATCACGCATGCGCCCTCTGTGACACCTATGGGCACTATACCCACCACTTTCCAGAAATACCACGGTATCGGGATGCCTTGCACACAATTGAGCGATCCTATCAAGAGGATCCCTCCATCCCGTCCATTAATGACGAGTCAAACTCCATCTTGTACTTACAAGAGTAGCACCGATATGTAGAGCGCCCCCCAGTATTGCCCATTATACATTGTACGCTATGCGATGAATGTGGCCACTACCTCGAAGAGTGCGCCGCATTGGAACTCATCCACAGATGGTATCCAATTGAAAGGGTCTACTATGTGGGGCTACGGGTAGCACAATTCACATGCCCATTATGCACCGACAATCACTTATTGGAGGATTGTCACTACATACCTCGCTTCCAAATAGCCCTTTCTAGTCTCCGCTCAGCCATAGTTCTTCTTTCCCAAGAAGACGATATGGATGGCGAATCCATCGGTAGCTCCATGACCCAAGCAGAGGATATGAGTGGGTCAATCATGTTCTTGTCAGCCGAATAACGGCCTAGCAAGCAACCCATAGTTACAGTCACACACACGTCATGAAAGCCACCTGCATGCACATTGTGCGAGCAGACGAACCATATAATAATCCACTGCCCCGACCTAGCATCATATCGAAAATGGTACCTCGACCGACCTTAGACCACGCATGATGGGAGACCCATATCACGAACATTTTTCCTGATATGTTAGGGTAATCATTACGACTGACATTGTATTAATGTCTCACGACTACATCCCACTATCGACATGATTAATGCTGTAGAAAATAGGACGAGCGATCTCCAAGAATGGCATAAAAGATACGTCATCGACCCAATGACACCCCCACTACCATGATGGTGTTATAAGCCTGCTTCGACCCCGCCACCAGGATGGTTCGTCATGCCTACTAAGACCATAAAAAAATCACGTAAACCTCAGGCCCAGCCAAAGATAACATGCGGCCTATGCGATCTAAACGATCACCAGATCAATAAATGAAGAGAACTAAAACCCCTTGCAAATAGTCTCCACATAATCACATCTCTCCCTCAAAAGCTTCTCTTTAATCAAGAGAAGATTACATGGACTTACTGCCGAATTTGCTCACACTTTCATCATACATTTAAGTGCATGCATCTCCCCAAACTGAGAGCAGCTAGAGCAACATTAAGTCAGCCACCCACCAAAAAGGGAGGCAGATTCCAACCCACGATGCAAAAATGGAAACATAAGACGCCTTGGTCCACAACAGACCCTTTCCAAATGTCCACATCTGGAACATCGAGTAGTGTAGATTCTCACACTATCTACTCTGTCAGCACTGTGATACCCTGCACCATTTGCACCAGTCATAATCACACACTAAAGAGATGTCCGTTGCTACAAACGTTCATACATCTCTGTGATAAAATCAACTTCCTTCTACCGGGAATTGACTATCCTAGCGGGAAGGCCAACTATCGGCTCACTCAAGACTCCATTGCGGAGATCCTTCCCCTGTCACATGCCAGTGACACAAATCATCACATACGACTTGTGTCATCACACGCCCAAGACAGGATTTAAACAACCCCTCTGTCACAAGATTTAAACAACCCCTCCATCGCATCGCTAACAATATCCTAGACTGGAATGCATCACGAGCAAACCACCATACATAAAAACCAAAAACATGTATATCCATCAGCATAACAAAAATGCATAAACTGAAATAGACATCACACCATGTAGAGCTGCAAAAAAGATCTCTCATATATACATCAAAAAATATGTGTATCAGAGTACAAAAAATAGTATTGCTAGCCCATTGGCCAGCCCAAAAATACAGAGGTCGTCAAAAATAAGGGAAGCATCCTCATAATGGGTGCTTTCCCTGTGTACAAATCTACTCTAGGGGGGTGCCCCCTCAAGAGGAGCACCAGGGCCCACCACTGCTCCTGGTGCCACCACCGGAGCTGCTGTCGCCACTGCGATAGCTACCCGTCGTAGAGTCGGCCGGTAGTCCCTCTCATGGGCCATCACTGTCTCTATCCATATCTCCTTGAAGTCATCCATACGACCTCGAGCAGGCATCCCGTGGGTCAAATGGTCCACTCGACCCCGGAAGTCTTCTAGAGCCTCTACCTAAGCTGTAAGTGCTATGATACGCATCTAAGTCGCATCTGCACGAGCTCTCTCTACTGCTATCTCAGCGGCACCTCTGATGCTTCCCTCACCTGAAGGGCTAGCACTAGCCCCGCCTGGTCCACCGGCACCCTCGCCCGTTCCACCGACGGCACCACCTCCCTGACCACCAGGTGGCCGTGGTGGAGGGTTGTGACCCACCAGCCGGGCCACTAGGCGTCCCACCTCGCCAACATTTGCACGAGTAACCAAAATAATTTCAGTGTCAATAAAAAACACTCAAGAACACAAAAAACTCGAATAAATTCAGAAATATAACACATACCTGCGGGACCCCAAACATAACCAAAAGGGAGACCAATATCTGGATCACCCTGAAAATCCATCCCTGCATAAGGGTATGGCAAAAATATCAGCGGATTGGCCTCAAACCAGGCCTCCGTCGTGTCATTCCAATAATGACCCACTCTGCCACCACCATCGCGTGGCATCACCAGAGCCCACCTTCTCATACGTCGCTTCCTCGACCCCCCGATAGGCACAGGCACTATAGGCCTCAGCAACATGACCCTCTCATACATGATGCTACACAAAATGCTAGCGTACGCAAATGATTTGGATCCACGCTGGACCCTGTTTAGTTCTGACACCATACCATCAAAACAGAAATGGGAAAAATCGAAGAAATGCCCGTTCCTCAAGTGGCGTAAAACTCCCACCTGTGGGCCCGATGCCCGATGTGGCGCAAACGACCCTGCTAATCGCATAATAATAGCCAGAGAGCACCTCTTGTCCACATTTGTCACTGAGGCAATATTGATTCACCCCTCAGTCAGAGGTGCACCACCGCAATGAAGTCGCCGTAACCTGTCCATGTTCACCCGCCCAGCAGGAAGCAGATACCTCAGTGCCTCTCCCTGAGGCATTAATCTGGTCATAAAGTAAATATCTGCCTCCAGATGAATAATAAAGTTTGTCCCCCCTAGGAAAAACATGTTTCTCCTCCGGTGATAATGTCGTATGATATAACGTAGCAATCGGTCCTGTGATCAAAGGCACTCGTTCTCAGCAAATTTCAGGAGGCCCCATGCAGCCAACTGATGGCGCACCCCAGCATCAGCAGCCAGAGCAGTTCGAATCTCAGGCCAATCTCGCTGTCTCCACACTAACCTACCAAGCAATAGTCACCCATCAGTAGAAAGGAGAAAAATCATTAAGGACAGAAAAAAACCCAAGTTTTTTCAAAAAACACCACCCTTGTGCGCCCGTCTCTCAGACAGGCGTGCCATTGCGCAGCTGTTTCATTTACAGGCACGCCCTTGCGCGAAAAAAGGCAGGGACAGCATGCCTTCGCGCAGCTTTACCTGAGAAATACGCGCAAGGGGGGCGCCTATTTCCCTAGATCGCCCGCGCAATCTAGGGCAAAAAACCCCTTTGAGGCCGTACAAACCTAATTTGTACGGCCCCCGGTGTCACCAAACTGGAAAAATAAAAATGCAAGACATCATGAGAGTTACCTCGGAATAGTATCACTAATCCCTGGTACACATGCTGACCTCAATGGAAAGAAAGGCTCTGCTACCACCTCTGATCTCCCAAACTCAACAAGTACAAATGAATAGGATTAGGGCCATAATCCCTTATTTATCGCCCTTTTCCAGAACTTTGGAGGTCCATAACAGGAGATCAGAAGGTCCATTCTGCAAACCGTAAGTTGCACCATAATCAGTATACCATGACGAATGAAAGTGATGCCCCACATTCGCTTTCCAAAGAAATATTTTTTCAAGCACCGATAGGTATGCACCCTCCCATATTCCTTTCCAAAATTCATGTTTTTCAAAATAATACTAAATAAAAATAATATTCTTTCACTTGAGGTAGTTGCTTTTGCAGGAAGAACCCACAAACCATTCACAACAATCACCATAAAAAGTTCCGGAGAAGGTATCATTCTACCCTCAGCATGATAGAGTCCCAAAAACTTTGCATATACTGACATCATTTCTCCATCAGAAATAAACCCTAGGGTCCTCACACCCGACCACATTTATCATCACCTCACCCTGCATATGATAAACGTCCTCGATGGTCGGTAGAGCCTCCCCTCCATGGCAATCATCATCTCAAGTAGACCATACATCACTCCACAAAGTGACACCATGGTCATACCATTTTAGTTCGGGAAGCACCTCATGCCCATCCATATATCATGCATAAGGTCAAGTTCACCATTCCAACTCAACCCCCTTCCTGGACGACCGGGTTGTACAAGCAGAATGAAAGCGCTCCTCCGCGCACTGCATTTGGCCCACCATACCTCCATCAACATTAATCCATCTGCGACATCTTCCGCTTCATCAACCCCACACATGAGACCAGCCAATGGGATCCATACCCCCAGCAAAACACCATCCTCACACCATCAAGTGAGCAAACCTCTTTCATGTTTTGGGGTACCCGTCTTTGTGTTTTATACAAACCAAACCCCATTATTTTATTCTTTTTGTACAAAAATCACAAACAACTCTCTTCACCTCTTCACCCTCATATTTCACTTTTTTCTCCCATGGCAGCAGTCCCCCATCTCCCTTGGTCAAAGTATTTGATACCCTCCATGCACGCACCATTACGACAATCATAGCCGATTCATACCCGCCCTGGAAGTCCTATCGACTCTAGGGACTTTTTCCCTTCAGAAAATACATGTGACTACCGCCAAGTTGCTCAAATATACTTCGACCTCGGACCATGGAATCCCCATCATCCATTTTCAACCACCGCTCACCAACATGCCTATGTTAAACCCATTATGGTTCAGTTAAGGCTTCCTTTTTGTCGACATCAACACCTCTTTTCCAAAAAGGAAGCGGTACCTTGGATGACCCCTCCCCATGTAAAGGGGTATCCTTGGGTGGCACTATGGGAGACATCATTGTCCATAGATGTCATCGATCCTCTTGAAATTCGACTACAGAAAAAGCTTTCATGTCACGACGGTATCGTACCTTACAACCATTGCACTTTGATCAAGATTCATCGAAGACCCGTCCTTTATAAGCGTCTCTGACAACAATGCTTACACGGGAAGGTCCCAACCAGTACATATGCGTACATTGCACAGTGATTTGCCATACCAATATTACGCATATGGGTACCACATTCCACCTATCGTCAAAGAAAAAACGCCCTTGAGGGTGTCAGCAGTCGTCGTCAACAACCACCAACATCACTACCACATTAGTGACACAGACAACACATGTATCTGTCAATTTTGTTTAACTAGCCATAGCATCACGAGCATGGGACGTGCTCGCCTCGTTGAAATTTTGCAAATATGTTGTATATTTTGTCTACTTGCAGGGGGTCCCCTAGGCAGTGGTTATCTTGGAACCAGTGCAAGATGATTGTCCTTCTACATGCAAGCCTCGCTCTCTCTCTCTCTCTCTCTCTCTGCATACGATACAGAAAAGAAACTATAATGTATTTCATCTATACAGTTCTTCCCATACCTCACACTTTAGGGGAAACTATTAACACTGGAAAATTGTACAGCAGAAAACGACATTAAGTAATGTCGAGCCCAAGGATTTACAGGACAGGGATACATTATGGAATAAAAAATATTAAGAATCTCTAAGGTTTGGAGCAATTCAATATTGAAATAATCATAAATGCCCGAATGTGTGCTTTTTCCTTCGAGAAGAGCGCCTTCTGCGCGCACTGGATCCTGATAAGCACGCATTCCTGGAAATGGAAAAAAGTCCCTTTCTAGGACCACAAGCAAGCAAATGACAGTTTCTCGTTATGTGAAAGCCACCTAAGGACAACACCAGTGCCTCCTTAGGCCTTGTGTGAGCACACAAAAGCATATTTCAGCCCACAATGGAATATTGCCCCTCCCTTGGGTCACTATCCACCATGTAACAAAGGAGGGAAGGAGGTTTGAAAGATCAACTATATAAACCCTCAAAGAGATGAACAATGGGTGATCACAAGGTTATGCTGGCCAAAGTTGCCTAAGAAACACCAGCTGTTTGTGTGAACCAAGGAGCAGGAGCTGAAGAAGAGGATTCAATTGTTGGCCACCCAACAATTTTAGTCCATTGCAGCATAGAGAGAGTTGAACTGCGTCAGAAGGTAGAACTTGAAGGACAAACATCCTTGCGTCAGGTCCTAGAGTCTCTGCCTAGGCCCTTCGGCAAGTGGGTAAGATTTTTATTCATTCCAAGAATTCAATGAGAAGAAGGCCATCGAGCCATTGTTTACCTTGTTATTGTTTGGAACTCTCTATTTAGCTTCTTTTTGTGTTTTTAGTTTTACTTTTTAACAGAGCATACTTAAGTGTATTACTTCATTTTAAGTCTTATACTTCTGAGCTCCCCCCAGATACTGACTATTACTTATGGTTTAGAGAAAATACCACATTCTCTAAATGCGTGCGATTTCGTACACCCATGTGTCGAATCCACCACAACACACGTTATTAGCGCTTAAAAAAATCCACATCAAGTTATGGATATCACGTTTTAAACATGGTTTAGTGCTTAATTAAGCACATTAACTCTACCATTAATGTTGGCCTCCATCGTGGTCGTAGCACATGGTTATATGGGCCAGGGGATGGCCCCGCCTTACCCCTACCATGCAACATATGTTATAACAAATATATGAAAAGTCCAATGTATGGTAAGGACTTGTGTGCAGGTGTAGCGGTAAGACGTTGCGTTTCTGTGGTGGAGGTCCCGGGGTCGAGCTCGACCTCCGCTCGACCTCCTAATAAAATTTTTCCACCATAAATATATGAAATTCGACCTTTGACTTAGCTATATTTCGACCTTTGGGAGGGGGCACGTGGCAGCCCCTAGCTGCACCACATGTCCTCATCCCATTGGTTTGTTCAAAACCAACCACAATTTGACATGTAGCCCATAAATTCAGGGCAACCACAAGCTGACATGTGTCAGCACACCATTGGCTGGAGGGAAATCAATTTTGACCAAGAAATTGACCCCTTTGACCCTGTTTGATTTTTGTTTGTTTGTTTGTTGAAAATACACTTATTTGGCAAAGCAGACAACAACCTATAACTTTCTCATAAAGAGTCTATTTTTGATGAAATGAAGTGCATCGGAATAAGAGTGACGAGACCTATCCGACTGTTAAGATTCCGAGTGATTCTAAGGACTTTCATTTTTTTAGCAAAATTTTGCCCCCAATTTAGTTTCTTATCAATATTTCAATATATCATCAATGAATACTATCACAAACTTGTCAAGATAAGGACGCAACACACTATTCATCAAACACATGAAAGTAGCTAGATCATTAGTCAAACCAAAAGGAACCACAAGAAACTCATAATTCACATACCTAGCCCGAAAAGTAGTATTTTAGATGTCCTCTTCTTTGATGCATACCTGACGATATCCTGATCTCAAATCAATCTTCGAGAAAAAATGTTGCTCCCTTCAACTGATAAAACAAGTCATCAATCTTAGGTAATGGATATTTATTCTTAATCGTCACTTTGTTCAGTTGCATGTAACCAATACACAACCTGAGAGTACCATCCTTCTTCTTCACAAAAAATATTGGTGCACCCCAAGGCGAAACACTTGGCCTAATGTATCCCTTTTCAAACATTTCCTTCAATTGCCACTTTAGTTCAAATAACTCTAAAGTGTTCATCCTGTAAGGTTTCCTTGATGGTGGTGTTTCTCCTGGTACTAAATCAATCGAAAAGTCCACTTTCATGTGAGATGAAAACTTTGAAATATCTACTGGGAATAAATATTGAAACTTCTGTAAAACTGGATATCTCTTCAAGGCTTTCACATCCTCAACATCCTTACCTTTATCACTGTAAACATGCACCATGAACGATACACACCCTTTCCAAAAACTACGCTTTGTGTGCATAGCTATAACCATTCTCACTGATGTAGTCTTCTTCTTACCCTACGTGACTCTCTTCTCTCGATCATCATCCAAGCACTCAATATCCTTTTCTCAACAATCCACCTTAGTCCTATGAAGGTACAACCAATCCATACCCAAAAGCATAATGTATGATCCCAATGGAAGCACATTTAGATGTTCTTATGTAGGAATACAATTCATATCAAATGCACAAGATTTTACCCAATGATGAACTCTTTTCTTAGTACATGTAGCCAAATACACCAACCAAGAATTTTCATGCACTTCTTTTCTCAAACCACAATTATTCACCAGGTTATGGTTAACATAACTATAATTATATCTAGGGTCAATCAAAATAGAAAAAAATCGATCACAAAGGTTACCTTCCATCTCAATAATGGGTGTCTGGTGATCCACCTACTTGTTATAAATTTCTACATAGATTCGAGGAATTCTCTGTCCAACATCCCCAATTGTTTGTGCCTCCTAAGCACTGAAGATTTCGGGCCTACCACCCTGATATAGTGGAAAATATTTCTTTGAAATATTAGTTCCTATGTTCTGCTACTCTCGAGGATTAGTTCCATGTCCCTTCTCAACTGCATTAAATTTCTTGTAAGGAGCAACATATTCCTTCTCACCTGCATCTTGAGGTCTTCCCTGCTTCGATGGCCATTTTCCTTTAGTCTTGTAATTCCCTTTCCAAGCCTACTTAGACTCAGTCTTATACTTCAATTTCTCAAAATAGTGCTTCAAATTTCCAATGAGTTATTCCAACGACCAAGGCTCGTCATACTCAATATGATCCTTAAATGCTAATGGCAATCCACTAATAAATCTTTAACTTTTTTCTTCTCATATTTAAGATATAACACATACCTAAACAGCTCCAATAAATTAGTCGTATACTCTTCATCTGTATAGATCCCATCTTCAACTCATAGAACTCCTTCGCCTTTTCATCGTAGCACCTCTCTGACAAGTACTTATTCCTGAAGAGTCTCTTGAATTCATGCCAACTCAACTCCTCTGTCATTATGTCTCTAACATGCTTCACATATTCCCACCAGATGCCTAATTTTCCTTTGAGACTGAAAATAACTAGCCTGACCTTCATGTTCTCTTCATAGTCATGGATTTAAAAGAAATTATTCATCCCAAACAACCATGCCTTTGCATCTTCCAATTTCTTCAACTCTCCATAGAATGTAGGTGGATTGGATTTCTTGAAATCATCCATAAAATATCCCCTCTCACTCCTCCTGTAAGGATGATAGTGATGATGACCATGATACCTGTCTAAACCATAACTAGAATAGAACCCATAACCACTACCTCTCTTTTTAGGTCTATTAAAATACCTCCCATCTCTAACTGTGTAATATTTGTCCAACATGTGCTCACCATGAGTCCTGCTACCATATGCCCCATTAGTCTTGTCCTCCTATCCATAATTGATTTGTGGTTGTCCCTATCTCTGCAAGTTTGAAAAACTCTGAAGGATCATTGTGTTGACTTCTGATTGTTTTTTCTGTTCCCTAGAAAACCTTTTCTATGACTAAATAATCTTGTCATTATCTACCTTGCAACTTCTGATCTCTACCTTTAAACTTCTCAAGGTATCTGCTATGTCTGGAGAGTACTCATCTCTATGTTTCTCATATGATCTATAAGGAGAGTCTCATGAAATATAATACACCATTTTTTTAGTCATATTTTATCCTCTTCTTGCTGCAAACATACCATGTCATGTTGTCGACATGACTATGGTGTTATCCTTTGTTTGCATGCAGTAGAAAAAACTACCAGTAGAAACACGCATTTCAAATAATGGAATGCTTGGGAAACACACATTTCATATAATGCATGTAAATGGAATGCTTGGGAAACACGCATTTCATATAATGCTATTGAATTGAAGGATACATATGCAACTAAGCTAGAGGATTAGAATGACAAGGAGGATGATGAGGGTCCACCTCCAACTATTGCAAATCCATAATATAAAGGACCTTGGAAGCCTAAGAAAATTAAGAATCCCAACTACAAGAGTAAATGAAAGGCTTCAATGATTGATAACCCTGATTTCAAGATTGATCTATAGCTCTATGTTTTCCCCAATTTCAAATATATAGGAGTCAAGTTATGGCAAGTCAATTCATGATCATCATTTGATAAAATTTAAATGTGTCAAGAAGTTAGCAGAGGAAACATGTGAAAGGAATGTTGAGATTCAACAAGATGATGATCCTAGTGAAAATTAAGCACCTACAATAGGATGGAGCCTCAGGCTATTTTTAGGTGGAAGTCTATTTTTAGAACAGATGAGAAAATTCTATTTATAGATTATGTCTATTTATAGATGGTGAGAAAATTCTATTTATAGACAATGCTCTACTTTTAAATGTATGTGCGAGTTCTATTTATAGATCACATATCTATTTATAGATGCATGTCGACTATTATTATCCCTTAATAATAGTTGGACAATAAATATTGTCTATTCTCATGGAGCACTTGGAATCAGTTAACTGAAGTGGCAAACCAGTTAGCTGAAGGAATTTCGAGTTCAAAGGTTGGTTGGTGGGACATGCAAGTGGAATTAGTTGTAACTGAGTGATTTGAAGTTGTAACAGAGTTGGATGTGTAGTTATGTGAGTTGTAAAGTAGTTTAACTCAATTAAGTGAGTTAAACTCAGTTGTGCTAGTTGTAACTGAAGATACACTAGTGAGAGATCAATGAATTAAAAATAAGATTAATTCACATGTAGTGATCTCACATGCAACTGAAGATTTACTACTGTTAACTACATGCATGTCAGATCCAGTGGAGACCGAGTTGAGAAGTAGGTGAAAGGGATAGTTGACTATCAATTGTACTATATTGGATTGCACTCTTGCAAGCTAAACACACATTTGATATGATCATGAGGATTGTGCAATAAAGGAGGGTATGATTGCATCAAATTGGTATTTGTAATCAACTTGGATTGTGCAGTGGAGGCAGGATGTTGTGAGGCAAAAATTTGGCTAAGGCATTTGCAAATTTCTGTAAGGCAGTGTGAGACGATTGTATATTGTACTGAGAGCCCTTGGATTAGAGTTTTGTATGAGATTGTTTCATGATCCATGATATATACATAGTATATGATAGTGGGGTTTTTAGCTGTTGGGTATGTGTTATATTATTTCCACGACTAGCCCCACGCGCTGTACGTTGTGCCGGGCGTAGTAGGGGGGTGACAAGGGGGGAGGTAGCCCCCACTGTTGGGGTCCAAGGCAGTGCCCCGGTGAAATTTTTTTTGGTATGTGGTCCCACTCATATGTGGACCCACCCATGTTTTGTGCATGATTTTTCACATGGTTTTGGGGTACGATGGTTTTTGGCCCCTGGTATTTTGTAGATCCGGTCAAGGGAACTACGGTTATGTTCTAATCCAGGGTTAATGGATTGGGGTTTATGTATGCTTCGGCATGTATATATATGTGTTGTAACACTAAAAGGAATATAATGAAAAATCAATTTGGTCGTCCCAATTTGGGATCCAGGGGAAAATCTCTGTGTTTATCTGTTTTATGTTTTATGCTCTCGCTATTGTTTATTTTCTGTTATAAGATTCGTGTGTAGATAATTTCTGTTCAGGGTTAAAACCTAAATTTGGTATCAGAGCTGTTTCGGCTTCAAGGGGACGCCTTTGTTGTTGAGGGTTTTTTGCTCGGGCCTGTGGTAGACCCTGTTCAGTGGGAGATCTGCGGGATCGATTCTTGCGGTGAAAGAAGATGGCGAGCGGCGGAAAGATAGAGATTGAGAAATTTAATGGTCAGAGTTTTGAGTTGTGGAAGCTCAAGATGGAGGATCTGCTGGTGGATAAAGATCAGTGGATCGCGGTAGATCCAGGTACTAAACCAACGACAATGTCAGATGAAGACTGGAAGAAACTGGATCGAAAGGCTAAGAGCACAATACGGTTGTGTGTCTCAGATTTAGTATTGTTGAATGTATCTGGGGAAGCTACGGCGAAGAATTTGTGGGAAAAAATTGGGACTTTGTACCAATCTAAGTCTCTGGTGAATAAGCTGTTCCTGCGGAAAAATTTGTATAACCTGAGGATGAAGGATGGAAACTCAGTGACAGAGCATCTGAACGCCTTCAATACTGTGGTAAGTCAGCTGTCATCTGTTGATATTAAAATCTCAGATGAAGATAAGTGCATCAGTTTGTTGTGTTCTCTACCAGACTTGTGGGATAGTCTTGTTATTGCAATAGGTAGCAATACAACTACCTTGAATTTTGATGACATTGTCTCAGCCTTGCTGTCGGAGGAAATGAGACGGAGAAATATGGAGGGCCAGAATGGAGATGCCTTATCTGTACGAGGAGGGTCCCAAAACAGAAACAAGAATAAGGTTTCGAGTGGGAGATCCAAATCTAGAGGGAGATCTAAATATCCTGGAAAGTTTGTAAAGGTATGTTGGAAATGTGGAAACGAAGGGCACTACAAAAAGGAGTGCAGATATAAAGCTCCTGAGAAAGGAAAGGGATTTGATGATGCTCCTTCTGCAGAGGCAAAAACCACCTCAGATGAAGGTGGGGATGTGTATTTGGCTTCTTCTTCAAATACACATGTAGATCATGAGTCATGTTTGATTGAATCAGGTGCATCCTTTCACTTCACTCCCCTTAGGGAGTGGTTCTACGAGTATGATAAATATGATGGTGATGTCTTCCTAGGGGATGATAGGAAGGCCAGAATCGTCGGACGTGGAAAGGTCAAGCTGAAGCTACAAGGTGGAAGGATTAGAACACTTCCTGGTGTTCTGCATATTCCTGCATTGGTCAGAAATCTGATTTCTGTAAGCAAGATGGATGATGCAGGTGTAAAAACAGTGTTCGAGAAAGATGCCTGCAAGATGGTTCGAGGAGCACTGGTATTAATGCGGGGAGTTCGGACTGGAACTTTGTACAAGCTACAAGGTAGCATTGTTATTGATGGGTGTAATATTTATGTGGTTCCTGAAAGTGGAGCGGAAAGCCTAGCTGTCTCTGGAGAAAAGACCATGTTATGGCATCAAAGG
This sequence comes from Pinus albicaulis, assembly GCA_034641835.2. Lineage (NCBI taxonomy): Eukaryota > Viridiplantae > Streptophyta > Pinopsida > Pinales > Pinaceae > Pinus > Pinus albicaulis. The sequence goes on along the minus strand of CM076579.1, from coordinate 901,645,386 downwards.
CTTGGACATATTGGAGAGAAGGGCCTTCGGATACTACATAGAAATGGTATGGTAGAAGGTATGTCTAATTTATCTTTGGATTTCAATTTCTGTGAACATTGTGTATATGGGAATCAGAATCGGGTGAGTTTTCCTTTTGGTGCTAAGAGGTCGAACAAGATATTAGAACTTGTGCACAGTGATGTGTTTGGACCTGTGTCAGTTCCATCACTGGGAAAGTCTGTGTACTATGTTTCATTCATAGATGACTTCTCAAGGAATACATGGATATATTTCTTGAGGAAGAAATCTGAAGTCTTTGACAGATTTAAAGAATTTAAGGCTCTGGTGGAAAACCAGACAGAGAAGAGGATAAAGGCGCTAAGGACAGATAATGGTGGGGAGTTCTGCAAGAAGGAATTTGAAGAGTTCTGTAAGAAGTGTGGTATAGCACAGAAGAAGACTACTCCATACACACTGTTGACCACATGAGGTATGGAATGGTAAGAAACCTTCTATTTCACATCTAAGGGTATTTGGATGTGATGCATATGTACATGTTCCAAAGGAGAAAATGACCAAGTTGGATAATAAATCTGAAAGGTGCATCTTCATTGGGTATAAGGATGGTTTAAAGGGTTACAAGCTTTGGAACCCAGAAACAAGGAAGGTTGTGTACAGCCGAGATGTGATGTTTAGAGAAGTGAAAGATGTTGTTAAACATGAAGTCCTACCAAAGGAACCTGAGAAGATAGAGTTTGAGCTAAAGGAGGATGAATCAGACTCTACAACAGAAGAAGACTCAGAAGATGAAGAGCCACAAACTCCGGCTTTGAGAAGATCATTTCGGGAAAGAAGGCAACCAGAAAGGTATAGTCCATCTGCTTTCTTTTCAGGTTTTGCCTTAACTATAACTGATGATGAACCCAGAACTGTCAGGGAGGCAGTAGATTCAGAGGATGGAAAACTCTGGAAGGAGGCCATGGTTGATGAAATGGCATCCTTGCACAAAAACAATGCATGGGATCTGGTGGAGTTGCCGGCTGAAAGGAAGCCCGTTGGGAGCAAATGGGTGTTTAAGAAGAAGATGAATGTAGAAGGCAAGGTGGAGAAATACAAAGCTCGGTTGGTAGCGAAAGGTTATTCCCAGGTGCCGGGAATTGATTTTGGTGATATTTTTCTCCTGTTGCCAAAGTTACTTCTATTAGATTACTTTTATCTGTTGCTGCTGCATTTGATTTTGAGATAGAACAGATGGATGTGAAGACAACATTTCTTCTCGGGGATCTAGAAGAAGAGATCTACATGAAGCAACCTGAAGGCTTTATGGTGAAGGGTAAGAAAGAACTGGTATGCAGGTTGAAGAAGTCTCTGTATGGGTTAAAACAGTCACCAAGGATGTGGTATCAGAAATTTGATACCTATATACGGAGACTTGGCTTCACCAGAAGCAAGGAGGATCACTGTGTTTATTTTAAATTAATTGGTGACCATGTTATTTATTTGGTCTTGTATGTGGATGATATGTTGTTGATTGGAAATGACAAAGAAATTATCCAAGATTTGAGGACCCAACTGTTCTCCAAATTCGACATGAAGGATCTTGGTGCTGCAAACTATATTTTGGGCATGGAAATTAAGAGAGATCGGGCAAAGAGGAAGCTCTGGTTAAACCAGAGGAAGTATGTCGAGACTATATTGCAAAGGTTCAATATGCAGGATAGTAAACCGGTGAGTGTTCCTATTCTTGTAGGTGCAAAGTTGTCTGCTGAACAGTGTCCCAAGACACAAGAAGAAGAGGAGGATATGTCCCGTGTTCCATATGCAAGTGCAGTGGGTAGCCTGATGTATGCAATGGTCTGTACTAGACCAGACATTGCACATGCAGTGGGAGTATTGAGCAGGTTTATGTCAAACCCGGGGAAGGAGCATTGGACAGTAGTGAAGCGAGTTTTCAGATATTTACGTGGCACTAGTGATTATGGCTTGTGCTACCAGGGAAGACCAGGATTGGAAAGAATGTTGGACATTCGTGGTTTTGTTGATGCAGACTGGGCTGGAGATCTGGACCAAAGAAGATCTACAGGTGGGTATGTGTTTAGCCTATTTGGAGGTGCAGTCAGTTGGATGAGTAAAAGACAGTCTGTAGTGGCGCTTTCAACTACAGAGGCAGAATACATAGCAGCCACTCATGCAAGCAAGGAAGCAGTTTGGTTGCAGAGATTGTGTTAAAGTACGGGGTTGGTACAACAAGATATAAGGATAGACTATGATAGCCAAAGTGCAATTTTCTTGGTTAAGAACCCTGCTTATCATTCAAAGACAAAGAACATTGATGTTCAATATCACTTTGTTAGAGATATGGTTGAGGCTAAAAGGGTGTTGCTGGTAAAGGTGGACACTTTGAAGAATGTTGCAGATGCATTGACGAAGTCTGTGAGCACTCAGAAGTTCTCTTGGTGTAGAGAAACAATGGGTGTTGAAGAATTGGCCAAATGACTAAGCTCTCATGTGGCCCCCTGTGGAAAGAAAACAACAAGTGGGAGAATGTTGGGTATGTGTTATATTCCTTCCACGCTAACGTCCAAAACGTCGGACCACATTGCGTCAGAATTGGAACAATGGATGTTGGTACTATATCTATTGCTTTACTATTATACATACTGCTATTTCACTTTCTTATAGATGCCTCGGGCATATTTGGATGCTTTCTCAAATTTGTCGATAATCTCCATGTGGACCGTTACTGGGTTTTATATCATGTCCCTGTATGTGACATGGGGTATTTTTCTATCATTGTCTAGGGTGGGACTTCCACTTTTCTGGATGGATATTTGGGTTCCAATCTTCAGATGTGAAAATGTAATGACTTCATGGACTGTTTTACTTCATATAATATATTCAAAACAACATGTTTCCTCTTTTAAAGTTTCATTTTTTTTTTTTAAATATAACCTGTCATCGCTATACCGACACCTTGTAAGCGTCGGAATTGCAACAGATTAGAAACATCGGAAGAGCGACAGTATAAAAACGTCGGACGAGCGACATTCAAAACATCAAACCACATTTCGTTGGAATTGCAACAGTTTACAAACATCAGAAGAGCGACATCCAAAACGTCGGACCACATTTCGTCAGAATTGTGACAGTTTACAACCGTCGGAAGAGCGATGTACAAAACGTCAGACCACATTGCGTCAGAATTGCAACAGTTTACAAACTTCGGAAGAGCGACATTCAAAACATCGGACCACATTGCGTTGGAATTGCGACAGTTTACAAACGTCAGAAGAGCGACGTTCAAAACGTCGAACCACATTTCGTCGTAATTGTGACAGTTTACAGACGTCGAAAGAGCGACGTTCAAAACGTCGGACCACATTTCGTCGGAAGTGCGACAGTTTACAAAGTTCGGAAGTGCGACGGATTGGGAAACGTCGGAAGAGTGATGCTTGTTTGGAAGCGAAAGAAAAAGTGTCGATAGTGCGACACTTTTTAATTGCGTCGGAACTGCGATGTTATGGTAAACCACGTTTTCCCGCCCTCGAACTGTCGCTCTTGCGATGACTATGTTTCGGAATAGCGACGAATTTGCCATCGGAATTTCCGCCAAATTTTCTAGTGAGAGCCAGCCTACCATGATCATAGGGAAGGTAGTGAAGTGGCATTCCCATTATGGCCACCAAACTAGGGAAATGGTCCAACAGACAATTGAAAAAATCAAGAAGTCCTTGGAACAGGAGGTCTCATCACGAGCCGACCTACCCACCTTTCACTCTTCCCGGTGAACAACATTGTGATTTATCTGGTCACCAAGCCAGCACAATGGCCTCCGTCACGATATTCAATAAAAAACACTTTCTCAGCATACATAAAGGACAATGGTTCCGTGGGTAAGGAAGCAACTCTGTCAAGGTTATGGACACCTGTGGGCAGCAGAGCTCTGCTGATGGTATTGGAGTCACACTTATACACATCAACAGTTATATTTAACCCTTTTCCTATATCTTTATTTAAATTTCAAATGAAAATATGAATCTCTTACCTTTATCTTGGAACCTATTACACATTAAAATCATTATAAGTCGATCATATTAATCCAAAGTGGTAAATAATGCAATTATATTTATGGTTATCATATGCTGTCCCTTCTCCTTGTATTTGAATCATTACAAAACGATTTTCTATTTATTAATGATTTATTACATGCATTGATTTCAGTATTTGTTGCAATTTGATTGAACGTATCATAATTACGGCCGCTTTTTACTGTTGTACTCTTGCTGTGCCACACATGTTATTCTCAATTGACGGTCGAGGATGACCTTTCATTCATTCGGGGGGCGCGGATGTCTGCATGTAAATCAAACTCCAAGATTTCCTCGAACCAAACCCCTATATTTTAGGAAATAACAAATTTTCAATGAACTGTGCTGTGCTGTTCCATTGTGATTACTGTGTGTTGAGAGAATTAACAGAACACAGAAATGGGAGGACGGCCAATTCGCAGTGAACCACAAGTATTGATCGTCTCTGATGCTGCATGAACAATCTTAGAAAGATTGGGGTGGATTACATATTTCTTGAGAATGCAGCAACCCCATGAAGCTGTGGCCACCAAATTTTTATTGAACCTGCACGAAGGATCCTCCATGGTCAGAGGAAGGTAGATCGCGGTATCCGATGAGATAATTGTAGAAGTGTCTGGCATTCCCGCGCAAGGGACTGTCTGGACTCAGAATAAGATTAGGATTCGTGAAGCCATAAAAACTTTTCAATATGACGATCAGACGTTAGTCATCAAAGGTAAAGGAGTCCAACCAGCGTCATTAGGAGAGCCATGGACAGAATTAACCAAAATCGTGTAGGCTTACATAACATGTGATAGAAGAAAGGATGTGGTAAGACCTCGCCACCTTAAGCTGCTAGCTGTACTAAAACAGAAATGCACTATTAATTTTCCTGTATTTTTAAATTATTTGTTGCATGATACTGCTCGTGGTATAAGGAAATCCCAGCATGCTGATATGGTGGTCAACCACCATTTTTTAATTCATTTAATAGTGAGTCATAGCCTCGCTTAACAACAGACCAGCTGGGAAGAATTAATATTTTCCATCAATGGAGGGTTAGCTCTACCTGCTCCAAATCGGAAGAGGATGGTCGGCTCAATTGCTAAGCCTCCTGCTCATAGACAGCCCTGCCGGTTGAAACGAATTAGAGGGATGGTGGAAGAACTTCTGGGCAGCAGCCAGCCCCTGGAATTGCACAGCTCAGAGGAGGAACAACCTCCACAATTGGAGGGAGTAAGCCCTCGCACTGACGAAGAAGAGCAATTAGAGGAAGTAAGTCCTCAGACTGATGAGGAAGAAAAATTGGAAGGAGAAATTCGCTACTCGGATGAAGAAGAAATAAGCCGCCAATCCAGTAGTGAAAAACAACCCAGTGCAGAGGAAGGAGATAATGAGGAAGAAGGAATCGAAGGAAATTTTGGAGAAGAAGAAGTTGAGGGAGAAATTCGGTATTCAGATGAAGAGGAAGGAAGTTATCACACTAATGCGAAGGATGAGGACAATCATAGCAGCAGTAAGGATGAAACAGAGCTGCCCGAGAATGTTATTGTAAGCCCTTTACAAAAATATCAATTGGCCCAAATTTTGGCCAATATGAGTGATTATGCACGGCCGCATAGTCCCTTGGACCTCAATATAGATATTAATCAACTACCAAAATACTCTGCTATTGACAAAGAAACAGCTGGAGAAAAACTGAATGAAACAGCAAAACCTAGCGAAGCTAGGATTGCTTCTCCTGAGGGATATGAGCAGGAGAACAAAAACGCTGAAGCTGGAAGCCCCCAAGGGACTGCAGAGTTAACTGAGAATATGATTCCAAGAGAATTGAGCCAAGGGCCCATAAATGTAGAAGAGGAGCCCCGAGGAGAAGAGCAAGAAGAAAATTTTACTGAAGGCATGGCTGATATGGGCCAAAATTCTATTGAATAAACGAGTGCGGATAGAGGAACGACTGTTCCATTAAGAAAAAAGAAGAAAACAACTGAGATTGAGAAGCTTCGAAGGGAACGAATAAAGCTTCATAAATTAGTTGAACAGCTCAGGTAGACCATTAGGGTTCTGAGAATGAAATACATGCCCAAGCGAGCCTCTAAGAAAAGAAGCATTGCTATTAAAAGAAACTCAAAAAAGAGAAGAGTGACCACTGATAGGAACCCTCAAGTTGCAGAAGAAACCATACCTGAGCCTAATTTTGAAGATGCGGAGCAACAAACAGCTGTTCCAACACAAGTTGTTCCAGAGGAACCAGTTTTGGGTGAAAATATGCAATCTAGCACTCAGCACACTTTCAGTTAACCAACATTGCTTAGACTTCAGGAAGAATTGACACAGGCCCGAATGGAAAGGCAGAAATTGGAGGAAGATACTATTCCAAGAACAAGATATCAGGAATTGCAGCAACAAATGAGAATTATTCATGAAGCAGAAGCTGAAGCTCATGAAAAACGACGGAAAGCAAAGGTAAAGGCTGATAAGGTAATGAACCAACTAAAATTAGCCTACACTCGAATGGAAACTCTCTGCTCCTTGTACACTGATGTCTTAGCCTGTAGATGCCCCGCCAAAAACTATGCTCTGTTTTTACTAGAAAGATATTTACAATTAAAAATCAAGGTAATTAGGGCAGGGAAATCCATAGAGCTAAAAACAATAGATGATTTGATATCATGCTGCAAACTTTATGGGATCAAAGTACAATGCTTGTTATGTGAGTTTTATTTGCATAATCTAATACTTGAAAATGACTATGAATCAAACCCTAGCCCTTTTATTGGAGATGTTCAATTTCAGGCATTCATTTCCTTTGCTGTAAACCAATTAAAATGGCTTAAAGCTTATAACGCCTTTCAAATATAGGAAAATGGATTAGATCTATGGGTCAGAAGTGAACCTCAGAACCCACTTCAATTTTGGGCTAGACAGAAATGCTTGATGACAAGCGTAGGCGTTACCCAAACTCTGGGGCCTGTCCATAAATCAGTCATTTTGAATGGAACAGATTATTTTTCATCCATTAGAAACTAAGCCTACATAGCAGCCAAAGTTCGGTGGAGAACCTCTAATCAGAATGTGCAAAATAGGGAACCATTTAATTATAGAAACTTTGGGCTAGCTGCAGATCGTCTCATTGCCTATAGACATCTTGTTTTAAAAGAAGGACCATATTGGTTAGGATGTAGATTTCGCAGCCCTATTGTATGGTACCCTTCTTCGGATTACAAAGCTATTTATGAACTTCCTGAAGGACAGACAGAACATACTTTCGATGAATTAGCTGCACTCCATGGTTTTAGGCATGTGGATGAAAAACCTTATTCGGCTTATTCTTTGACTGCTCTCCATGTGAACTATAGTTTTCATGAGGGCATGAAAATGATTAAGCAGGGGGGTATGTTGGGCAGTGAAAGAGATATGAAATTATCATATATTTACTCATTCTTTATCATAAATATACTCCTGTTTGCCTTGAAAAGGTAATCTATCATAGGAATTACAATAGAATTGGAAAGGTTTATGATTACTATGAAAAGATGACTAAAAACTACTTTTTGGTTGACAAAAAGGAATTTGGAGAGGTGAACAGTTGTACCAGAGGCGTGGTTGAGAACAATCTAACTGCTGCTCCATCAACATTGAATCATATCCAGCCAAAGGCAAGGACATCTGAACGAATAGCCCAGAAAAGGTACGGAACAGCTCGGCCTCAGTCAACACAAATAGAACGATGACTAAACACAGAGGATCGAATCCCTCAGGATCTTTCGATCCTGAGGGATCGTTGTTCAAACTTATCTTGTTCTTTGATTGGTCCGTCGAAGAGTTGATATATATAATACCATGTCCTTTAGTGACAAGGGGATGGATCGTTATTGTTATTGGGAATCGGTCAAAAGACTTTACATTTTCTCTGTTATATTAACTCTCTGTTTGAGAGAAAACCTCTCTGTAAGACTTTATGTTGGTTTAATACAAAGCACGTGTTTTATTTACCTTCTGCAATTATGAATTAGCCCAGCAGTATTTCACTGGCGCTAAGGGCCCGGCTCTGGTGGAATTACTTCGCTCTTTGTATTCTAATATTTGTTTACTATCGTGTGGAGTGTGTTTAATGTTTGAATTGGTTTATTGTTCATCAGATCAAATATAGAGTCATCGCTATTTCGTTTCTTTACAATAAGCATAATTCGTTGTTCTATTATTTCGCTGTTACCATAAAAGCTTTACTGACTTGTATATGACTTGAATTGTTGTTCCTTTAGTTTATAATCTATTGTAATTGATGGTTGCGTGGTGAGAAGCTGTCGATAGGATTGAAACATAGAAATCTAGTGCTTTAAATATGTTATAATTTTGATTGCTGTTCAATTCACGTTGCTTTTCCATTTCTGTTCATCGCTTATTTATAATCTTCGACTAGTAGACAAAATAGTTGTAGTCACACATTGCTGTTCCTTTTCAGATTACGTTTTGTTTAAGTTTCTTTCATCAAATCTGCTTTCGGTTTGATTTCTTTAAGATCTCCAACTGTAGAGGATAGAGGCTTTAGCTTCCCAGTCCCCATATTGGTCATCTTGCATCGATTTCTAAGGGAAGGAGTTACTGCTACTGCATCTCTGATCGATGTTCTGCAAAGATTGAAGTAGTTTAATCTTTCCATTCATGTCACTGTAATTAGGTTTATTTTCAAGCATTGGTTACATTTGATTTCATTATCATATACTACATCTTCACAGCATTGCTCTTAGACAATTGCAAGCCTCAGACAGAGTACACTCTTGGAATAAAAAGACGCTCTCGATTGATGATCAATGTGGGCTAATTAGGTGTTCAAAAGATACCTTTTTCTAACTCTACAGGATCCATCTTCCAACTTGGACTGCGTATTCACTCTCAGTGAGTGCGTTATTTTTGCAGCAGCTGTAGTAGCTAGGGTTAGATCTACTCATTTGAGCTTATTTCAGGAGGAGAGGGGATGATTTCCACTCCAAGAGTTCTATTGAGGAGGGTCTTGAGCCTATTTTTGTATTGTGCACTCTTCTTTGAGCATATCAGATATTTCTTAATACAGAGTAGCTAGGTACAGTGTTATTCTCCAGCAGTGCTATACATTGTGTGGTTATTTTGCCGAAACTCTTTACCAGGTGGTCCCAATGTGCTTGTAAAAGAGGATAATCCTCTCATTTCTGATCTTATAATGAAAAAAATCTCAAGATATATGATATTCCATCTATTTTTGTATTTTACATGAAATAATAAATTTTTTGTTGCTTTCGACATTTCTATTTTATGAAGTACTGGGGTTATGATGCCTTTTTCTACACTTGAGTTTGGAGGATCTGTTTATTATAGCTAGAGTTATTTCTTTCTGATGCCATTCTATATTTAATTCATATAAAACATATTATTGAGGGTCCAAGCCCTGGACTACGTTATTCTTGCACTGGTTCACCTATACAACGTCCTCACTAGAGAAATTGCTGAAATTCCCAAAAAGGGACATTACAGTGGTATCAGAGCTCTGCTCTTGGCTCAACTTGTGGGGGGAAGATTTCTCTTCAGTATGGAGAAGGAATACATCTCAAGTCTCATACTTCAAACTCTGTAGGACATTGCAAGGGATCTCAGGGAGATGAGGCAAGAAGAAGACTCTTTAGAGTTTTGCCCTAAGGCAAGCACCAGCACTGAAAATGGCATGGGAAATTCGAATCCATCACAATGTTCCACTCTACCTTCATTTTTAACTGAAGGATATAAGGAGGGTTATCTAGGAGAATATTTTGAAGAATATGAGTTCCAGTCTCAAAGGTTCAAGAAGCATCTGAGCTTTCAGGAGTTTTGCCGGATCAAGGATGGAAGGAGGAATGATCTTCATCAAAGAGAAGGTAAATGGATGTAGGGATCAGCCCTAAAGCACAGTATGGTAGGGTTCTTCTTGCCCACATTTTATGGGACATCTAAGCATGCAACAAAGGCATGGGTAGAGAAGTTGGACACATACTTCCAGCTTCACAAGGTCTCTGAAATGGAGGCTATCAAGATAGCTGCATTGCATCTAGAAGGGGAAGCTCAAGACTGGTGGTTTCATGGACTAACCACACTTGGGCATCATCATATCACTTCATATTCAGATTTCAATCAGAAGCTAGTGGAGAGATTTGATCCAAGGGATCCGGAGGCCCACTTTGCCAAAATAACCAAACTCAAGCAAGAGGGAGATCTTAAGGATTATGTTGCTAAGTACCTACAGCTTTTAGTGATGGTATCTAACCTCACTACGATAAATAAGGTGTGCATGTTTGTGAATGGGCTGGCTGAACCATTACAAGGGTTGGTCAAGTCTACAAAACAAACCACACTCCTTGAAGCTGTGGAGAAGGCTAGAGATCTACAACACATCTTGCCCAGGGCAAGAACCTTTTTACAATAGAAAACCCATTCAAGGCCAAGGGAGACACTCCTTGTTCTGGAGAAATGTGTTTTAGAGGAGGCACATCCTATCAAGACCTTCTCCAAGAAGGGAAACACTGTGCAACCCATAGAAGATTTTGTTCCAAGGGGAGGAGCTGTTACAGCATTAAGAGAGGTCCCAAAATATCTTACCCTAAGATTAAGAGGCACCATCAAGGGGAAAAGGGCTTCTGTATTGATAGACAGTGGAGCCACTCACAATTTTATTGATTCACAGCTGGTACACAAGAGAGGATTTCCCATGGAGGAGTTTGAGGGATTTTTAGTTTTGGTTCCAAGAGCCATGACTCTACAATGTGCCAAGTATGTTCCAGCGCTGACCATCACTATGGGTACCTATACCCTGACATACCACTTCTTTGTGGTAGACATTCCAGACACCAATTTCATATTGGGAGTCTAGTGGTTAGTCACCCTTGGGAGAGTTACCACTAACTGGAGAACTTTGGAGATGGAATGGACTAGAGAAGAGGATGGCCAGTAACAAAAAGTAATGGTATGAACACATATCCTCCTCAGATTGTTTCAGCACATAGGATGGAGGCAGATCTGTGCAGAGGAGACATTTCATGGGTGGTGGAGCTGCATGTATCCAAGGTGAAGAGAAAGGACACACCAGTGCACCCAGATGTCCAATCCCTTTTGGACCAGTATTCTACAGTATTTGGAGATATCCCACCAGGGAGACCTCCTGACGGAGGGTTTGAACACACCATTGAGTTGGAGCAAGGGGTACAAGCAGTGAACACCACTCCTTATAGAATCCCAAGGCCTATATGGATGATATTGAAAAAGCTATCCAAGAGCTGCTAGCACTAGGGCACATCCGGCCTAGTACTAGTCCTTTTGCTTCCTCGGTGGTTTTGGTAAAGAAGAAAGATGGCACACTGAGGATGTGCATCGATTATAGAGCCTTGAACAAGAAGACTTTGAAGAATCGGTACCCTATACCCAGGATCGATGAACTTATGGATGAATTGATAGGATCCAAATATTTCTCCAAGATTGATTTGAGGTCCGGGTACCATCAAATCAAGGTGAGGGAGCAAGATATCCCCAAGACAACATTTAGGTGTCATTATGGGAATTTCGAGTTTCTAGTAATGCCCTTTGGATTGACTAATGCTCTAGAAACCTTCCAATCTTGTATGAATCATATCTTCTGGGACCATTTGTGGAAGCTTGTATTGGTATTCTTTGATGATATTTTGATCTACAGCCACACCTGGGAGGAGCACTTGCAGCATATTGAGACAGTCTTACATATCCTCAAGGAGCAGTAATTCTATGCCAAGCTCTCCAAATGTGAATTTGGCCTCGCAGAGATGTTGTATTTGGGGCATATCATAGGGATATATGTAGTAAGGGTACATGACGAGAAGATCCAAGCTATTCGAGATTGGCCAGAATCCAAGAATGTGACAGAACTCAGAGGATTTGTGGGCATATGTACATATTACCGGAAGTTTGTGAAAGGATTTTCACAACTAGAAAAACCTCTTACAGACTTGACAAAGAAAGGGGCTTTCTAGTGGACACCCACAGCGCAGAGGGCTTTTGATAAGCTCAAATAGGTAATGAGTAGTTGTCCTGTTTTGGTTTTACCTGAATTTTCTCAACCTTTCGTGCTAGAATGTGATGCATCAGGTGACGGTATTGGGGCAATTTTGATGCAAGGAGGGCACCCTATAGCCTTTGAGAGCAGAAAGTTTCTCCCTCATGAGAAGCTATACCCCATCTATGATAAATAAATGTTGGCTATCATGCATGCATTAGCCAAATTTTGGCAATATTTGGTGGGGAATAAGTTCAAGGTGAAAACTGATCACAACAGCCTTAGATTCTTTCTTGAACAAAGGTAGCTTTAGGAAAGACAACAGAAATGGGTGAGAAAAATTCAGGCCTATGATTTTGACATAGAATATGTCAAGGGGAAGAGCAATACAGTAGCTGCTGCACTTTCCAGGAGGCCTACAGCGCTATCCATGAGGGGCATGGACACAGATTGGAAGGCTCAACTTTTAGTTGAGTACTCCAAAGATGAACTTGCATGCAAGATACTTGATGGGGTGGTACCAGATGAGAGATTTAAAGTGATGAATGAGGTCATTTATTACAAGGACCGGATCTACTTGGTTAAGGGTTCTATGCTCAAGGAGAAGATCCTAGTGGCCTCCCATGATTCCCCACTTTTCGGGCATCAAGGTTTCAAAAATACCTACAGATCTATCAGGGAGAGATTCTTGTGGAAGGGTCTCAAGGAGGATGTGCTCCGGCATGTCAGGGAATGTACCACTTGCCAACAAAATAAGGGGGAGCACACTTATCCAACTAGGTTATTGCAGCCACTACCTATTCCAGGTGAGAAGTGGGAGAGCATCTCTATGGACTTCATCACCGACCTACCAACAATGCAGGGTAAGGACTGTATCTATGTTGTTGTTGATAGACTAACAAAGTATGCTCATTTCTTTGCCATTTATGCACATTACACTACTTCACAGGTGGCTGAGCTCTTCTTTAGAGATGTATTTAGTCTCCATGGTCTCCCTAGGACTATAGTGAGTGATCGGGACAACCGCTTCATGGGTGTCTTTTGGCAGGAAATTTTCCAGCTAGTGGGAACTGATTTGAATCCCAACACCAGTTATCACCCCCAAACTGATGGGAAGACTGAGATAGTGAACAAGTGGCTATAAGGCTACTTATGAAACTATGTGGCCGGGCAGCAGAGAGCTTGGTTGCGGTGGCTCCACTTGGGGGAGTATTGCTACAACACTACTGACCACACCTCTATTGGCATGACAACATTCTGATCCTTGTATGGATATGAGGCACTCTCATTTGCCGAAGTTATGTTTGGGGAGAGTAAAGCTCTAAGGGAAAGAGATTGGATTCAAGAGAACCAGGACATACTCAGGGCCCTGAAAGATAGCATTTCCACTGCCCAGAATCAGCAAAAGATGTATGCAGACCGTGGCCGGATAGAGAGACAGTTTGAAGTGGGGGATCTTGTCTACCTACACCTTCAGCCTTACAAACAGTCCACACTCAAGGAGAAGGGAGCTAAAAAGCTCAAACCACATTTCTATGGGCCTTACAAGGTGAGAAAATGTGTCGGTAAGGTGGCTTATGAGCTGGAGCTTCCTAAGGGGAGCAAGATTCACAATATCTTCCATGTATCTTGTCTCAAGAAGGCCATAGGGAAGAATGTAGTTGCCAACTTGGAAATTCCTCCAATTGATGATGAGGGTCATTTGATCTTGTAGCCAGAAGAAATCTTGGACACAAGAGAGAGGAATTTAAGAAACAGAGTCATCAAAGAATATATGATTTGATGGAGGAATCTACCAGCTGAGGATGCCACTTGGGAGGGGGAGAAAATCTTGCAACATCCTTCTTTACTGTTGCTTGTGGGCAAGCAAATTTTGAGCAGGGAGGACTGTGATGTCCCCAATTAGCCATAGCTACTTGGAACATTATAATTACTCCATTTTTTAAACAGGAAGTGAAAGACACAATAAAATCCATCCCAGTGTGAAAAGGGATTGAGGTAGGAGGATAAAATAAAGCCCCTTGAATGTGAAAAGGAGCAAAAGCAAGGAGCTACTAGAGTTGACCAAGTCAACCAGCGCTGTAAAAGGGAGGGAAAGCCTCTAGGGCAACACGATTTTGAAGGAGGAAGCTTCTTGAAGAAGCTACATCTCCAATGTGTGGGACCCGGGATGTGGAAGCTCTCTTGAAATAAAAAGGAAGAAATGGTAGCTAGGGGATTCATTGATTCATACTTCTTGTTTCAGTCTTATGACTAATTGCAATCTTCAGCTATTTATCCGGAGTTGCAGCACTGTTTAGTGCAAGAGTTCTTATGTGGGAATTCTAGTTCCATTGTTGTTGCAGGTGATTGGGAGATTCAAAGAGGAGGTCTTGAGTTCCATTCTCTTCAGATATCTTGAGGGATCCATCTTCTAACTTGGACTACACAGTCACTCTCAATGAGTGCATTATTTCTGTAGTAGCTGCAGTAGCTGGGGTTAGATCTACTCATTTGAGCTTATTTCAAGAGGAGAGGGGGTGATTTCCACTCCAGGAGTTCTATTGAGGAGGGTCTTGAGCCTATTTTTGTATTGTGCACTCTTCTTTGAGCATATCAGGTATTTATTAATATAGAGTAGCTGGGTACAACGTTATTCTCTAGCAGTGATGTACATTGTGTTGTTATTTTGCTGGAAATCTTTACCAGGTGGTCCCAATGTGCTTGTAAAAGAGGTTAATCCTCTCATTTTTGATATTATAATGAATAAAAGCTCCAGATATATGATATTCCATCTATTTTTGTAGTTTACATGAAATAATAACTTTTTTGCTGCTTTTGGCATTTCTATTTTATGAAGTACTGGGGTTATGATGCCTTTTTCTACACTTGAGTTTGGAGGATCTGTTTATTATAGCTAGAGTTATTTCTTTCTAATTCCCTTCTATATTTAAGTCATATAAAACATATTCTTGAGGGTCCAAGCCCTGGACTGCGTTATTCTTGCACTGGTTCACCTATACAACATCCTCACTAGAGATATTGCTGAAATTCCCAAAAAGGGACGTTACATTATGTTATTTTATTGGTAATTTATGGGGGCTAACGATACATGAAATACACATACCCTTAATAATTGGTTTGAAAATCATGAGTGGGAACAAAGTATGGAGGAAAAATGCTGGAAGAAGGATCAACGAAGGTTGTAAAAGGAAGGAAGATCATTTCATTTGGAATTATTGGATTATCAATTTTGATCTCAGTTTCTCAAGCTATTTAGCTAGTTCACTTGTTTTTTAGGATTATTTTTCTGAGCAGAGAACTCAGCCATTCTTCGAGGAACTTCGAGTGCCAGCCTATTTCCATCACATAAATGAAGAATTCTTGAATGATACAAATTACTAGACCTACTTTATATATGTGTGATTCTAAGGGCTCACAATATAATTAGAGCCTACATAATAATAATAATGTAAGGACATAATAATAATATTAGTGGGCTTCTATGGGGCATAACAATAACAATTTGGGGCTACTTGGGCACAACAATAACAATAGGAGGCTACAAAAACAATAAAAACAAAGGGTCTACACTAGTATTATAGGGACCTAACATGCTCCTCTCCTTAAAAAAAGTGTTTTCCTTAATTCTTGAGTAGTTTTGGATGATTCTGTATAAAATTATCAGCCTCCCATGTGGAATCGTCAGTAGGTAAGTTCTTCAACTTAATGAGATGCTTTGAAATTGATCGATTTCGTAGCTATCGGGTTCTTTTTTCTGTGATTTGTTCAGGCTCCAATATGATTTTTCCTTCTTTTTTAAGTTATGGAAATATTATTTGAGCTGGGAGCTTGTCACCAATAACCTTCTTTAAGCATGGAACATGGAAAACTGGGTGTACTCAGGAAGATGTAGGAAAATCCAATTTGTATGCCATAGGACTAATATTTTGCAACACCTTGTAAGTACCATAGTACTTGGGTGATAATTTATTATCCTTCTTAGTTTGCTTGATGCAATTTTTTTTGTATGGTTTTAGCCGCAAAAATACTCAATCGACTACATCAAAAATTATTTCACTATGATGTTGATTGAATTTTTGTTTCAATCGATTTTGTGCCAGAGTGATGTTATCCTTTAAGAGTTGGAGAACTTGTTGTTGTCACTCGATGTGATATTCCACTGCTTTAACCTTAGAATTTTCAGTTAAATATTATGTCATGGATGGTGGATGATGTCCATAAAGTGCCATAAATGGGGTCATTTTTTTGTAGTATGGAAGGAATTTTTATACCACCATTCAACTAGAGATAACCACTAGAACCATTGTGTTTTCTTATAAGACAAAAAGCAATGAAGATATCCTTCCAAACATTTTTTCGCTATATCAAGTTCCCATCATATTGAGGATGATAAGATGAGCTATGATCTAATTGAGTGCCTAGACAAGAAAATAATTATGTCCAAAAATTTCTAGTGAAAATGAGATCTCTGTCGCTTACACTGTTCTTTTTGTTTCCATGTATCCTTTGAATTGTTTCCATAAATGCAATAGTAACTCTATTGGATTTAAATGGATGAGATAATGCATAAAAGTGTGCATACTTGGTAAGTCTATAAACTACCACCATGATGATACTCTTTCCTTCATACTTGGGAAAACCTGTGATAAAATCCATTTAGACCTCCACCCAACGTTGACTTGGAATGGGTAAAGGTTGTAACATATATGGGATCTTAATTGTCTCAAATTTATTTTGTTCGCAAACCAAACATTCCGCTGCAGATTTCTAAATATTATATTTAAGGCCATCCCAAAAAAAATCCTTCTTAACCCTTTGATAAGTCTTTAAAAATCTTGAGTGCCCTCCTAAGGGCGAGCTGTGTAGTTCCAAAAGAATATTTTATTTTATTTGGGAATTCTTACAATGATATAAGTGATCTTTGTACCATAATGAATCATTTTTCCAGATAAATGTATCATATGTATTGGGATATTCCTGAAACTTTTGAATGAGTGTCCACACCTCCTCGTCATTCTTCCATTCATCCCTTATAGTTATCCAATCAGGTTGGATAATAGAAGTGGCACAGAGAAATGTTTCCACATCCTCATCCTTTATTGAGAGTACATATGAAACAAAATTTTGCTTCCTATTTTTTTTAGATGATTTAAAATTCACAACCCAACATCTTGGTGACCCATTTTTGCTGCTCTTCTAAAGATAAAATTTGTTCCAAAAATTATTTAAGACTATCATGATCTGTTTTTACCTTGAAGTGTCTTACCATTAGGTAACACTGCCATTTATTTAGTGCATGTAATATTGCCAACATTTCCTTCTCATAAATAGGCATGTGTAAATACTTTCATTTGATTGGATGACTTTCAAAAGCAATGGGTCTTCCTTCTTGCATTAAAACAACACCAATTCCATTTCCTGTGGCATCACATTCCATAATAAAGGTTTTTTGTGAAATATGGTGTAGCTAAGACCGGTGATTGGAACATTTCCTATTTAAGATGTTCAAAGCCCTTTGTTTCTTACGAAGTCCAATAAAATGCATCTTTCTTCAGTATTTTTTCTAGAGGTTCTATTATTCCCTTGTAAATCTTAAAAAACTTGTGATAATACCCTGTCAACCCAAAAAATCCTCGAAGATGCTTTAGGGTTGTGTGGATTTTCCATTACTTAATGGATTTAGTTTTGTTAGGGTATACCTTAACACCCTTATGAGATACAATATGACCCAAATATTCCACCTCCTGTAGTCCAATGAAGCATTTAGAGTTTTTTGCATATAATTGTTTCTCCTCCAATAGTTTGAGCACCCTGTCAACATGTTAAACATTACCCTTCTAAGACTTGTTGTATATTAGTATATCATTAAAAAATACTAATACATTTTTCTAAGGAAGGGTTTGAAAATGTAATTCATCAAACCTTGAAATGTGGGAGGTGCATTAGTAAGGCCAAAAGGCATCATACCGAAAATTCATAATGACCTTCATGAGTTTTGAATGTTGTTTTCGGAATGTATTCAATCTTCATTTTGATTTGATGATATCCTGAATGAAGATCTAGCATGGTCAAGTAAATTTATCCATGTAATTCATCCAACAATTCATCAATTTCAAGGATAGGAAATTTATCTTTAATAGTGAGGTTGTTGAGCTCCCCATAATCCACACACATATGCCATGACCCTTCCTTTTTTTGTAATAATACTATTGGAGCAAAGAAACAACTTTGAATAGGTTGAATTATATCGACCTCTAGCTTTTTTGCAATCATACATTCAATTTTACTCTTTTGGGCATAGGGATATATGTAAGACTTGATGTTTGGAGGACCACTTCCTGGAATCAAATTAATATCATGATAATAATCACGAATATGTGGGAGGCCTTTGGGAGTCTCAAATACCTTGGAATGATTGTCCAAGACTTTTTGGAGATCTGGAGAAATAAATGATTTGAATGTTTGAACATCTAGTGAGCATACTTGTGAAATTATGCCATGTTTCTCTTTCTTCAAAAGTTTTTTCATGCCATTAGAGCTAATAATATTCCCTGGTTTCCTTGTGTTACCCCTTAATTCAATTTCCTTTCCTTCGCAAAAAAATTTCATGAAAAATTATTGAAAATTAAATGCTATCGTCCCCAAACATTGTAACTAGTGGAATGGAAAGCATTGAAATATTTATTAAATATTACCCCATGGTTAGCTTGATATTATGGTGCTTTCCTGAGAAATTTATAGCTCCCCCATTTGCACCCATCACTTGAACTCCGGTGTTGGATATAGAAAGCAATTTAATTCCTTGGCTATCTTACAATGAATAAAATTATGGGTACTACCTTAATCAATCGATACTATTATCTTTTTCTTATTGATATCTCATTATATATTGAGAGTTTGAGGAGTGGTGATTCCTGCAAATGCATTACAAGATATCCTCTTCTTTTTATGTTTCATGTTCCCTTTCTTCCTCCTCTTCACAATGTATGTAAAACAATTTCTTCTCAACACACTTATGACCTTTAGTCTATTTGATATCTCGACTATAACAAATCCATTTTGTTATTTTTTGCTCAAATTATTTTGGTTCCAACCTTGTAGGTTGTGGAAGGCTAGAAGAACTTCCCTCTTTATAGTTTTGAGTGGTAGACGTCCTTGTTTCCATAATTTTTCTTTCAAATTTTCTTTCCACCTTGAATGCCTTCTCCAATGAAGCGGGTTCCCAAAGGCGAACCTCATGTTAGATGTTATCCTGTAAAGTTCCTATGAAGAAATCAAGCCTATGCTCCTCTGGAATATCATTTAACTTTATATTTAATCTTTGGAAGTCCTCAATGTTCTCTGCCATTGAACCCTTTGGATTGAGATTTATCATTTGGCTAAAGAAGGTATTGCTCTTTGTATCCTCATAATGTGCTACCAATTCGTCCGCAAAAATTGTCCATGTGACAATTTATTTACGAGAACAAAGCCATCAATACCACAATTTGATTTTTTTCTAAATAGGAATATGTAATGTGTACCTTTTGTGTGTTCAAGAAATTATGTAGATCAAAGAATTTCTCCATCTATAGTATCCATGTTACCGGACCCTTGTCATCAAAATTCCTCATATCAATCTTTGGAATGTGACTAGTCTTCAACCAACTATTAGAGTCTCTAAAATAAAAATTTTTATTCCTTTTAGCCTCATAATGATTTTCATGGAGTTCCTTGTCACCACTGGGAAGCATTTCTTGTAGAGAAATTTGTCAAGTTTTCTTTCAAATATTCTAGGTCCCTTTTAATTTCTATTTTTAAACCATCCTTCAAACCTTCCATCTTAACATTTATACCATTATTTAAATATTTCATGTTTTCTTTCAAGCCATCCATCTTAGCTTCCATTTCATTTTTAGTTACTCTTTGCGAGAGAAGAATTTTTTGCACTTGGTCTTGTAATTTTGATATATTACGTTGCATTTCCTCCTCTTCTTCATGCGTCATAGTAGATATTTCTGGTCTCTTACTAGGTGTGTCCATTTTATTTCTTATGGGAATTTTGGACTCAAACAACGATATCTATGCTTCACACATTTTTCTTGCTTTTTAGGAGCTAAATATTAAAACTATTCTATATTTTTAATTTCAGCTCTTCAAGGTCTGCAATTATGTTCTATGGTATCCCTCTGAGTCTTCTTTATAACACCACAAGTTAGAACAAAATTTGATTATTCAAGGTAAATTTATGTCAAATATCCCACGATGACCCGATTATGGATTGGTTGAATAGAGAGAAATTGTACAACATGCCACATGTCACTATTTCAAATTTTGGCCTTGAAATTGATACACAAGAAACTACATTATATGTGATTTCTTCACTTCTTACAAAATTCAAATCTGATGCTTGAAAATACATTTATCACAATTTTACCTAGGTTACTTGTTTAATACTAAATTCTAAAGCATGCATAAACCCTAAAGTATTTGGACCATATCTTATAAAATATAGCGAACCAAGAGCTAAAATTCCTACAATAATTTCCCCAAGTTTTCGGATCCACGTGGTTGCAATTTCAACTTCTGAATATTTGTAGAAAAAAAATTATAGTGAATATTCTAAGCTGACCTTTTTGATGCAGCAACACCCTAGAATCCAAAGCTATGATACCAAATGTTATGAAACCATATCACAAAAAAAGATAGATAAATGACTTCAAAATTAGTCTCTTTGAGGGGGAAAACTCCTTTACATCACATAAATGAACAATTCTTGAATGATACAAATGACTAGACCTCCTTGCTGTATATAGGAATCTAAGGGGTCACACTATAATTAGAGCCTACAGTAAGGACAAAAAAATAACAATAGTGGGCTTCTATGGGGCATAAAAATAACAATATTGGGGCTACATGGGAACAAAAATAATAATAAGAGGCTACAATAACAGTAACAATAAATGGGATACACTGGTATTATAGGGACCTAACACTTGTGCGAGTGAGAATTTGGACTCTTTTGAACAATTTTCTCCTATCACTTTGGATAGAGGTTTCAATATTGTAACGTTTTCCAACTTAGTGGAGATGCAACATTCATGCATTACAAGAATGAATTCAAGGATCAAAACTCTTTAAAGGATCATTGGATCAATGCAAGAAAATCATAGTTGGGGCATTTCTATGAAAGCTATAGAGAGGTTCCAAAAATCATCAAAGTGATCACAAATATAATCTTTTGCCTGTAGGGGAAATTCCGACCAATTCCACAAATGGGGTGTCTTACATAGTTAGACAATCAAAAGTTTCAGCTTGAGTTAAAGAAAATTTGGGTAATGGCGAAACAAATCCAAGCAAATACAAATACATAAGCTAAAACAAGGGGGTAACAAGGCATCTTTTGGATCTTGGAATGTATAAAAAGGAAGAGAGGGTTGAAATTGGTTCTCATTCAAAATAAATAACTTTTCTTGTTGCACTTCTTAGATTTGGAACTACCACTACAAAAATACATAAAACATTAACCCTTGGGTTTTTATTACATGGAAACAATATGAAGAAACTACTCCCTAAAAACAAAGCCATGGAATTTTGAGGACAGAAAGCACAACGAGTCATTTGATTGCAAGAAGTAATTTCTTTACAATAAAGTATTGGAGAGTACAAATTTGTTCATTGAGAATATGGATGGAGGTGTAATAATGATTCTTTGTTATCTGGTGGTACTTATTTTTGGATCTAAAATTTCATGGTTTTCTCGTAGTTTCCAAACAACGATAGACATCGAGCACTAGTCAAATGTTGAGGAACATTTTTAATCCTTCCTTAGAAATTAGAACTAAACTTGTGAAAATTCCTATTGTATTTGAATCAAAGATCTCAAATAGATGAATATATTAAAGCAATAAATTATTCAAAAGTTGTGATCCTATTTTAGGGTAAAATATGTAAAATATATCAAGGTAGGGATTTACTTAGTCACTGGAGGAAGGCCATCGCTTTTTGGTTGGTGTGGGAGGTAATCTAACCTGAACACATGATGTCTACAACATAGCTACTGAGAAAAATTATGAAAGATAAGAAAGTAAGTAAGAGGCCAAAATGTAGTTGTATTATGTTGATAACAACATCCATTCATTCCTTGTTGGAGATTGTTGAATTTTGCAAACGTGGAAAAGTAAAAATTTGAATAATTATCCAGTACAGTGCCTGCAACATATGTGAATAATAGGAGATATTTTTACATAAATTTGAAGAAAAGAAGGATCATTGAATTAAAATTTTTCTTATACACATTTTCTAGGCACACCTATCTGGATCGTCATGAATGCGAAGGTATGTTGGAACCGCCACTCTGAAATTTGGAATGCCTAGATTATAATCATAAAAATTTAATGAGCCATCGGTATGAATCTCCCTATGTCACTACACGAATATGGATTCTTAATAACCATACAATAATGTTTAAGTTTGGATCTTTGCCAGCTGAACATCAATTTCTTGGAGAAGTATTTTTACAATATTTTCCAACAATTTTTATCACTACAATAGTGTAGGTGTTCCTGTAGGATTCATTTGTGATGCTCATTAAAAGAGTTGATGAATATAAAGCATAAATTGAAATTTGTCCCACTATATTATTTTCATTAATAGAAAGAGGACCAGGTGTTATTTTCTTATTTCATGTAAAATGTAGTATTTCATCATGAGGTGAATTGTTAATATACCTGGAAGAATCCTCATAGTATATTCCAAATTCTAAAGTTACAATGCATACATATTTTGATAGATTATGCCAAAATTTCAACATGGAGGTCTCACACCACAAATTTGTCCAACTACAACTTCTTACATGCCATATGATAACCCTTTTTTTATCAAAATATGAAATCAAGAACTACATGGTTTCCTTAGTATGGCATACGTGAATATTTTTTAGTTACAACTCTTTTTGATACTTAGTATTGTAGGTTACCCTTTACAAGGTGCACTGTCTATGGTCTTTGTTAATGTAGTAACCACTTCAGTTTTAAACAAGAGTGTGCAAACATGTTCTAAAACGAAAACTTGTGAAGGAATTCAATACATATGTTTTCCTTACACAGTAATATACTTTGAAGGACTTAAAGATGAATTCTCCATCAGATACTATTGAAAGTATGCCTTCCTAATTTTGAAACTTATAAGACTCTAATGCACACTTTTTGTGTTGGAGATGGTATGCCTTTGGAATCCAAGAATAAGGATAAGGTTTTGATGGTATGAAAAATCAAAATATTTTTAGTTTTAAGTTTATGAAATCCAAAGTAAAAGGGTGAATTTATACGTTGTTTCTAGGTATCCATGGGTTGTGAAGAATTTCATGTCAATTATGCAGTTTTTGAGGCCTCTGAAACATTGTCAGAAACAATTTATTGAAGATGGTTTCTAGTTCAAATATTTACAAAGATGTTAACCATTTTGAATTAATATGGAAATGATTAAGTTAGTTTTCCTATAGTAAAACATAGAACTTACATTTTTTTGATTAAGTTCTTTCTCATCAAGGAAAAAATAATAGTTGAGAGGTGAAGAATACACCCCTCCAAAATAGAACAAAAGGATAACTAGTTGATACAGGTGGAAAAGTTTCACTCGGTTAATATGAGGTGGATATATTTTCCGGAAAAATTAAAACAAAATCATATTGGAAGGAAGAATATCAGCAATAAAAGGATCATTTACATATTTGCAGGAAGAAGACTTTCTATTAGTTTGAATTTTTTTGCAATATTTTCCCCAATAGATTTTTTGCAAATAAACTAGAGATTGTTTTTATTTTTGGTATATTGTTAGATTTTTATCCCTGAAATATTTTAACAGCTTCAAGAGTCGTAATATCTATATTTTTTTTAATTTTTAATGAAAAAGGGTTGGATTTTGGGCCAAAAACATCATATTTTTGTAACAATCCTTTCTACTTTAGAGTTTAAATCAAGGGCTTCTGACTTTAGCCTTTGAAAAATTTTGTTGTTGTGTTAGTGATTTCTAGTGATTACATAACCTTTATTTATGCATACATATTCTATGGTTATATAGATATATGGTTAAGGATAGGTTGAGTGTCTACCTACCTGTCATCCCACTGCAAAGTTATGTTCTTTATTGAGTAGATAAAGGTGACAATGTGATATTGTTGATCCCTCTTCATCATAGATTGTTTCTTCTATACTTTGAATTCCTAACTGCATTGATGTTTCACTATAGAGATTATTATATACGCTTTTTCTCTTATTAGATAATTGAATTTCATTGTAAATATATTGATTAGATAATATCTTCTTTAGATATTCCATCCTCATCATTAATTTTTTTTTTTTGTTCTTTCATGTTGAATGTTGGAACTTTGGTTAAACCTTTGAAATTATGGGTTTTTCCTATGACAATGAGTTTACCCCATTAACAATCATCCATAAAAAAACCCTTATTTTTTTTCCATTTTTCTTCATAGGTTGTTGTTCAGTTACAATGAACAACATTAAAGCCTTGTAACACTTGAGGGAGAACCCTATGATTCGAGGGCCAACTTGGACCTAAAATGTTTGAGTTGCTTTCTTGGAGCAATTTCTTTCCAATAAACTACCTTCACAAAACATATACAATAGATCTCGTGAAGTTGCACATGAAGCTCATAATGTTATTGAACCAAGTGCAAAGTTGAAAAGAGAACCTTGCTATCTGATTCATTAGAGTGTCTCACAAGGTATGAAGATGAGCTACAACATAATATCCTTATAATAGCTTCCAAATATAAATCATGGCAAGAATATTGGTCATCGATCTACATCTGGAAGCCCCTCATATTTCCATCATAAATTTGGCTAAATGAGAATGTTTTCATTCTCTAATTTCATTATAATTTGTATTTTATATAAAGTAAATAGAATTTAGATTACAGAGTCATAAGGAAGGTCAAGAGACATGAGGAAGTTGAAGAGTTGTGAGGGTAGGTGAAAGGTCACCTCACTTTGTATAAATATACCCTCATGGCTACATGTAAGGGTCTCTTAGTTTTGGACTTCATTTCAGAATATTTTTTTGAGAGATTATAGATCCTTTTGAGGATTGAAGTATTAACTTTGCATCTCCAATAATGGATTTCATGGGTATTTCATGTGATGGTGTTATTGACATTTCAACTTAATTTTTAGAAGCTCTTTAAGCCCAAATAAGAAATTCTATACATGTGTTATTAATCATTGCAAGATTCTTCTCTTGTTGATTTAATGGTATATGTTTACGCTTCCATGTGTTTAGTTAATGAATTACTTTGTTGATTTAAGCACATATTATACTTGGGATTGTATGCTTTTTCATGCTTTCATGTTTGTTGGCAATTAGGAACTAATTCATGATCAATAAATGAATCTTTCGCTTTATGCATGCGTTTTAATCAAAGTTTCCTAAATTGCTTCTTTAAGATTCATGTCATGTTATTTTATTGTTTTTATATCTATAACATTTCATATGTAAAGTTTCCATAAACTTTCTTTAACTTGTATTTAATATAAGTTTTACTTGTTTTCTAACTCTTATTGTTAATTCCATCCAAAATGAATCATAGATCAACATGGTGGTTTTCAGGATCACATACCATATGGGACTCTTATCCCAAATGGTGTAGAGTCTATTTGAGATTTTACACTAGGGAGATCCAAAAAATGTTGGCGGTAAAATTTAGCCCATCAACAAATTTGGTGCTAGAAGGAGGGTCACCATTGTATGGATGGTATAAATCCTCATTCTTTCTCTGAGACCTATGAGAAAGAAATTAACCAACCCCATTCCCATTCAATGACTCCTCTTGTGTGGGAAACACCTAAAGTTTAAACCCTTACACAATCCTGAACTAGTATACAAAGTCACTTACGATCAGTTAAGAGCCCTTCATCCTATTACTTCAGAATACACTGAATGCTCAAAATCCTTCCCATTACATATTTCTTGCCTCATATATTCTTAACCCAACCTCATACAATTCACCAAGGAGTGTTAGTTAGTACAATGAAAGAGTTGGTTAACATTTATTTAGATTTAGTAGATTATGCAGAGAGAAACTTAGAAGCGGGTAACGAAGGTCCAGCCAATTTTGAGAATCTTGAAAGAGATAATATTGGAGAGAATATAGAAGGTGAAAACTAGGCACCACTATAGAAAATTGAACACTTCGATGAAATTGAGAACAAAAGGAATTTTTTTAACGAAGGGAATTTGCAGAATGATAACGAAGGCACAAATTAGATTCAGAGAGTGACGATGTTAGGTCCCTATAATAATAGTGTAGCCCTATATTGTTATTGTCGTACCCTATATAATCCCACTATTTATATTGTTGTTCCATTATATTACTATTATAGTTATGTGGGCCATAATTATATTTTGACCCTTTAGACCCTTATATACACAAAGGAGGTCATGTCATTTGAATCATCCAAGAATTTTTCATTTATGTGATGTAAACGAAGGTTTACCCCTCAAACTGGCTTATTAATAAGTCATTGATCCATATGTTATTAATTTTATACTTTATTTTGATTTGTATACTTAATATTTGGTATCAAATCTCTTAATCCTAGGGTTTTGCTACTTCAAACGAGCCATTATGGAATTTTTGCTATATTTTTTTTTGTGAAGCTTTAGGCCGCAAAATTTGTACTCTCTGGAGGAGCAATATTGATGAACATATGGCTACAATTTTAGATCTTGGTTGCTAATATTTTCAGAGATATGGTCCAAAGAATTTAGGGGTTTTTATTCTCTAGAATTTAGTCTTTTCATAACTTTCTCTTTGAGGATCAAATTTGAATTTTGTAGAAGTGATAAAAATTGCACAGGCTATAGTTTTTTGGGTATGAGTTCTAGTGTCGAAGGTTGAAATAGTGCCACGTGAAATCTTGTACAAATTCACTCTACTGAATCAGTCCATAATTTTGTCATTGTGGGAGCGTTTTCATAACTTTATCTTGAAGAACCCAACCCCAGTATAACTTGTGGGGTTGGAAAGAAGACAAAGAGAGCTACCTCAAGACACAAATTCAGACCTGAAGAGTGTGAAATTTCCTTAATTGCAGCAACCAAAAATTAATATTCTAACTTATGCAGTTAATTTTTCTTAAGAAATTATTATGACAAATAACGATTAATTCACTACTTCAATCTTCAAAAAGAAAATACAGGAACTAAGAAATAATGCACACACATAAAATTTTGATAGTGGTATCTTTGGAAAATAGTCCTTGGAAAAACCTCAATGTGGGGAAAACCAGTTTTGCAGATGAGGTTATATATTATTATTAATTCTTCAACAAAATTGAGAAATACAACTACTTGCCTCTCATTGGAAAAGTTCTAGCATGCAATTTTATCCAGTAGAAAAATAGACTTGAAACACAAGTTTCCTCTATAAAATAATTTCAGTATTATTTAGTGGAATTCATAGTCCTTGCAACTCACACTAGTAACTGGAAATGTGTACAACTTAACTAGAACTCGCATTGCTAAAAGAAAATCGTTCCTGATGTTGAAAATGGCAACAAGAAATATTGAAAATGGCACCAAAAAGAATTATAGTTTATTTTTCAATTAATTAAATTAGAAGTAAATTGTAATTCCACATCACATGATAGATTTTAAGTGTTAAATGAGTCAGGAATACTTTGTTGCATCATTTAATTTGAGTTGAAGGTCAAAATAGAGGCATGTAGGGTGTCTCCTAATTTTTAGGATCCCTGGTTGACTATTATGTGAATTTTAATTAGTTAACTTAATTATTTGAGTTAAAATCAGTTTAAATAGTTCTAACTGATAGATGAGCTAGTGATAGGTCTAGCGAATTAAATGTGATTTAATTCACATGCAGTGATCAATCAGATAATTGATAATTTTCTATAAATATTTGTTGCATGTAAGTTCTAAGGAATACCCAGTTGATATTGGAGCTAAAGGGAATAATACTATCAGTTGTAAAATCATCCAAATTGTACAGGTGGTGCATGCCATTAGAAGAATTCATAAATTAAATCATTCCTTAATTAGAGAAAATTTCCTTTAAAAGGAGGAATTTACAAACAAGTTTAATCATTTTTTTGGTGAGCATGAGTTTGTGAGACCACCAATCAAAAGCACAAGTTTCCACATGGAGCTTGTGAGAGAAAGGTGTGCCAAGAGAAGCTTGTGCACATGTTGTTAGCGTGAGACAATCAACAGATTGTAGAGGTTTCTCAGGAAGATAAATAACATTGTATTGTTTCATGTTCTTGACTTTATGCAATATGCAGATAGAGTGGTTTTTAGCTGAGGCTTTCCCCACATACGTATTTTGTTGTGCGATTGATAATTATTTCTCTTACTTATTTATGTGATTGTACAATTGTAATTGGTTTCTACAATTTATAGAATTGATTCAGTATTTTTTTTTAGTACATTACAAGATCAGATGAATCTATGTGAATTTTATACATGGTATCAGAGAATGAATTTTTTAGGTGGCAAGTTTGCAGAGAAGATCTGAATATTTTTGTGAATAAAAAAAAAAATAGCGGATCTGGATTCCTTGCGAAAAAGATACTGAAATTCAAAAAACAATCGGTCGTATCAGAGTTCGGATGAGGGAGATATCACCGATTTAAAATCAAATCTTTTTTTCAGAAAAGTTTGTGACGACGAGACAATTACAGCATCCGTGATTCAAGAACCTGTATGCACTTGAGGTACCAAATGCATGAAAATATTTGAGGAGAAAATAAATGGTTAGAGACTTGGTGGTTGAGAGGGAGCATAAATTACCTCTCAACATGCAGCCTCCGAGGAAGCCTCAGAAGGTTATGGAGTAGCCATATTTGGAGAAGAAAATAGGAGACCAAGTGGAGGCATCCACTCAAGTAGAGACCTACAGTAGGGGGAATTTCGAACCAAGTGGGAAGAGGAAGCACATGAAACCATACCTCCAAGTGAGTGGTAGGGTGATGTGAAGTCATAATCCCAAGAGAATAAATTTTGGCAGGGTCCATTGAGATGTCTTGTCTCATTGATCATTACCTTGCTACGGGAGCCCACAATACACAATAGTAGCATGGATTAGTGGTTATTGATGTGGTTAGATGTGAGAGTGACATAATTCATATAATGGAGTGTAGATCAGTGTTGGTAGCAGTGCAAATGGAATAGATGCAGAGTTAGCAACAACATAAATTTTTTGGTAGATAGTGCAGTAGCTAGTAGTAGTCAGAGACTCTCGAGAAAGATGCATCATACTGATTCAGTTTGGATGCTTTTCATTTTCAGAAGTTTAAGGAAAAAAAACACTAGAGAGAAGTGTTGCATGCATAACATTCCAAAGGTACCGAATCAGGATAGAGTTGAATTCCTTTCTTGTTGAGAGGGAGTGTTGAAAATGGAAACAAGACATATTGAAAATGTCGTCAAAAGGGATTCTAGTTTAATTTTTCCTTAATTAAATTAGAAGTAAATTGTAATTCCACATCATATGACAACTTATAAGTGTTAAATAAGTAAAGAAGACTTAGTTAGCTCAGATAATTCGAGTTGAGGGTCAAACTAGAGGCATGTAGGGTGTATCCTACTTTTTAGGAGCCCTAGTTGAGTTATTTATGAGTTGCAATTAGTTAACTCAATTATTTGAGTTAAAATCAGTTTAACTAGTTCTAAGTGATAGATGAGCTAGTTAGAGGTCGAATGAATTAAATATGGTTTAATTCACATGAAGTGATCAATCATATAACTGATAATTTTCTATAAATAATTATTGCGTGTCATTTCTAAGGAAGAACCAGTTGAGATTGGAGTTAAAGGGAAGTGTACTATTAGTTGCACTATCATCCAAATTGTACAGGTGGTGCATGTAGTCAGAAGAAAGCATAAATTAAATCATTCCTTAATTAGAGAAAATATCCTTTAAAAGGAGGAATGAAGGCACAATTTTAATCATTTTTTTGGTGAGCACGAGTTGGTGAGACCAAGAAATCAGAAGCACAATTTTTTGCATGGATCTTGTGAGAGAAAGGTGTGCCAAGAGAAGCTTGTGCATAGGTTGGTAGTGTGAGACAATCAACGGAGTGTAGAGGTTTCTCAAGAAGAGAAATAACATTGTATTGTTTCATGTTCTTGACTTTATGCAATATATAGATAGTGCGGTTTTTATCTGAGGCTTTCCTGAGATACATCTTGTGTTGTGTGATTGATAATTATTTCTCTTACTTGTTTATGTGATTGTGTGATCATAATTGGTTTACGCAATTTTTAGAATTGATTTAGTATTTTATTTTAGCACATTATAAGATTAGTTGAATTTATGTGGATTTTCTACACCTAAAACCCCTTTGTCCACTTGCAACTCACACTTCCTCCGACACCTATCTCCAACAAATGTAAATAGATATACTGCCCAAATATGTGTACTGACTAACTCACACTACTTGGTATGGCCTCTCTAAAGATAAATTCAACCTCCCTTCCTATCACTCGAATGTTGGGAATTTTTTGCAATTATTCTTCATAAATCATATCCCAATTTTTTTATTGAAACCATGTTGTTGGTGTCCCCTCTGCTACAATTTTTCCCTTTCTAATCACTGCAATTGGGTAAGTTGAATTGCTTGAATTGATCTCCATTATCCCATCGAATTTATCTTATAATATCTCGTTGAGAAATCAATGACCATGATATAATCAAAATTAGTGGCTAAGATCAATTTGACCCCATCAAGTGACTTTTTCCATAAGTATCTAGAGAAAAATTGATTTTCCTCAATTAACCTGATTTAATTAACCAAATTTCCTAAGTTAGACTTAGGAAAATAATTAATAATTTAATTAATATAATGAAGGTGTTTCTTACGAAACCTTTTCTAGATATTAGAGAAAATGTGTTCCTTAGCCCCATAGACACCATAAAGACTAGAACAGCTATCCAATTCTACCAAAAACTAACACTCTCTCTTAGCAAGGAAGCTATTTTCCTCTACTCCCATTTTATCCCTAAATTAGACAAAATTTCCCTTACCCCAGGAATTCGTGAGAATACTTGCAATCCGTTGATCTGTGGGAACATGTTTTAGCCAAACTGATGCATGCTACACATAATCTATGATGAAGTGTTATCTTATGTTGATATGTTTTAACCTATCATGAAAGGTTGGATTTTGAGAGAGCCTGATGTAACTCTGATTATGATCTAAGGCTCAGTATTTAGCTAAAAATTGAAAGTGCCCAGAAATTCTTCAAACCTAAATGCCTGGATAGCTCATCTCCAAGATTCCAACGCAACTTGTTTCATCAAATTTCGAGTTCATATGAGGGAATTATGGCCTGCTTTCAGTTTTCCAAAACATGAAAAAAATGAGATGAACAGGTACAAGGATGATGTGGCAAGTCCAGTCAGCTTCAAAAGGAATATTCTCCAGAATCAAGCAATGATGTTGTGCTAAGTGGCATCACCAGATTCGCCAATGTTGACTAGGAAGGGAAATTTTTTATCCTAAGTCTAAGGGTGAATTTTTATTATTATTTGGTGCAATGCTACTATTTTTATATATGTTGTAGTATGGGCCAATGGGGAAGGGCCACGTGGCATGCCACGTACCCCCCCATGGCATGGCAGGTTGGGATGCATTTACAAATTGGGCACATATATTATGTTTTACACTATGGATGGGAACTATGGAGATTGGCGCACATAAATGTGTATATATATATATATAACCTAAGCTCTTAAACCTTACAAACCGACAGATCTAACCATATGGAAAGCTAATGGGTTGGCGGAAATGAAAACTATAGCATGGAGAAAAAAATTATGGCAGGGGTCGGGGTCGAACCCCAGACCTAACGCCCGCCAGCCTACTGCCTTACCACCTCTTCTATCACAATGGGTCTTGAGCATATATTTCTTCATCAAATCTTAAAGTTTATCGCACCAATATATGGGGATTCAAAGGGGGGCAACCCCATCCCATGTGCTCACAAACTAGAACCAAAGGTCGGGGCTACCACCGGTGGAAGTTTTTAAACACGGCTTAGCCCATGATTTATTATGTTAAACCCACAATTAGCGCTAGACGTGCTTAACCTTTAAGCACTGCTTATCTTATCGTTAAGTGCACTTATCTCCAATTAAGCGCAGTTTAATCTGGCGGTCCCACTCACAGAGGCGCCTTTTTAGTCGGATTTGCCAAATTTTGAATTTTAACTGGCGGAATCCCAGTTTTAGAGGAGAAATTGAAGGAAAACTTGTTTTTTCCATAACTCAGGCAATTTTCGACCAAAATGAGCTTAGG
Organism: Pinus albicaulis; assembly: GCA_034641835.2. Classification (NCBI taxonomy): domain Eukaryota; kingdom Viridiplantae; phylum Streptophyta; class Pinopsida; order Pinales; family Pinaceae; genus Pinus; species Pinus albicaulis. The sequence goes on along the minus strand of CM076579.1, from coordinate 901,612,987 downwards.
AAGAGTCATTTTTGGTATATTTTGATATTTTGGAGCCACTAGAGTAGGTTGCAGAGGCAACATGAGACTGCAAACAATCATTTGACACACTTTAAGCTAATACAAAGGCCCACACTATGAAGCTGGACCAAGGAGATGTAGCCTAGGAGGGGTGAACTCCTTCATCAAAAACTTATGTATTGAGATATGTTATTTGTGCTTGTTGTGTTCTTATTTTTTTTCATTCAGTAATTAGTTTCTATGCTTTTGAGTTCATGAAAAACAATAAATTTTACCAAGTTTAATGATTAGACAATCACATGCCCATGGATAAACTATTAATGGATAATAAAACCAAATCAATGTTTATTTAAATATGAAACTGATATTAGCACAACAAAAAACTAACAATCAATTTCAGATCAAGTTGGTATCGGAGCACAAGGTTACTTGCTTGCTTTGCTTGAAGGGTTTTAATAGTTGCAATTTTTGTGATTCTTACAAGGTTGAGGTTGTAGAGAGGAGAAGGGAATCTATTGGTATCTATTCCTGAGATTAGGACAAGAAGGAAGAGAGCTAAGAAAGCATCATCCTCACCCAAAGGACCACTCAAAGAAACACCTGAGGCGCCTCAAATTCTATCTCCATCAGTTGAGATTGAAGAGGTACAAGCTACAAAGGTTGAGCTTGAATCCAAAGCAAAAATGCCAGCCTATGAAGAGACTCATGGAAATTATAAAGAAGAGGATGTTAAGAGAGACTTCAAAGAAATGCAAAGAATGGTTAAAGTCACGTATGAAGCATTCATTGCAAAAAAAGTTGGAGAAGGTTCAAAACCTCCAAATGAAGAAGGATCTTCAAAAAGTAATAAGGATGAAGAGAAGAGATCAAAAGGCTGTGGAGGAAATCCACCTCCATCTCCACCATCCTCATCTTCATCAGCATCTTCATCTTCCACATCCACCAAAAAAAATCATATCGACACTTATTCCAAGATCCCAAAAGGAAAGACTCCATTACTTAAGTTGGAAATCAATTTTGAACTTCCCATATAGAATGGAGAGGTTAATGCAGAGAAGTTAGAAAATTGGACTCTTCAATTGGAAGTATACTACAGAATTCATAATTTACAAGAAGATGACATAAAGATCCAGTTGGCTTCATTAAGGTTAGAAGGTGAAGCACTAGTTTGGTGGGAGGCAAAGACACAAGAGGAAATGCGAATACATGGTAAGATTTCCATTTCTTGGTTTGAATTCATTTCTTCCATTAAGATACAATTTATCCATTGGCCTATATGCAAAAAGAAATTATGAGTTGGAAAAAATTTAGGGAGCTCAAAGGCCAAACTGTTCAAGAGTACACTCAAGAGTTTTGAAAGAGGACTTTGTTGCTATGAGTAAACTTGAATTCAAAAGATACACTCTTGAAATATATAGGAGGTTTACATTCCTACTTGAAACATACTATCCTTATGTTTAACCCAAAAAACTTAGATTAAGTATGTGTACAAGCCACACATCTTGAAGCAAGGGGAAAAAATCCTGAAGAGGGTAGTAAGAAGAAGCCATTCAAGGGTAAGGGAAAAGAGAAGGGAGGAAAATGGAAGGGAAAGAAGAATGCAAGTATCAAGAAAGAAGGGGAGAAAACTACATGAAAAAATTGTTCCAAAGAGGGGCATGATGAAGCTCATTGTTGGAAACTACATCCCGAACTAAGGCCAAAGAAACCAAATAACAAAGGGAAACAAAAGATGACTGCCACTACACAACAAGATCTTGGATCTGATTCAGGAGATGAGACGAAGATAATCGCCACGGTTAATAAAGGAAAGGAAGCTATAGCAAGTTATAGTTCCTCAAGCAGTCATAATAACACTCCAAATGAATACACAAGGATAGAATTGTTCCATGTTAGAGTGATTTATAATCATACAAATATTGATGAATTATTTGATACAGGGTCACAAGAAAACTTTATTTCAGAAGACTTAGTCAAAAAGCTTAACCTTGGAACCATACCACATCATAAACCATACCCTTTAGGTTGGATAGTTAAGAATGCCAATTTACAGGTTACAAGGAAATGCATATTTATATTTTCTATTACTGCAAACTTTGTTGATGAAGTCGAGTTAGATGTGATTCCACTTGACATTTCCGGGATTATCTTGGGAAGTCCATATTTGTATGACAGGAAAGCGGTGTTTTATCACCATGAGAACAAATATAATTTTCTCAAGGATGGGGTGGAGTATATTGTGCAAGATAATCGCAAGAAACTGAACATTTCTTTAGTGAATGCAGGGCAAATGAAGAGGCTAGTAAATGCAAGTAAAAATTTTGTGCTTCTCATGATCAAGAAAAAGGATGATGTTGACTATGAATATTTTGATGGATGTGATGAAAAATTGAAATCTGATTTGTTTGATGTGGTAAGTCAACATGGTGAGATGATTCAAGAACCAAAGGGGTTACCACCCAAGAGGGGAATTCAACATGAAATTCAGCTGCAGCAGGATGTTCCACTTCCAAACATTGGTATATATCGCATGTCAATTATGGAGAGTTCGAAATAAAGAAGAAAATCCAAGAATTTTTGAAAAAAGGTATCATACTCCCATCTACTTTGCCATGTGGTTCACCAATAGTTTTGGTTCCAAAGAAGGAGGGTATTTGGCACATGTGTATCGATTTCCATGCACTGAATAAAATCACTGTAAAGAATCGCTACCCACTCCCACGCATTGATGATTTTCTAGATCAATTAAAGCATGCAAAGTATTTCACTAAGTTAGACTTACGAAGTGGTTATCATCAAGTTAGAATATCTGGAGAGGACATTTGGAAAACTTCTTTCAAAACTAGACAAGGATTATATGAGTGGTTAGTTATGCCATTTGGTTTAAAAAATGCTCCAGCTAATTTCATGAGAGTAATGAATGATGTAATTAGACCATTTATAGATGACTTTTTCATTGCTTACTTAGATGACATAATCATATTCAGGAAGTCAAGAGAAGAACATGGCATGCATGTGAACAAGGTACTTGATGTCTTGAAAAAAGAGAAATTATTTCTAAAGATGTCAAAGTGTGAGTTTGATAAGACTTCATTGGAGTATTTGAGACACATTTTTGGAGGAGGTAAGTTTAAGATTGCTCCTTCCAAATTAGAGGTCACTCTGAATTGGCCCAAGCCCAATACAGTTACAGAGGTCAGAAGATTTTTAGGGGCAACACAGTATTGGAGGAAATTTATTGCTAATTTCTCTTCCACTGTAGCTCTGTTACATGCATTGACAAGTGTGAAGAAATTATTCCATTGGGGAGATGTATAGCAAAAATCATTTGATGCTTTAAATAAAAATATAATTTCAACACCGGTTTTAGCACTTCCAGATCTTAGACAACCATTTGAGATCCAAACATATGCAAGTGATTATGCTATGGGGGCAGTGCTCGTGCAATATGGTAAGCCTATTTCATTTCATTCTGAAATTTTTAATGGAGCTGTGACTAAATATCCCACCTATGATAAAGAGTTATATGCATTGGTACAAAGTGTAAATAAATGGAAGCATTAATTGATGGGGAAAGAGACCATTATCCATACTGACCATCAACCATTGCAGTACTTACAATCATAGCCAAATTTACAGCAATCAAGATATTTCATATGGATGGGTTTTCTACAAAAATTTAATTTGGTTATTAGGTACAAAAAGGGAATCTAAAATAAGGTAGTTGATATGCTCTCTAGGCCTATTGTAAATTCAGCTATTATACTCAAGCACAATTCCATTATGCATGAAAGTTACATTGAAAAATATGCAAATGATAATGATTTTCAAGATGTGTATAAGAGCTTGAGTTAAGGAAACCAAAATGAAGAGTTAGATTATCATGTGCATAAAATTTTTTTGTATCACTTAGGAAATTTATGTATTCCACATGGAGAAAGAAACATTATCATAAGGGAGGTTCACATATCATTGATTGCAGGACATTTTGGTGTAGGCAAGACAGTAGCGAATCTCCAAAGGTATTGTTATTCGCCACACATGAATGATAGTGTATCTCGTTTTATTAGAGGTTGTTATTTATATGCAACAAGTACACCCAACAATAGGAAGCTTGGATTATACACTGCACTTCTGATTCCTTCACATCCTTGGAAGAGTATATCAATGGATTTTGTAGGTGGTCTTCCTAGGTCAAGGAAAGGTCATGATTATTTGTATGTTGTGGTAGATAGGTTCAGAAAAATGTGTATTTTGATGTCATGTAATAAAACCATTATAGATGAAAAAACTGATAATATTTTCTTTCAAAATGTTTGGCTCCATTTTTTTCTTCCTACTTCTATTGTAAGTGATCGAGATTCTCGATTTGATGGGAATTTTTGGTCAAAATTATGGGACATGATGGAAACAAAGTTGAAGAAGAGTACAACATTTCATCCGCAAACAAATGGTCAAACAAAGGTGGTGAATAGGACCATTATTCATATTCTTAGAGGTTATTGCAGCAAGCATCCCAATTTGTGGGATGAGCAATTGCATTACATTCAGCATGTGTACAACATGGAAAAACATTCTTCCATAAACACATTTCCATTTGAAGCATGTTATAGTTATTTTCCAAGATCGCCATTGGACTTAATCTTTGAGAAATATGTCACTATAGATGGTCCCTAGTGACATAGACAAGGCAAGGAATTTCATTGAGCAAATTCAGTTGATACATCACACCATGCAAGAGCAACTTGAAAAGAGCCAAAGCAGCTACAAGCAAGGCATGAAAAACATCGAGTTGATCACAAAATTCCAAGTTGGTGATGAAGTTTGGTTGTACATAAGCAAATAAAGATTACAAGGGGAAGGTAAAAAGCTCAAACCAATCCGTTATGGTCCATTTAAAATTCTGGAAAATATTGGTACAAATGCATTCAAGCTAGACTTTCCTCCTTACATGAAAATTTATTTTGTCGTTAATGTTGAGAATTTGAGATTATTTGAGCCTCCTTTGATTGATGAACAAGGAGAGCATGTTGAACTTCCATCAATAGATTATTTATCGCCACAATATCTTGATGAAATTTAACAAGATCTCATACTTGATAGAAGAATCAAAAATTCAAGAAGAGGGAATGTTGAATAGCTTAGAGTGGGACTCAAGGGTAAAAATCCTTCAAAGGACAAGTATTTAGAGATTGGAAGAGTGAGGGAGTTGTACCATCACTTGCTGAAAAATTGATAGTATCTTTTGGGGTCCAAAAGGCTTCTAGTGGGGAGGAATGATCTAAGGCTCAGTATTTATCTCAAAATTGAAAGTGCTTAAAAATGCTTCAAACTTGAATGCCTGGATAGAGCTCATCTCCAGGATTCCAATGCAACTCGTTTCATCAAATTCTTATTTGTATGAGGGAATTATGGCCTATTGTTCATTTCCCCAAATAGGTAAAAAATTAACAGAATAGGTACAGGGATGATGTGGCAAGTCCAGTAAGCTTCACAAGGAAAAATAAGCCAATGATGTTATGCCAAGTGGCACCACCAGATTCGCCAATGTTGACTAGGAAGGGAAATTTTTATTCTAAGTCTAAGGGTGAATTTTTATTATTATTTAGTGAAATGATACTATTTTTATATATGCTGCAGTATGGGCCAATGGGGAAGGGCCACGTACATACATACACAGCGCATGGGTTGATTCATTTCTAAATTCGATATTTATTATGTTTTACACTAGGATAGACGTGGTTATTGGCATGCATATATATATATATATATATATATATATATATATATATATATATATATATATATATATATATATATATATATATATATATATATATATATATATATATATCAATATTTTAAGCTGAGCTCTTAAACCTTACAAACCGACGGATCTAACCATATTTGGAGGAAGCTCTACATTTTTCTAGTGGAGGTTAAGTTTGGTGGACTAGCTAACAAGTTGGCAGAAATGACAAGTATAGTGTGGAGAAAAAATTTATGGCAGGGGTTAGGGTTGAACCCCAGACCTACTACTCACCATCCTACCTCCTTACCACCTCTTCTATCACAATGGTTCTTACCCATATACGTCTCCGTCGAATCTTAAAGTTTATCGCACCAATATACAAGGGTTTGGAGGGGGCCAACCACGTGGGCCAGCCCCCTCCCATGTGCTCACATGCCAAAACGAAAGGCCAACACTACCACCGATGGAAGTTTTTAAACATGGTTTAGCCCATGATTTATTATGTTAAACACACAATTAATCCATATTAAACCGCAATTAGCACTAAAATCGCTTAACCTTTAAGCAACGCTTATCTTATTGTTAAGTGTGCTTATCTCCAATTAAGCGTAGTTTAATCTGGTGGTCCCACTGGAAGAGGCGCCTTTTTAGGCGGCTTTGCCAAATTTTGAATTATAACTGGCGGAATCCCAATTTTAGAGGAGAAATTGAAGGAAAAGTTGTGTTTTCCGTAACTCTAGCAATTTTCGACCAAAATGAGCTTAGGAAGAGTCATTTCTGGTAGATTTTGATGTTTTGGTGCCACCAAAGTAGGTTGTAGAGGAAACAAGAGACTGTAAACAATCATTTTTCAAATTTTAGGCTAATACAAAGGCCCACACTATGAAGTTGGACCAAGGAGATGTAGCCTAGGAGGTGTGAACTCCTTCATCAAAAACTTTTGTATTGAGCTCTGTTATTTGCGCTTGTTGTGTTCTTATTTATTGTTGTTCAGCAATTAGTTTCTATGCTTTTGAGTTCATGAAAAACACTAAATTTCACCAAGTTTAATGATTAGACAATCACATGCTCATGGATAAACTCTTAATGGATAAGCAAACCAAAACAATGTTTATTTAAATTTGAAACTTATATTAGAACAGAAAAAAAAATAAAAATCAATTTCAGATCAGATTATCACAGTAGATACTCATCGAATCCATTTTTTGACGAAACAAGGTCCACTAGCAACTTCTGAAGCCAAATAGCTTCACATGTGGCCATACTCATTGCCATGTACTCTACCTGTGCAGATTTCAAGGCCATGGACTTTTTCTTCCTACTTCACTAAGAGACAACCCCTAAATGTATACTAAAGCAACATCCTGAGGTGTTTTTATTATCCACTCAACTGACTACCTAGTATGCATCTGTATATCCACACAAGCTGACACCATAACCTCGAGAATATCTCAATATATACGCAATTTTGCTGTGAAAATACCTCAATACATGTCTTGTTGTTTTCAAATGCATTCTCTTAAGCTCCACCATAATTTGACTGAGAGTGTTGACCATGAAACAAATGTCTGGAATTTTGTTGACCAGTTACATGAGATATCCAGTGAGTTTATTATATAATGTTGGGTCCACATCTATGTCCTTTGATGCATATGTATTCCTCCAATTGGTAATTATAGGTGTGGACATGGGTATACAATTCTACATCCAGAAACCTCTTCAGGATATCAATAGTATATATCCCTCACCCAAGGAATATCTCCTCATCCATTTGCCATACCTCCAGACCTAGAAGTAATGCATTAGATGTTATGCAACCAGATCACAAAACGAAATAAAATATGGATCAATGACTTGAAAATTAGTCTCTTCTAGGGGGAAACCTCCTTTACATCACATAAATGAACAATTCTTGGATGATTCAAATGACAAGACCTACTTAGTATATATAAGAGTCTAAGGGGTCAAAATATAATCAGAGCCTACATAAAAATAATCATGTAATTCCATAACAATAACAATAGTGGCCTTCTATGGTGAAAAAAATAACAATATGGGGGCTACATGGGCATAACAATAACAATAAGGGGGCTACACTAACAATAAAAATAAGGGCGCTATACTAGTATTATAGGGAACTAACATGCCCCTCTCCTTTAAAATATTTATTTTCCTCAATGCTTGAGTAGTTTTGGATGTTTCTTTATAAAATTCTCATCCTCCCATGTGGGATCCTCAGTGGATAAGTTCTTCCACTTAATGAGATACTATGAAATTGATCGGTTTCGTATTTGTCCGGTTTTTATTTCCATGACTACTTTAGGCTCTAATATGGTTTTTCCTTCCTCGTCAAGTTATGGAAATATTGTTTGAACTAGGAGCTTGTCACCGATAACCTTATTTAAGCATGAAACATGGAAAAATAGGTATACTTGAGAAGATGCAAGTAGCTCCAATTTTTATGCCATAGTACTTTGGTGATAATTTATCCTTCTTAGCTTTCTTGAGGGACATCTGTTTTTATGGTTGTAGTCGTAAAAATATCCAGTCACTTGTGTCAAAACTTTTTTCACTATGATGTTGATATTCTTGTTGTTTCTTTAGATTTTGTGCCATTGTGAGGTTATCTTTTAAGAGTTGGAGAAATTATTTTTGATGCTTGATGTGGTCTTCCACTGCTTTAAACTTATAATTTTCTCTTAAAGAGGATGTGATGGGTGGTGGATGATATCCATAAAGTTCCATAAATGGGTTCATTTTTGTTGCAGTATTGAAGGAAGTGTTATACCACTATTCATCCATAGTTGGTTCCACTTGACCCATTGTGTTTGTTTATTACATACAAAGCAAAAAATATATCCTTCCAAAAAATTTTCACTATCCAAGTTTACCCGTTAGATTGAGGATGATAAGATGAACTATGAGCTAATTGAGTACTAAGACAAGAAAATAATTTTGTACAAAAATTTCCAATTAAAATGGGATCTCTGTTACTTACAATGTTTTTTGGGTTTCCATGTAGCTTTTGAATTGTTTCCATAAATGTAGTAGAAATTGTACTAGCTTTAAAATGACGAGATAATGCACAAAAGTGTGTATACTTGGTAAGTTTATCAACTACCACCATGATTACACTTTTTAATTCTAAATTGGGTAAACCTATGATAAAGTACATTGATATATCCTCCCAAAACTGACTTGGAATGGCTAAAGGTTGTAACAGATTTGGGGTCTTAACTGTCTCAACTTTATTTTGTTGAAAAACAAAACATATTGCCAAAAATTTTTGAATATCAGATCAAAGACCATCCCAAAAAATTCCTTCTTGGCCTTGTGGTATGTTTTTAAAAATGTTGAGTGCCCTCTTGAAGGAGAGGTGTGCAATTCCAGAAGAATATTTTGTTTGAGTTGTGAATTCTTACATAGATATAAGTGGACTTGATACATTAATGAGTCATATTTTCAGATAAAGGTATCATATTTACTGGGATCTTGTTGCAACTTTTGAATGAGTGTCCACACGTCTTCTTCATTCTTCGCTTCCTCCCTTGCTTAAGTTATTTAGACAAGTTGGATAATAAAAAATACATAGAATAATGATTCCACGTCCTCATCCCTTCTTGAGAGCACATCTACAACAACATTTTTCTTCCCTTTTTTGTAGATGATTTCAAATTCATAACCCAACATATTAGTGACCCATTTTTGTTGCTCTTCTCAAGATAATATTTGTTTATAGATTTCAGATTTCTATGGTGTGAGTTTTGAGTTACTGATTTCTAAATCTCCACAGTGAGCATTTTTGCTTCTACGTTTCAGGTCTAGAACAAGACCCATCATCAGGACTATCATGATCTGTTTTTAGCTTGAAGTGTCTTCCCATTAGGTAAGGGCGCCATTGCTTTAGCGCATGTAGCATTGCCAATGTTTCCTTCTCATAAATAGGTTTTTGTACATACTTTCCCTTGATTGGATGACTTTGAAAAGAAATGGGTCTTCCTTATTGTATTAAAATATCACAAATTCCATTTCCTAAGGCGTCACCTTCCACCATAAAGGTTGTTGTGAAGTATGGAGTAGATAAAACTAGAGCTTGGCCCATTTCCTATTTAAGATGTTCAAAGGACTTAGTTTCTTATGGAGTCCAAAAAAATGAACCATTTTATAGTAATGTTGTTAGAGGTATTTCTATTTTCCTATAATTCCTAAAAAACTTATGGTAATACCCTATCAACTCGAGAAATCATTGAATATTCTTTAGGGTTGTGGGGATTTTCCATTCCTTGATGGATTTAATTTTGTTAGGATCTACCTTAACACTATAATGAGATATAATACAACCCAAATATTCCACCTCTTATACCCCAAAGAAAAATTTGGAGCTTTTTGCATACAATTGTTTCTCCTTCAATAGTTTGAGCACCCTGTCAACATGTTGAACATGATCCTTCCAAGACTTGTTGTAGATTAGTATATAAAAAATACTAACACAAATTTTCTGGAAAGGTTTGAAAATGGAAAAAAGGAATTCATCAAACCTTGAAATGTGGAAGGTGCATTAGTAAGGCCAAAAGGCATGAACATAAATTCACAATGACCTTCATGACTTTTGAATGTTGTTTTTAGAAGGTCTTCAATCTTCATTCTAATTTGATGAAATCCTGAGTGAAGATCTAGCTCGGTGAAGTAAATTGTTCCATGTAATTCATCCAACAATTTGTTAATGATAGGAATGGGAAATTTATATTTAATAGTGAGCTTGTTGAGTTCCCTACAATCTGGACACATACAACATGATCCATACTTCTTATGTACCAATACTACTGGAGCAGAGAAATAACCTTGGCGAGCTAGAATTATACTTTCCTATAGCATTTTTGCAACCATACATTTTATTTCACTCTTTTGGGCATAGGGATATCTGTAAGGTATGATGTTTGGAGGAAAAATTCTTGCAATCAAGTGAATAACATGATCATGATTGCGAATAGGTGGGTGGCCTTTGGGAGTCTCAAATACCTTGGAATGATTGTCCAAAATTCTTTGCAGATCTGGATAAAATGATGATTTCAATGCTTTAAAATCTAGTGAGCATAATTGTGTAATTATTCCTCGTTGTTATTTATTCAAAATATTTTTCATGCCATTATAGTTGATTATCTTTTTCAGTTTCCTCGTGATTCCCATTAATTCAATTTACTTTCCTTCCTAGGAAAATTTCAAGAAAATTTCTTGAAAATTAAAACCTATAGTCCCAAAATTTTGTAACGATTGGACTCCTAATACAACATCAACACCACACACCGGAATGAAAATAATTGGAATATTCAATACATATTCCCCCATGGTTATATTGGTAGTATGCCACTTCCATGAGAAATTTATAGTTCCTCCATTTGCAACCATAACTTATAACTCTGGTGCTAGATATGGAAATCAATTCAATTCCTTGGCTATCTTACAATGAATAAAATTAATGGGTATTACCAAAATCGATCAACACTATTACCTTTTTTTTCTTGATATATCCTTTAATCTTGAGAGTTTAAGAAGTGATAATTCCTACCAATGAATTACAAGATATGGTCGGATTCATTTCTTCTTTATCCAGGCTTGATTCTTGATGTATATCCTCTTCTCTTGATGTTTATAATTCCTTTTATTTCTCCTATTCAAAATCTATGTAAAATAATTTCTTCTAAACACACTTATGACCCTTAGTGTATTTTTTATCACAACTGTAACAAATTATTTTTGCTCCTTTTTCCTCCAGTTTTTGTGGTGTCAACCTTGTAGGTTGTGGGAGGTTAGGAGCATCAACACTTCAATATTTATAGTTTTGAATGATAGACTTCATTGTTGCCATAATTTTTCTTTTAAACTTTTTTTCCATCTTGAATGCCTTCTCCAATGAATCAAGTTCCCAAACGTGAACCTCATGTTGGATGTTATCCTTTAAATTCCATATGAAGTCATCAATCCTATGCTCCTCTGGAATATCATTTACCTTGATATTCAATATTTGGAATTCCTCAATGTGCTCCTCCATTGAACCACTTTATTTGAGATTTATTAATTGGCTAAAGACGGTATTTCTCTTTGTATCCTCATAATGTGCTACCAATTCTTCACTAAAAATTATCCAAGTGACAATTGATTTACCAGAATAAAAGCATCAATACCACACAAACCAATTTTGTTCTAAATATAAAGATGCAATGTGTACCTTTTGTGTGTGCGGAACATGTAGATCAACGGATTTCTCCATCTGTAGTATCCATGTTACTGGATCCTTTCCATAAAAATTCCTCATATAAACCTTTGGAATGTGGTTGATATTCAACCCAATTTTAGAGTATATAAAATCATTATTCAAATTTGTTTTTTCTCATCATGTGTTTCATGGAATACCTTGTCACCATTAGAAAGCATTTTTGTAGCAACTTCGTCAAACCCTCCTTCAAACCTTCCATTTATGTTTTTCAACCATCCATCAAACCTTCCATTTCCCTTTTTATTTTTTATTCTGAACCATCCATGTTCCATTTTAAACCATCCATATTAACATTCATCATCACTTCTTTTTCATTTTGCTACTCTTTCTGAGAGAGAAATTTGTTTCACTTGGTATCGTAATTTTGATATATCATGTTGCATTTCTTCCTCTTCTTCATGTGTCATATTAGATATTTCTAGTTTCTTAATGGGTGTGTCCATATTTTTTGTTTCAAGGCATATTGGAATTAAATAATGATCTCTATTCTTCACTATTCCCTTTAAATTATTTCATATTGTTTTTTCAAATAAAATATATGCGAATTAAAATATACACACCCTTTTACTTGTTTTTTGGAGCTCGATCGTGAAACTGTTGTATCTCTCTAATTTAGGCTCTCCAATATTTTCAATTTTGTCTTGTGGTATCCCACTAGGTCTTCTTTCAAATTCTACAAGTCAAACAAAAATTGGATCCTTCAAGGTAAATTTATGCCCAATCTCCCATGATGACCTACTTATGGGCTAGTTCAGCATAGAGAAATTGTACGGAATGCTACGTGTCACTGTTTCAACCTTCGACACTGAAAATAATACACGACAAATTAAATTTCTCTCATTTAATAAGAGGTGGAAAAAATTTTAGTAATAGTTCAAACATATCATATTGGAAGGAATAATATCAATATTCAAAGGTTCATTACTAGATTTGCAGGGAAAAGACTTTCTACCTGTTTCAGATTTTTTGCAAATAAATCAGAGATTGTTTTTATTTTTGGTATATTGTTAGAGTTTTATCCCTGAAAGCTTGTAACAAATTTAGGAGTTGTAACATCTATATATTTTTTCATTTATAATGAAAAAGGGTTGAATTTTGGGCCAAAACCCTCTTATTTTTGTAACAAGCCTTTCTACTTCAGAGTTTAAATCAAGAGCTTATGGCGTTAACCTTTGACAAATTTTGTTGTTGCGTGAGTGATTTCTAGCGATTACATAATATTTATTTCTGCATACATTTATGGTTGTATAGATATTTGGGAAGGGATAGGTTGAGTGTCAACCTCCCTGACATCCCATTGCAAATTTACGTTATTTAATGAGTAGGTCAAGGTGACTATATGTCACTATTGATCCCTCTGCATCACTATATTGTTGCTTCTATTTAGTTCCTAAATGTATTGTTGCTTTGCTATAAATATTATTCTATACGCTCTAGCTCTTATTAGATAATTGAATGTTTAGTATGAATATATTGATTAGCTAATATATTATTTATATCTACCATGCTCATCATTCAAGTTTTTTTATCCTGTCGTGTTGAATTTTGGCACTTTGGTTAAACCTTTGAAATAATGGGTTTGTCATAGAACAATGAGTTTAACCCATCAACTACCACCCATCGAAGAACCCTTAGATATGACCATTGTGCTTCATAGGCTATTTTTCTATGACAACGAACAACATTAAATCCTTGTAAAACTAGAGAGAGACCCCTCTGGTTCAAGGTCCAACTTGGACCTAAAGTGGATGAGTTGACTTCTTGGCACAATTTTGAGCTAATAAAATGCCTTCAATAAAAATATACAACATTTTCCGTCGTTGTCGGGGAGTGCAAAAATGAAGAGATTCTTCCTTGGAGAACGATAATTGAACAATTATACTCATTTATGGAAAAAAAGGCTTAGAAATTTGACATTGGCTTCATTTCTTTCACCCGTCAGCTCCATTTAGTTCCTATTTGGAGATTCCATGGGTTGAATATTCCATTGGTTCGAGATGTCGGTTGCATTTACTATTGTGTTTTTTCTAGATTCAACAATGATTGTTTTCAACAATATATTTTTCTTCCTCTCAACAATAATTATAAATTTTATATATCAATAGAGGATGGAGTTTCCAGAGTTCTTGAAGAATGTATGTTTCAACAACTTATTTATTTACATTCGTAAGTATAAGTTGTCTATGGAATCTGAATTTCATATTCTATGTTCTTTTCATCTTTTCTGCTGTGTGTAAGGTGGTTTGTCAAACAAAACACTCCTTACTTGGTTACACTAGAAATAAAATTACACTTAACAAGATGAATTTCGGTTAAGTAAAGTAGAAGTGTGTGGTTGAATATGTTTGCATTGTGATTAGTCGATGTGTAGTAGATCCATTTGTTTTTTTATTTGTTTCAGTATACTTCAACAATTTCAGTTTCGAGTGTGCGGATTCTTTTATTTTGTGTAGAATAAGTTGCAAGATATTAAAAGGAGAAAGTGTTATTATTGAATATTAGTGTGACTCCATAGCCCAATGAATTAGACATTGTTTTTTATTTATTTTCAAATGAAGGAGTTTTTCTTCAGTTTTATTTTGGAACGTCTATGTGAATTGCTTCAGTTGGATCATATCTGTTCACAGTTACATGTTACAATGAAAGATGGAATTGCATAATGGAATTGGTTTGACTCCATGCCCAATAATAAAGGCACCTGGTATATAAGTTATTTTCATCCCACAGGGGGAAAAAGTAGCCAGTTGGAGCCTATGTTGTAATATATTCTTGTCAAAGAAAATGTTACAAAAAAGTAAAATTTTATAATTTTGCTAATTTTCCTCCTGGTTAAATTTGTAGGCCTGTTATGATTTACATTTCAAGTTTATAGTAATTTTTATCAAAATTATTGGGCTCAAAGCCCAATCTCCAACTCAACCATTTCATACCACAAAATTCGATCAACTACCAAGCATCACAAGTAATAAGCCAAGTCAAATCCCAATGTATCAAGCACCAAACCAAGAGTATAGAGAGGCATAAAGAGTGCACTACACATATAATATGCATCAAAGTGATGGTGTATATAAACACTATCAAAATTTTCCACCCGACCAATGTGGGATATATCCCATAGCCACCAAAAAAAAAGAGGACACATGTTTAAAGGGTCTTGATAACGCATTAGGAGATTGATGGCTACAATTGAATTGTGCGACCCCTAGGTTGTTCAAATTTTAACAGAGGGGGGTTTACTCTTGACATTTTTTCCAAAAAAACTGTGCCTAGGTAGAAATGTTTCATTGGAGTGGAATCCCACAACATTAAACTACTTATCGCCGAAGCCCTCCTCCTAATTCCATTTTTGAAAACCACATGGGTTAATTATTGGTCAAAATTCGTGGAAACCATTACAATGGCAGGTCGATGATCAATTTTTTATGACTGGGATCCTGTTTTTGTTTGCTTCCTTCGTCTCAAGAAAATGCTTTTTGAGAAATGTTTCAATAATATCCAGAAAAGTTGTTGGGTGTGATTTTATTTGAAAAATGATGAAATATTGGCTGGATATTGGGTGCATACAGTAGGGAAATGGGATGGTATCCAAATACATAAATATTATATGTTTTTTTTCCATCTCAGTTGCGTACCCTCAATTTAGCAAAAAGCATAAAAATATAATACTTCTATTTTTTTTTTCAAGCATAAAAAAAAAAAACTGATTGTAATTCTATAGGCAATGATAATAGTAGCAGGAGAAGTATGAATAATGATTTCGAAATGAATAGGTTTGAATAAATTCTGTGTTTTTTTGAAATCAATATTCTTATATTCTTATACATTTTAAAATTATTGATAACCGGGTTATTTACGTTATTGGATCCTTAAGGAGGAAGAATATTTACTAGGTAAACATGATGACAACATGGTATTACTCTGCTTTATAGTCATGTTGTTATGAAATCAGATCACAAAAAAGATAGATAAACAACTTCAAAATTAGCCTCTTTGAGGGGGAAACCTCCTTTACATCACATAAATGAACCATTCTTGAATGATACAAATGACTATACCTCTTTGCTATATATAGGAATCTAATGGGTCATAATATAATTAGAGCCTACATAACAATAATAATATTAGGATACAACAATAACAATAGTGGCCTTCTATGGGGAATAAAAATAAACAACATTGGGGCTACATGGGCAAAACAATAATAATAGGAGGCCACACTAACAATAACCCAATTACAAAAAAAGATAGATAAACGACTTCAAAATTAGCCTCTTCGAGGGGGAAACCTCCTTTACATAACATAAATGAACAATTCTTGAATGATACAAATGACTAGACCTCCTTTCTATATATAGGATTCTAAGCAGTCACAATATAATTAGAGCCTACATAAAAGAAACAATGTAAGGACACAATAATAAAAATAGTAGGATTCTACGGGGCATAACAATAATAATATTGGGGCTACACAGGCACATCAATAACAATAGGAGGCTACACTAACAATAAAAATAAAGGGGCCACACTAGTATTATAGGGACCTAACATGCTCCTCTCCTTAAAAAAATTGTTGTCCTCAACGCTTGAGTATTTTTGGATGCTCTGTATAAAATTCTCATCCTCCCACGTGGAACCTTCAGCTGGTAAGTTCTTTCACTTAATGAGATACTCTTAAATTGATCAATTTTTTAGTTGTTGGGTTCTTGTTTCTGTGATTGCTTCAGGCTCAAATATGATTTTTCCTTCTTCGCTAAGTCCTAGAAATATTGTTTGAACTGAGAGCTTGTCAACAATAACCTTCTTTAAGCATGAAACATGGAAAAATGGGTGTAATCAGGAAGATGTAGGAAACTCCAATTTGTATGCCATAGTACTAATATTTTGAAACACCTTGTAAGGACCATATTACTTAGGTGATAATTTATTATCCTCCTTAACTTGCTCGAGGGAAATGTTTTTGTATGGTTTTATCCATAAAAATACTTAGTCGCCTACATCCAAACATATTTCACTACGATGTTGATTGGATTGTTGTTTCAATCGATTTTGTGCCAGAGTGAGGTTATCCTTTGAGAGTTGGAGAAATTTTTGTTGATGCTTGATGTGATATTCCATTACTTCAACCTTAGAAATTTCCCTTAAATATTATGTGATGGATGGTGTGAAAATTCTAATCCTGAAAATACTTCTGCAGTGATAGATTTATTTCTCCTACTTATTATTTCCAATAAGTTATTTACAGAATTCTTCCAATAAATTTTGAAATAAATACTACAACAGAATTCACTCAAGCATATGTAGAGAATAAAATAAGTACAAGCTTAAGAATCAATCACATATACACACTTATTTTTGGACAATTTCCCCGGAAAAACCCAATGCGGTAAAACTGGTGCATCAGATGAGGGTTTATATTTTATTCTTCAACAATGAAATTATTTACAAGTAAAAAACTTGCAGAATTCATTAGAAAACACCTAAGATAAATTCTCACGAACTCTCTTGAGAATTTCTGACACTCAGAAGACTCACGACTTCACTCTGCGTTCGTCTGTGTGTCTCTCTGTGCAGTGCATGCGTAAGATTGCGACACTCTGTGCTGCCTTCTCTGGCCTTCTATATCATTCTATCCTCAACCCTTATCAATATTGAATCCCTCTTCTTCTTCTGACCTGCAACTCTCCCTCTAAAATTGAATTTTATTCCTTCATAATCGACTTCCTTCGGGTTACTGAGTGTATGCCCGACTTTCCTTCCAAATGACCCTCAAGCCTTCTTTTATAATCTTCTCATTGATGAATCAACAACCCATATTCGAAGTCTAATCAATGGAAAATATTAGAACTTGAATTTATCTTCGTTATCTAGAATATTCAACTATGTTTTATTAATACCCATTAATTATTTAATTTCCCTAAGTTGAGACTTAGGGTCTCCATTAAAATAATTAATTATTTAAATAAAACATAAACCAAGTGGAATTTACACAAACAGTTTCTGTGTTCTTTGGAGTACTGATGTCCAACCATCCTTACAAATTTTGAGACTTGTAACACTTTCCAATGCTACAAAAATAAACACTCCCTCTTAGCAAGGAAAGTGTTCTAGAAAAATGCTTGTTGCATGCTGCTATGTCTTGAAGCATCCTCTGCGTTGCTGATGCCTGGTTGTTGCCCCTCATATACTGCACTATTTCCTTCTGTATTGCTGCCCATGACACTGTCACTATCACTACCTCATATGTACTGCAGCTCACTCTGAATATTAAGCCTATCCATTCCTACTACTGAAATGGATTCTTGATCATCCCCATATTTTCTCTGAAATAGAAAAACTTAGTCTTCCGAAAGATTTCGTGAGGATATCTACCACTTTTTCTCCTATAGGAGTGTACTAAAATTGTACAACTCCTCGTTGGACACAGACTTTGATGAAGTGACACCTTTTTTCAATGTGCTTCGACCGATCATGAAACATAGGATTTTCAGAGAGCTTGATGCAACTCTGATTATCACATAGAATGTTGGTCGCTTCCATATTTCCTTGAGTAAGTTTGCAAGAAATTTCCCAAGCGATATGGCCTCACATGAAGTCATGATTTTTGCCATATATTCAACCTCTACGGAGCTCAGAGCCATGTATTTTTTTTTCTGTTACACCAGGACGTCATTCCTAATCCAACATTGAAACAATACCCATTGGTACTTTTCTGATCTACTGGGCTCCCATCCAAATCTATGTCAGTGAACCCACTCAACCTGATGTCATTGCCTCGAGTGTATTTCAGTCCAAGCTCGACTGTTTCCTGTAGATATCTAAGAACATGTTTGGTTGCTGCCCAATGAGCCCTCCTTAGTTCCACCATGAACTAACTGAGAGTATTGACAACATAACATATGTCACGTCTTGTGTTTACCAGATACATCAAAGAACCTATGAGCTGCCTATAGAAAATAGTATCAGCCTCATAATATTCAGATGTGTCAATTTTCTTCCATTTGGTAATCATTGGAGTAACCATGGGTCTATAATCCTCCATCTGAAATCTCTTCAGAAATTTTGTAGTATACCTTCCTTAACCAAGGAAGATCTCACCCTTCTGCTGCCAAACTTCCAACTCCAAAAAATAATGCATCAGCCCTAGATCCTTCATGTCAAATTCTGCAGCTAAATTCTCCTTGCAATCCTTGATGAGCCTAGATGATCCTGTCAAAAATAGATCATCTACATACAACACTAGTATCAGAGGCTCGTCCCCTGCTCTCACATAGTAGATATTAGGATATGTGTCACTCTTGAAAAATACCATCTTCTGCAAGTAGCTATCAGTTTCACCATACAAAGCTCTAGGGGCGTGCTTCGATCCATACAAGGCCCTCTCGAGTTTACACACATGATTTTTCAGCTAATGCGTCTCAAATCCCTATGGTTGTTCAATATATACTTCTTCTTATATCACCCCATTCAGGAATGTAGTCTTGACGTCCATCTGGTAAATATCCCATCCCATATGTGCAACAAGCAATATCACAGATCTAATAGAAGTATATTATGCTCTTGGGGAGAAGGTCCCTTCATTATCTATCCCTTCCTTCTGAGCATACCCCTTAGCCAAAAACATGGCTTTAATTTTCTCTATGCTATCATATGCAACATATTTGATCTTGTAGATCCATCTCGAACCTACAACTGATCTACCCTGAGGCCTAGGAACCACTTACCAGACATCATTCATCATGATGGAGTTGCATTATTCCACCATCACATTGACTCATATCTGGTGCTGAGTTGCCCCCTGAAAACTAGAGGGTTCCCCAAACTGCGCTACCAAATCTTGGTACCTTTCAGGTTGCATGTGCTGCCTCTTCTCATTTCTAGGGTCTCCGACAAACTCTTCTGTGTCCCTCATAATTTTTTGTAATTCCTTGCTCGTCCTACCACTTATAGTGGGTGGATCTACTCAATCTCCTTCCTATAAGTCCTTTGGATATGTATCTCTTGGATCCCCATGCCTTGGAGAGGCACTCGTATTACCCTTTGTAGGTCGTTGTGGTTGGACCAACCAATCCTCATCAGACTGCGTAGCAAAAGGAATCCCTCGATATTTCCTGAAGGCCCTTTCCTCCATGAACTTCATATCCCGCCATAAAAAAATATTTCTGCTCTTAGGAATGTAAATATGGCAAGCCTTTGCATTCTCACTATATCCCACCAGATATCCCTTTTCTGCAATCTTATCTAGTTTCTTCCTCTTCTCTTTGGGCACATGAAAATTTGTTTCATTGTCAAAGATCCTAAAGTGGCTCACTTCAAGCTTGCTGCCAGTGAAGACACTTTCTAGAGTGATCTTACCCAATTCGTTGCGAGAAATCATATTCTGTACATAGAAAATTGTATTACAAGCTTCAACCCACATGACTTTTGGCATGTCTTGATGATACAACATTGCCATTGTAGCCTTGACAATAGTTCTATTCTTTCTCTCTACAATTCCATTATGCTCTTGATTACACGGAGTGGTCTACTCTCTTCCGATGCCTTCCCTTGCACAGAATTCTGTGAAGTTTTTATCAATGTATTCTCCATCATTGTCTGATCACAGTGTCTTGATCTTCTTTCCAGTCAAATACTCCACCAGAGCTTTAAACTCCTTGAATCAATCAAAGACTTCATCTTTGGTCTTCAAAAAGTGGATCCAAGTCTTCTTGGAATGGTCATCAATAAAGGTGACAAAATATTCAGCACAACTAATATCTCTAGTGGAAATTGGTCCGCAGATGTCCGAGTGTATTAATCCTGACAAAATATTAGCCCTATTGCTACATCTATGATACACTCCCTTGGTATAATTTCCCAATACACACCCTCTGCAAACATTGTCTCGCTTAGTGCTCAGTTCTAGAACTCTTGTGACAACCTTCTTGAGAATTATTAATTCCCCATGGTACAAGTTCCCCATTATCCTATGCCATAGCTCATTCAAATATTTCTAATCAGTGCTGCCTATCAGTGCCATTGGGGATTCAAGCTATAACTTGTAGATTTTATTTCCCCTGACTCTAATTTGTGCCTTCTTCGTCCAACTCGGGTGTTTGTCATATAATTTATTTCCAATGAAGTAAACATCATAGCCTTTGTTTTGAAGCTATGACACAAAGAGTAAGTTCATCCCTAAACTAGGCAGATGCATCACATTGGTGGCCCAAAGCTTATTACTAGCTTTTTTTTGAAACACTATGGTACCTATTCTAATAGGGGTACATTTCGCCTTATTTACCATGGTTATTTTAAAGTTCATATGCTATTCTTGGTAGCTTGAGAAACATTCTTGCACTCCCATCATGTGAGCAGAAGCCCCACTATCAATATATCATATCTCAAGAGAAGAAAATCTTAACACACAAACAAATTCTTCTTCCAATCTAGATGCCAGAACATAAACGTCGTGATCCATCTGTTCTTTCATGTTTTCCTTCTTCTCCAAAGAACTATGTGAACCTTCCAAGTTTTTTCTTCAGCAATGTCTAATCTATGTTCCATCATCAGTTCTCTGCTCCTGTTACTCATCTTTGCTCTGATTCCATGCGAAAAAGTCAATCCTGAAAAATACTTTTGCAGTGATAGATTTATTTCTCCTACTTATTATTTCCAATAAGTTATTGACATAATTCTTCCAGTAAATTTGAAATAAATACTAATGCAGCATTCACTTAATCATATGCAGAGAATAAAACAATAATAAGTATAAGCATAAGAATCAATCACATATACATACACTTGTTTTTGGACAATTTTCCTTGGGAAAACCCAATGCGGGAAAACCGATGTAACGGATGATGGTTTATATATTATTCTTCATAAATGAAATTATTTACAAGGAAAAAACTGATATACTTCAATAGAAAACACTTGAGATAAATTCTCACGAACCCTCTGGAGAATTTCTTACACTCAGAAGACTCACAACTTCGCTCTGCGTCCCTCTGCATGTCTCTATGCACAGTGTCTTCATAAGGCTGCATCACTCTGCATGGGCTCTCTATGCTACTGCTCTATGCTAACTTATTCAGCCTTCTGTGTCCTTGTTTCCTTGACCCTTATCACTTCTGACTCCCTCTTCTTCTTCTACCTTACAAATATCCCTCCGAAATCAAATTCTATTCCTTCATAATTGACTTCCTTCAGGTTACTGATTGTATGCCCGACTTGCCTTCCAAATGACCCTCAAGAATTCTTTTATAATAATTTCATTGATGAATCAACGAACTAGATTAGAAGTCTAATAACTGTCCAAGATTATAACTTGACTTGATATTATTTCTCTAGAAGATTCACACTCTGTTTTATTAATACCCATTAATTATTTAATTTCCCTAAGTTTAGACTTAGGGTCTCCATTAAAATAATTAATTATTTTATTAAAACATAAATCGAGTGTAATTTCCACAAATGGTTTTCGAGTTCCTTGGAATACTGATTTCCAAGCCTCATTATAAATTTTGAGACTTGGAACACTTTCCGATGCTACAAAAATCAACAGATGCTAGATGATGTCCATAAAGTGCCATAAATGGGGTCATTTTTTCTGTTGTATGGAAGGAAGTGTTATGCCACCATTCAACCAGAGGTGACCACTTGAACCATTGTGTTTTCTTATAAGACAGAAAGCAATGAAAATATCCTTTCAAAAATTTGTTCACAATATATGTTTTCCCATCAGATTGAGGATGATAAGATGAGGTATGATCTAATTGAGTGCCCAGACAAGAAACTAATTCTATCCAAAAATTTCTAGTGAAAATGGGATCTCTATCGCTTAAAGTAATCTTTTGGTTTCCATATATCTTTTTAATTGTTTCCATAATTTCAGTAGAAATTGTATTGGATTTAAATCGATGAGATAATGCATAAAAGTGTGCATACTTGGTAAGTCTATCAACTACCACCATGATGACACTCTTTCCTTCAGAATTGGGAAAACCTGTGATAAAATCAATTGATATCTCCTCCCAACATTGACTTGGAATGGCTAAAGGTTGTAACATATATAATATCTTAATTGTATCAACTTTATTTTGTTGTTAAACCAAAAATTCCACCCCAAAGTTCTAAATATTATATTTAAGGACATCCAAAAACAAATGCTTCTTGACCCTGTGGTAAGTTTTTAAAAATATTGAGTGCCCTCCTAAGGGCGAGGTGTGCAATTCCAAAAGAATATTTTGTTTGAGTTGGAAACTATTAAAAATATATAAGTGATCTATGTACCATAATGAATCATTTTTCCAGGTAAATGTATCAGATGTATTGGTATTTTCCTACAATGTTTGAATGAGTGTCCACACCTCTTCGTCATTCTTCCATTCATCCCTTTCTTCAGTTATCCAATCAGGTTGGATAATAGAAATGGCACAGAGAAATTCTTCCACATCCTCATCCTTTCTTGAGAGTGCTTATGAAACAACATTTTGCTTCTATTTTTTGTGGATGATTTCAAAGTCATAACCCAACATCTTGGTGGCCCATTTTTTTGCTGTTCTGAAGATAATTTTTTTTCAAAAAATTATTTAATACTATCGTGATTTGTTTTTACCTTGAAGTGTCTTCCCATTAGGTAATATTTCCATTTATTTAGTGCATGTAATATTGCCAACATTTCATTCTCATAAATAGGCTTGTGTAAATACTTTCCCTTGATTGGACAACTTTCAAAAGTAATGGGTCTTCCTTCTTTCATTAATATAACACCAATTCCATTTCTTGAAGCATCACAATCCACAATAAAGGTTTTTGTGAAATATGGTGTAGCTAAGACTGGTGCTTGGAACATTGCATCTTTAATATCTTGAAAGGCCTTATTTGGTTATGGATTCCAATAAAATACATCTTTATTCAGTAATATTGTTAGAGGCACTACTATTCCCCCAAATCTCTTAACAAACTTGTGATAATACCCAGTCAACCTGAAAAATCCTCGAAGATGCTTTAGGGTTGTGGGGATTTTCCATTCGTTAATGGATTAAATTTTGTTAGGGTCTACCTTAACACCCTCATGAGATACAATATGACCAAAATATTCCACCTCCTGTACTCCAAAGAAGAATTTGGAGGTTTTTTCATATAATTGTTTCTCCTCCAATATTTTGAGCACCATGTCAACATGTTGAACATTATCCTTCCAAGACTTGTTGTAGATTCTAGTATATCATCAAAAAATGCTAACACAAATTTTCTAAGGGTTTGAAAATGGAATTCATCAAAACTTGAAATGTGGAGGGTGCATTAGTAAGGCCAAAGGGCATGACCAAAAATTCATAATGACCTTCATGAGTTATGAATGTTGTTTTCAGAATGTCTCCAGTCTTCATTATAATTTGATGATATCCTGAACGAAGATCTAGCTTGGTCAAGTAAATTTCTCCATGCAATTCATCTAAAAATTAATCAATGAAAAGAATGGGAAATTGATCTTTAATAGTGAGCTTGTCGATCTCCCTATAATCTGTACACATACACCATCATCCATCCTTCTTGTGCAACAATACTACTGCAGTAGAGAAAGAAATTTGACGAGGATAAATTATACCGTTCTGCAACCATACATTCAATTTCACTCTTTTGGGAATAGGAATATCTATAAGTCTTGATGTTTGGAGGAACACTTACTAGAATCAAGGGAATCACATGATCATAATAACGAATAGGTGGGATGCCTTTGGTAGTCTCAAATACCTTGGAATTATTGTCCAAGACTTTTTGGATATCTGGATAAATAGATTATTTCGATATTTGAACCTCTAGTGAGCATAATTGTGCAATTATACCTTATTACTATTTCTTCAAAATATTTATCATGCCATTAGAGATAACAATATTACATGGTTTCCTTACATTACCCCTTAATTGAATTTCCTTTCCTTCCCAAAAAACTTTCATGAACAGTCTTGAAAATCAAAATCTATCATCACCAAAGATTGTAACCATTGGAATGGAAAGCGTTGAACTATTTAATATTCATTCCTCAATGTTTAGCTTGATATTATGGCACTTTCCTGAGAAATTTATAGTTCCTCCATTTTCACCCATCACTTGAACTCTGACATTGGATATAGAAAGCAATTTAATTCCTTGGTTATCTTACAATAAATAAAATTATGGGTACTACCCGAATCAATTGGTAATATTACCTTTTTCTTATTGATATATCCTTATATCCTGAGAGTTTGAGGAGTGGTAATTCCTACCAATGCATTACAAGATATGGAAATATTCATTTTTTCTTTCTCTCAGGTTGGTTCCTGGTTTCAATCATCTTCTTTTGATGTTTCGTGTTCCTTTTCTTCCTCCTCTTTATTTCTTCTAAACACACTTATGACCTTTAGTGTATTTGATATCACAACTATAAAACATCCCTTTTGATATTTTTCCCTCCAATTGTTTTGGTTTCAACCTTGTAGGTTGTGGAAGGCTAGAAAAACTTCCCTCTTTATAGTTGTGAGTGGTCGAATTCCTTGTTGCCATAATTTTTCTTTCAACTTTTCTGCCACCTTGAATTCCTTCTCTAATGAATTAGGTTTGCAAAGTCGAACCTCATGTTATATGTTATCCTTTAAAGTTCCTATGAATAAATCAATCCTATGCTCCTCTACAATATCATTTACCTTGATATTCAATCTTTGGAAGTCCTCAATGTGCTCCGCCATTGAACCCTTGTGTTTGAGATTTATCAATTGGCTAAAGAAGGTATTACTCTTTGTATCCTCATAATGTGATACCAATTTTCCCGCAAAAATTCCTCAGGTGGAAATTGATTTACGAGAACAAAGCCATCAATACCACACAAATTGATTTGTTCTAAATATAAAGATGCAATGCATACCTTTTGTGTGTTTGACACATTATGTAGATCAAAGAATTGCTCCATATCTAGTATCCATGTTACCAGACTCTTTCCATCAAACTTCATCATATCAATATTTATAATGTGGCTAGTATTCAAAAAACTATTGGAGTCTCTAAAATCAAAATTTGTATTACTTTTATCCTCATCATGACTTTCATGGAGTGCCTTGTCACCACTAGGAAGAATTTCTTGTAGCAACTTTGTCAAACCTTCCAGGTCCCTTTTCATTTCTATTTTTAAGCCATCCTTCAAACCTTACATCTTGAGATTTATTCCATTATTCAAATATTTCATTTCTTCTTTCAAGCAATCCATTTTATCTTCCATTTCATTTTTACTTACTATTTGCGACAGAAAAATTTGTTGCACTTGGTCTTCTAATTTTGATATATCATGTTGCATTTCTTCCTCTTCTTCATGTGTCATAATATATCTTTATTTTTTCTTACTAGGTGAGTCCATTTTCTTTCTTAGAGGATTTTTGGACTCAAACAATGATATCTATGCTTCACCATGCACTTTAAATCACTTCAAACTGATTTTTCAAACAAAATTTATGAAAAATTTAAAAAACATACACACCTTTTTCTTGCTTTTTAGGAGCTCAATATTGAAACTATTGTATATTTGTAATTTTGGCTCTTCAAGGTCTGAAATTATGTTCTATGTTATCCCTCTGAGCATTCTTTCCAATACCACAATTTAGACCGAAATTTGATTCTTCAAGATAACGTTATGTCAAATATCCCATGATGACTTGATTATGGATTGGTTGAGTAGAGTGAGATTGTACGGCATGCCAAGTGTCATTGTTTCAAATTTTGGCCATGAAATTGATACACAAGAAACTAAATTCTGTGCAATTTATTTCACTTTTTACAAAATTCAAATCTGTTTTCTAAAGATAATTTTATGACTATTTTCTCTAGGCTACTTGTTTAAGACTAAATTATGAATCATGGATAAACCCTAACGTATTTTGCGCATATATTAAAATATATAGAGAAACAAGACCTAAAATTCCTACAAGAGGTTCCCCAATATTCAGGCTCCATGTGGTTGTAATTTTAGCTTCTGAAGATTTGTAGCAAAAAAATTATAGTGAATATTCCAAGATGACCTTTTTGAAGCAGCAACACCCTAGAATCCAAAGCTATGATACCAAATGTTATGAAACCATATCACAAAATAAGATAGATAAATGACTTCAAAATTAGCCTCTTTGAGGGGGAAGCGTCCTTATATCACATAAATGAACAATTATTGAATGATACAAATGAATATACCTCCTTGCTATATATAGGAATTTAAGGGGTCACAATATAATTAGAGCCTACATAACAATAATAATGTAAGGACACAAAAATAACAATAGTGGGCTTCTATGGGGCATAAAAATAACAATATTGGGGACACATGGGAAAAAAAATAACAATAGGAGGCTACACTAACAATAACAATAAAGGGGCTACACTAGTATTATAGGGACCTAAGACTTGTGTGAGTGAGAATTTGGGCTATTTTGAACAACTGCTTCTGTCCCTTTAGATAAAGGTTTTATTCTTTTAACATTTGCTAACTTGGTGAAAATGCAACATTCATGCATTACAAGAATGAATTCGGAGATAAAAAATCTTTAAAGGATAATTGGAGCAATGCAAGGAAGTATTAATTGAGGCATTTCTATGAAAGCTACAACGAGGTTCCAAAAATCATCAAAGTGATCATAGATTTAATCTTTAGCCTACAGGGGAAACTCCCTTCCAATTCCACAAAAGGGGTGTCTTACATAGTTGGACAATCAAAAGTTGCATGCTGGGTTAAACAGTTTTTGGGTAATGGTGAAACAAATCCAGGAAAATATATACATCAGCTAAAACAAGGGCGTAACAAAGAATATTTTTGATCTTGGAAAGTCTAAAAAGGAAGAGAGGGTCGCAATTGGTTCTCATTCACAAGAAATAACTTTTCTTGTCACACTTCTTATATCTAGAACTACCACTGCAAAAATACATACAACATTAACCTTGGGGTTTTTATTGTATGGAATAAATATGAATAATTTTCTCCCAAAAAAAAGGAATGGAATTTTGAGGACGGAATGCATAACGAGTCATTTGATTGCAAGAAGTAATTACTTGCCAATAAAGTATTGGAGAGTACAAATTTTTCATTGAGAGGATAGATGAAGTTGTAATGATGGTTCTTTATTATCCCGTGGTACATATTTTTGGATCTAAAGGTTCAGGGTTTTCTGGTAGTTTCCAAACCATGATAGACACCAAGTACTAGTCAAATGTTGAACAAATTTTCGAGTCTTCCTTAGAAATTAGAATTAAAATTTTGAAAATTCCCATTTAATTTGAATGAAAGATCTCAAATAAATGAATATATTCAAGCAATAAATTATTTAAAAGTTGAGATCCATATTTTAGGGTAAAATATGTAAAACATATCAAGATAGGGATTTACTCAGTCTCTAGAGGAAGGTCACCACTTTTTGGTTGGTGTGGGAGGTAATCTGACCTGAACACATGATGTTTATAATAGAAATACCAAGAAAAATGATAAAAGATAAGAGAGTAAGTAAGAGGCCAGAATGTAGTTGGATTATGTTGATAACAACATCCATGCATTCCTTGTTGGATATTGTTGAATTTTGCAAACATGGAAAGGTAACAATTGGAATGATTATCCAGTATAGTGCCTGCAACATATGTGCATGATAGGAGTTATTTTTACAAAACATGGAAGAAAATAAGGATCACTGAATTAAAATTTTTCTTATACACATTTTCTAGGGACACCTATCTGGATTGTCATGAATGCAAAGGAATGTTGGGATTGCCACTTTGAAATTTGGAATGGATAGATTATAATCATCAAAAATTCATGAGCCAATGGTATGAACCTCCTGTGTCACTGCAATAATATGGATTATTAATAAGCATAAAATAATGTTTAATTTTGGAGCTTTGTCAGTTGAACATAAATCTGATGGAAAAGTATTTTTACAAGATTTTAAATCAAGGACATATGGATTTAGCCTTTGAGAGATTCTATTGTTGTGTGAGTGAATTTTGATTACATAATATTTATTTCTACATACATCTATAGTTGTATAGATATATGGGAAGGGCTAGGTTGAGTTTCTACCTCCCTGTTATCCCACTACACAATTATGTTCTTTACTAAGTAGATCAAGGTGACAATGTTCCATTGTTAATCCATCTGCATCATAGATTGTTGCTTCTATACAATTCCTAAATGCATTGATGTTTCACTATAGAGATTCTTCTATACACTTCTACTCTTATTAGATAATTGAATTTCCAATGTGAATATATTGATTAGCTAATATCTTCTTTAGAGCTTCCATCCTCATCATTCAATATGTTTTATTTTGTCATGTTTAATGTTGACACTTTGGTTAAACCTTTCAAATTATGGTTTTTTTTTAGGTCCCTATATTACTAGTGTAGTCCCTTATTGTTGTTACTGTAGGCCCCTTATTGTCATTATTTTGCCCTTACTTTATTATTGTTAGGTCAAATAGAATTATATTGTAACCCCATGGACTCCTATATATAGAAAGGAGGTTTTGTCATTTGTATCATCCAATAATTGTTCATTTATGTAATTTAAATGAGGTTTCTTTCTCAAAGTGGCTTATTTCTAAGGCGTTGGTCTCTCTTTTCTTCTATTTTTGGAGCTAGTTTCATAACATTTGGTATTAGAGCTTTGGATTCTAGGTTTTGCTACTCCAAACAGGTCATCGTGGAATTTTAGCTATAACAGTTTTTCTACGAAGGTTCAGAATATGAAATTTTTATCATGAGAAACCGAAATCTTGAGGATCTTCGTGTAAAAATTTCATATATTGGTTTGAAATATTTTCGGAGATATAATCTGTGGAAGCTAGGGTTTTTGCAGGATCCTGGATTTTATCTAAAATAGGTGAGCTTGGGAAAATCATCATAACTCTCTCTTTGAGCATCAGATTAGAATTATTTAAAAAGTGGACAAAAACATACGGCTTTAGTTTCCTTTGTATTAATTTCAGAGCCAAAGGAAGAAACAATGACACGTGGCACGTCGTACAAGTTCTCTCTACTGAATCAGTCCATAATTAGGTCATTGTGGGATATTGGGCATAACTTTGCCTTGAAACATCCAAATCAAGTCAAACCTATGGCATTAGAAAGAATATTCATAGGACTACTATAAGACTTAATTTCAGATATTGAAGATCCGAAATGACAGAGATAATTCAGTTTCAATATCGAGGTCCTCAAAAGCAAGAAAAAGGTGTGTATTTTTTTTCAAATTGCATAAGTCTTGTTTGAAAAATTAGTTTGAAGTGATTCCAAGGGCATATTGAAGCATATATATCAGTATTGGGTTCTTAAATCCCCCCTAAAAATAATTCAACACCCATTAAGCCCTCAGAATACTCTACTATGACTCATGAAGATGAAGAAGTGCAACATGATATATCAAAATTACAAGAGCAAGTGCACCAAATTTCGCTCTCGCAAAGAGAAACAAAAAATGAAATGGAAGTTTTCAAGAAAGGAATGGAAGCTAAGATGGATGGTTTGAATAATGGCATGGAAGCTAAGATGGATGGTTTGAAGAATGGCATGGAAGACATGGAATCTAAGATCGATGGTGTAGAAGAAAAAATGAAAGACAGCATGGAAGACATGAAGAATGATCTAAAAATAGGCATGGAAGGTTTGATAAAGTTGATATAAGAAATGATTCCTAATGGCGAAAAGATATTAGAGTAAACTCATGATGAGAAAAAAATAAATTTTAATCGCGATTTCATAAACTCTAATGTTGGATTGAAGAACCACCATATTCCAAAGATCAATATGAGTAAGTTTGATGACAAGGATCCCATAACATGGATATTATAGATGAAGCAATATTTTGATCTCAATAATGTGAAAATCACACAAAAGGTATGCATTGCAACTTTATATTTAGAAAAAAATGCATTTGTATGGTATCGATGGCTTTGCTCCCGTAAAAAAATTGTCACTTGGTCCATTTTTACGGAGGAAATGATAACACATTATGAGGATACAAATATAAACACCTTATTTATCCAATTGATAAATCTCAAACAAAAGGGTTCAGTGGTGGAGCACAGTGAGGACTTCCAAAAATTGAATATAAGGGTAAATGATATTCCATAGGAACACAAGATTGATGTATTCATACGGACTTTAAAGGATAAAATCCAATATGAGGTTCGCCTTTGGGAACCTGATTCATTGGAGAAGGCATTCAGGTTGGCAAGAAAAATTTAATGTAAAATTATGGCAACAAGGAAGCCTACCACTCACATCTATAAACATGGAAGTGTTGCTACTCCTAGACTTCCATAAACTACAAGGTTGACACCACAACAATTGGAAGAAAAAAGAGCAAAAGGGCTTTGCTACAGTGGTGATAGCAAATACACTAAATGTCATAAGTTTGTTGATAAGAAATTATTTTACATAGAATGTGAAGAGGAGGAAGAAAAAGAACAAGAAACTTCAAAAGAAGAGGATATACACAAGTAACCAACCTTAGAGAACGAAGAAATGAGTCCGACCATATTGTGTAATGCATTGTCAGGAATTACCACTCCTAAAACTCTTAAGATAAAAGGACATATCAAGAAGAAAAATGTAATAGTGTTGATTGATTCAGGTAGTACCCATAATTTTATTCATTGTAAGGTAGTCAATGAATTGAATTACTTCCTATACCCAACACCAAAATGTCAAGTGATGGTTGCCAATGGAGGAACTATAAATTTCTCCAAAAATTTCCATAATAACAAGCTAACCATGGGGGAGTATGTATTGAATAGTCCAATGCTTTCCATTCTAATGGGAGGTGCTCGTGTTGTACTAGGAGTACAATGGTTACAATCTTTGGGGACAATAGCTTTTAATTTTCAAGAACTTTTCCTGAGTTTTTTTTACGAAAGGAAAGTAAGTTGAATTATTGGGTATCGCAAGGAAGCCATGAATTATAGTAAGTTATAATGTCATTAAAAAGCTTCTGAAGAAATAACAACGAGGCATGATTGCACAATTATGCTCATTAGAAGTTCCAACATCAAAATATTCCATTTCTCCATATCTCCAAAAAGGCTTGGAAAATCATTCCAAGGTGTTTGAAACTCCCAAAGGACTCCCACCTATTCGTGATCATGATCATGCTATTCATTTGATTCCAGGAAGTGTTCCTCCAAACATCACGCCTTACAGATATCCTTATGTCCAAAAGAGTGAAATTGAATGTATGATTGCAGAAATTTTAGAGGCTGGTATAATTCAACCTAGTCAAGGTCCTTTCTCTGCTCCAGTAGTATTGGTTCACAAGAAGGATGTATCATGGCGTATGTGTCTGCATTATAGGGAGCTGAATAAGCTCACTATTAAAGATAAATTTCCCATTCCTGTGATTGATGAATTATTGGACGAATTTCATGGAGCAATTTATTTTTCCAAGTAGGATCTTCATTCAGGATATCATCAAATTAGAATGAAGGCTGAAGATATTCTGAAAATAGCATTTCGAACTCATGAGGGTCATTATGAATTTTTGGTCATGCCTTTTTTCCTTACCAATGCACCTTCTACATTTCATGGGTTGATGAATTGAATTTTCAAACCCTTCCTTATAAAATTTGTGTTAGTATTTTTTGATGATATACTAATATACAATAGGTCTTGGAAAAATCATGTTCAACATGTTGACTGGGTGCTAAAACTATTGGAAGAGAAACAATTATATGCAAAAACCTTCAAATGTTTCTTTGGACTACAATAGGTTGAATATCTGGGTCATATTGTATCTCACGAGGGTGTTAAGGTAGACCGTAACAAAATTAAAGTCATTAAGGAATGGAAAGTCCCCACAACCATAAATCAGTTGCGAGGATTTCTTGGGTTAATGGGGTATTATCACAAGTTTGTTAAGAATTATGGGAGAATAGCAACACCTCTAACAACATTATTGAAGAAAGATGTATTTTCATGGACTCCTGAAGAAACTAAGGCCTTTGAGCATCTTAAAGAGGCAATGTGCCTAGCATCGATCTTAGCTATGCCAGACTTCACAAAAACCTTTATTGTGGAATGTGATGCCTCAAGAAATGGAATTGGTGTGGTTTCAATGCAAGAAGGAAGACCCATTTCTTTTGAAAGTCATCCAATCAAAGGAAAGTATTTACATAAAGCTATTTATGATAAGGAAATGTTGGCAATACTACATGCACTAAAAAAATGGCACTCTTACCTAATGGGAAGACACTTCAAGGTAAAAAATGATCATGATAGTCTTAAACCATTTTTGGAATAAAGAATATCTTCAGAAGAGCAGAAAAAGTGGGTCACAAAGATTTTGGGTTGCGACTTTGAAATCATCTGCAAAAAAGGGAAGCCAAATATTGTTGCAAATGCACTCCCAAGAAAGGATGAATAGGTGGAAGCATTTATTTGTGCCATTTCTATTATCCAACCTTAGATAACCGAAGCAAGGGATGAATGGAAGAAGGAAAAAGAAGTGTGGACACTCATTCAAAAGTTGCATCAAGATCCTAGTACATCTGATACATTTAGTTGGAAAAATGATTCCTTATGGTACAAAGATCACTTATATCTTTGTAAGAATTCCCAACTAAAACAAAATATTCTTTTGGAATTGCAAACATCTCCCTTAGGAGGATATTCAAGATTTTTAAAAACTTACCACAGGGTGAAGACATATTTTTTTGGGAAAGCCTTAAATCTGATATTCAAAATTTGTGGCGGAATTTTTGGTTTTCTAGAAAAAAAAAGTTGAGACAGTTAAGACCCCGAGTCCTCTAAAGCCTTTATCCATTCCAAGTCAATGTTGGGAGGATATTTCAATGGATTTTATCACAGGTTTACCTAATTCCGAAGGAAAGAGTGTCATCATGGTGGTAGTTGATAGACTTACCAAGTATGCACACTTTTGTGCATTATATCATCCATTTAAAGCAATTATAGTTGCTACTACATTTATGAAAACAATTCAAAATCTACATGGAAACCCAAAGATTATTGTAAGCGATAGAGATCCCATTTTTACTGTAAATTTTTGGACCGAATTATTTTCTTGTTTAGGTACTCAACTAGCTCATAGCTCATTTTATCATCCTCAATCCGATGGGAAAATTGAGATTGTGAACACATGTTTGCAAGGATATCTTCGTTGTTTTGTATCTAATAAACAAACACAATGGGTCAAGTGGTTACCTCTGGCTGAATGGTGGTATAACACTTCCTTCCATATTACAGTAAAATTGACCCCATTTATGACACTTTATGGATTTCATGCACCGTCCATCACATCATCTTTAAGAGAAAATTCTAAGGTTCAAGTAGTGGAAGATAACATTGAGCATCAACAAAAAATTCTCCAACTCTTAAAGGATAACCTAAATTTGGCACAAAATCCAATGAAACAACAGGCAGAACAACATCACTACGAGAGAAGTTTTGATGTAGGAGACTGGGTATTTTTATGGCTACAATCATACAAAAAAATTTCCCTCAAGAAAGCTAAAAAGGATAATAAATTATCCCAAAGTATTATGGTCCTTACAAGGCGTTGAAAAATATTGGTACTATGGCATACAAATTGGAGCTTCCTGCTTCTTCTTGAGTGCATTGAGTTTTCCATGTTTCATGATTAAAAAAGGTTATAGGTGACAAAATTCCAATTCAAACAATATTTCTAGAACTTGACGAGGAAGGAAAAATCATATTGGAACCTGAAGCAGTCACGGAAACAAGAACTCTACAACTATGAAATCGATCAATTTCAAAGTATCTCATCATGTGGAAGAAATTACCCACTAAAGATTCAACATGGGAGGATGAGAATTTTATACAAAAGCATCCAGAGCTACTCAAGTGTTGATGAAAACACTTTTTTGAAGCTAAGGGGCATGTTAGGTCCCTATATTACTAGTGTAGTCCCTTATTGTTGTTAGTGTAGCCCCCTTATTGTCATTGTTGTACCCCTGTAACCCCCATATTGTTATTATTATGCCCTTACTTTATTATTTTTAGGCCGACTAGGATTATATTGTGAACCCATGGACTCCTATATATAGAAAGGAGGTTTTGTCATTTGTATCATCCAAGAATTGTTCATTTATGTAATTTAAATGAGGTTGCCCCCTCGAAGTGGCTTATTTCTAAGGCATTGATCTCTCTTTTCTTCTATTTTTGGAGCTGGTTTCATAACATTTGTCTTAGGACAATAAGTTTACCCCAACAACAACCAACCATCCAAAAACCCCTAGCTTTTTCCATTATGCTTCATAAGTTGTTGTTCACTGACAATGAAAAACCTTAAAGCCTCGTAACACTTGAGGGAGAACCCTTTGATTTGAGGGCCATTTTGGAACTAAAGTGGCTAAGTTGATTTCTTGGCGCAGTTTCCTGCCAATAAAATTCCTTCATAAAACATATACAATAGATCATGTGAAGTTTCACATGAAGCTCATAATGTTATTGAATTGAGTGCAAGTTGAAAAGAGAACCTTGCTACCCGATGCATTGGAGTGTCTCACAAGGTATGAATATGAGCTACAACATAATTTCCTTATAATAGCTTCCAAATATAAGCATGACAAGATTATTTGGTCGCATATTTACATTTGAAAGCTCCTAATATTTCCATCATCAATTTGGCTAAATGAGAATGTTTGTTTTCTCTAATTTCATTATAATTTTTTTTTTATTTAAAGTAAATAGAATGTAGATTACAGAGTCATAAGGAAGGTCAAGAGCAATGAGGAAGTTGAAGAGTCGTGAGGGTAGGTGAAAATTCACCTCACTTTGTATAAATATACCCTCATGGCTACATGTAAGGGTCTCTTATTTTTGGACTTCACCTTAGAATAGTTTTTTAAGAGCTTATAGATCCTTTTGAGGATTGAAGTATTAACTTTGCATCACTCCTAGAGACAGCCTAGAGTTGCCATAGACCAGTGCCTAGGACATCTTATCATAGCAAGGAGCTCATAATATAACTTGGGTGTCAATCCAAAAGGCTCTCCCGCTATCTCTTGTAAAACAAGGAAATGGATTTAAATGGGACCAAAACTTACAGAAACTGCCACAGGGAAAGTAATGTTGCAGAGACAAGATGAAAAGCTCTAACACAAAAGAATCAGATAGTTAAGAGATAATTTACTGTAGAGAGGGCTGATTCAAGTAATATGCCACAGAAATCAAATATCAAAAGGTGTAAGCAGTAAAAGAAATATAAGAAGATATTAGTTAACTTTGGTCTGATACCCAAATACACAATAGAACCATATATGGGCTTATCATTCTAAGAATCCATACATGACAATGGCGTTTTAAAAGCACCCTCCCAAAGAAACTAATATAGAAGAAAGATGGATGAAATGAATCATGAAACAGTATATCATGCCTGAGCCATATTTAAAGCGCTTGACTGATCCAAGTAAGGGTATCAACTAGGATAAATCCTTACTTAAAATCAGTGAGCCACTCGCATTCCAGTACATGATACAAGAATATGGATAAAATGAAATGTTGTATTAAACACATAAAAGGAAGTTACATACTGTGGGATACCAAAGACCAGAATCCTCAAATACAGCTAGAACTCCTCCTCACTGAGACCCTACGGGCTCTGAGCCTTCATACAAAAGCTTTACAAAATGTATACAAAAATGTCTTTCACTGCACAATTCTCTAATAAAAATCTGGAACCCTTACAATGTCTTTATTCCTCCTTTTTATACAGGAAGGAGAAGAGAAACTAATAAAAGAAGTAGGTGAAAACAATTAATTGTTTCATTAAAACAAAATGGCGGAAACATTCGCGCCCATATTGCTGAATGACTAGGTAATATTATCTGTACTTAACAATCTGCTTGCAGAAATAAATGCACTGGGTAGGAAATCTCTTTAAGAACATGGTATAAAGATGAATTCACACGAACATTCTGTCCTTTCCTGAAGAAAATCTGGCTGAAATAAAACCTTGAAGGCATTGCTTCTTGTGCTTTGTACTCCCTGTCTTCCAACTTTGAATTGGAATTTAAATTCTTCAGTGCCGGACACTGCATTCCTTGATTTTTCATTGATATTTCTTTGATGCTCCATTAATTTCTCCATCTGCTTGATCTGTGTTTTGAATGGCTCCGGAGGGTCTGATAGATTTCAAACTCTGCTACTTTAATGAGAGTCATGTCACGACAACTACCCATGGCTTTCCTTCATAAATTCCTCCTCTGCAAGTCGGCCCTTGGATGCATCTTCGACTTCGGTAATGGAGGCAGAGATTAATGGCGATTCCTCGTCACCGCAACCTGCAAAACCCACAAACATGTTAAGAAAACCAGACACAAGGATGATGGCATGGCGAGATCCATGGACATGGTGGTGAAGTCAAGGCAGAATGATGAAATGATGCAGGGTGGTAGGAAATGCACGTAAATGATGAAGAAATGGAGGGTAGCAAACGAAAAATACAGTGGAATTACGATGGATGAATGAGGCGGAGGTGCATGACATAAACACGGAAGTATGACACATAAACGAGATATATGAATGGTGGAGGAGAATGCAAATGACACGTGGAAATTGTGACGTGGGGATGGACCGGGTCAACGGCTGGGCAAAAAAACGATCTGAGCCGCACGATGTGCCAACGAGATCAACGGTCCAAAAAGCGTTGGAGAGCGATGGAGTGGCGGGCCCGGGACACTATACGCCTAGATTAACATCCGTGCAACTTTGAAAAGCGACCACCGTTGGATGAAGGCTTATAGATCTGACGGTTAGCATAAATTTCGCTGCGCGTCCTGGATCGAACGTTAATGTGCGAAATAGGGCGGTATTGAGGCCGTACTCGGGGATGCGTGGCGCATAACGTGTGGAATCGCTGCGTTTTGAGGAAAAACGCCAGCCCTTCGAAAGCGGTGCGGGGAAAACAGGCTGGTTTTTGCAATAAGTGCAAGCGCGGGGCGGGGGTCCACAAAGGCGATGAGCTGTGGTGCGTTGATTTGTGATTGATCGGGCAGCTGAGAGCACGCCCGGCGGCCACAGAATGTAAGCGCTTTTCTTTTGGCTCATGGTCTAGCTCTTGCGCTACATGGAGAACAATAATGAAGAGGGCTGAGGCCAGAGGAGCTAGGACCCTCGATATATTTCCAAATACGGACCTTAGCCATTAAAATCGATTTTGAAGCTAAGAGAAAACAACGATAGAAAGCTAAGGGTATTTGCAAGGAAGGGCAAAGGAATTAGAGGATTTAAACCAGATGGTCCATGGAAATTTTACTGGGGAGATGATCATGATCAACATTGGCTCCACCTGGGGACGGCACGTTCGTCCCTGGACGTGTCGAGAACTCGTAGACCCTTTGATCATTATCTATGTAAACTCTGCTCTTTATCCTTATTCATGAATCATCAGCACGCCCACCTTGTTTAAAAAAAACTGTAATACAAACTAATATACAGTATGGTACATTAGGCGGCTTCGGTCTGAATTAGAATTGGAAGTAGGGCTTAAGAAATTGACCATTTACAGGGGCATCAAGCAAGTCACCCTATAAATTCTCCAATCTGAACGTATTATTGCCTCCCTGTTCCACGATTTTAAATGGGCTGAACCAAAGTGGATCGAACTTGCCATGCTTTCCTTTTTCAGCCCTCCGGACATCCCATCTGAGCACCAGATCACCAACCTGTAGCTTCCTGTCTTTTGCACGCTGATCAAATATATGTTTCATTCTCTCTTGATATTCAACTAATCTCTGACTCACTTGGTCCCGTGTTTCCTCTAACTCTACCAATTGATTGATTCTTCTGACCACATTATCAGGTTCCTCCTGACTGTCTTGCATGAAACGTGCCACTGGTAAGGCCAGCTGCACAGGAAACACTGCCGCTCGTCCATATACCAATTCATATGGAGATTTCCCAGTTGCTCTCTTACTGGTGATTCTATTTTCCCATAGAGAAAATTTCAATTGGGAATCCCAATTTTTCTGATTTTCATTTATAGTTTTCTTCAAGGCCCTCACCAGAGTGTTGTTATAAGACTCTGCCAAACCATTTCCCTGTGGATAATAAGCTGTGGATTGATGAAGTGCAATATTATACTATTGACAAAAATTCATAAATTTTGCAGATTTGAAGGCCTGTGCGTTATCAGTCACTATTTTAGCAAGACAGCCAAACCTGGATATGATGTTTTCTTCCATGAACTTTATGATGACAGTGTCAGTAGCATTCCTTGTAGGTATGGCTTCCATCCATTTTGTAAAATAATCTGTGGCTGTTATAATCCATTTCTGCTATCCGCTTGAGGGTGGGTGAATTTCACCTATTAAATCTATTCCCCATTGTTGAAATGGTTCATATACATGAACTGGAATCAAGGGAAAAGCTGCTAATTGTTTCATTTCAGCAAATTTCCGACACTTATCACATGCTCTGACCCAAGTAAAAACATCTCCAAATAATTTTGGCCAGTAGAAACCGGCCTTTAAGATTTTATGAGCTGTGGCCCTCCAGCTGTAGTGCCCTCCACAGATTCCTTCATGAAATTCCATCGTTATACTTTCTACTTCATCCTCTGTGAGACACAATAATAGGATGCCTGAAGGGTCCCTCCAATACATCTGTCCATTAGCCACTATATAATTTTGTGATTTTAATCTTAATGCTCTGTATTTTTCTTTATCACAACTTGGAGGACAGCTGAGTGTCAAAAGATATTCAACTATTCTTTGTACCAAGGACTAGTAAGATATTTTATATGTGCTTTCTGAGCAGCCATCTCCAGACCTTGCTGCTCTTTTTCTCTCTCAGACCCTTCATTAGAAATCATAGATAAATTTATGCCCAGAGCTCGACAATTTGATTCAAATAGCATTTTAGCAAGCCCCTGTCCTTTGATCAGCTTGGTAGGGCGGATATCTATATCATACTCCTGTATTTTAGCAATCCACCTTCCCCTTTTTCCTTCACTATCTCCCTGAACAAGGATATCCTTTACAGCCGCAGTAGGTACGAATGCAGTGATGTGAGACTGCAAAATATACACATGAAAATCTTTAATGGATTTCACCAGGGCATAGGCTTGCTTCTCCAATATATTATACTTCAGTTCTGCATCATGGAGAACCTGACTAAAGAAGGCAACATGCTGCTCATATCCATCTTCATTTTTTTGCAACAAAACTCTAGCTGCTGTATGAGGTGAAGCAAATGAAAAGATCATAAATGGTTTAGTATAATCTGGCCCAGCTAGTACTGGGGCTTTAGCAAATGCAGCTTTAATTCTAGCAAAGGCCTCCCATGATTCTTGTGTCTATTTCACCTCATTATTCTTCTTTAGCATATCTGTTATATGCCTAACTATTTCAGCATAGTTAGGAATAAATCTTCTCAGAAAAATTATACGGCCTAAAAATATCTGCACTTCCTTCTTATTTCTGGGGAGAGGGATGCTAATTATAACCTCTACTCTTTTGGGATCTATCCTTACCCCATCTTTAGTTACAATATGCCCCAAAATTTTGCCTTTCTCTAATGCAAATAAAGACTTTTGTGGATTAAGAGAAAGACCATACCTTCTGCATTTTTCAAAAGTTCTTCGTAAATGCTCAATGTGTTCATCATCATTTTTTTAAAACACTGTAA
This sequence comes from Pinus albicaulis, assembly GCA_034641835.2. NCBI lineage: Eukaryota > Viridiplantae > Streptophyta > Pinopsida > Pinales > Pinaceae > Pinus > Pinus albicaulis. Next base: position 901,572,320 of record CM076579.1, on the reverse strand, counting down.
TATCATCAAGGTACACCACCAGAAATTTATCTTGCTCCCTAACAAAAGCAATGTCCATGGCCCTCTGAAAAGTGGCCCCTGCATTAATCAATCCAAAAGGCATCCTGGCATACATGAATGTACCCCATGGTGTGGTGAAAGCAGTTTTCTTCTGATCCTCCGGAAGTACAGCCACCTGGTTATAACCAGAGAAACCATCCATCATTGACATCCTAGAGGCTCCAACCACTTTCTGCAGAATGTGGTCCATCTTGGGCAATGGATAATTATCTTTTAAAGATGCTCTGTTTAAATTCTTGAAATCCACACACAACCTTATTTCTCCATTCTTTTTTCGAACGAGGACAAAATTTTCCACCCATTCAGAATATCTCAAAGGCACAATTATTTTGGCCTTCAACAGCTTCTTAATTTCTTTCTCAATAGAGGGAAGCAGTAGAGGATTTAGCTGTCTAAGCTTCTGCTTATAAGGTTTTGCATCTTCCCTAAAAGGAATTTTATGCTGCATTATACTAATATCAAAAGTTTTAAGGTCCTGATAGGACCATGAAAACACGCCTTTATAAGATTGAAATAATTTCAGGTATTTCTGCTTGTATTCCTCTAGGACCTTCCTAGATAATTTTACAATTTTAGGATCACCTTCAGTACCCAGATTCATACCTTCCACTTGATTTTCTTCTATCATTTTACTAGGCTGCAATGGGACATCATTTTTTTCAAATAGTCTTTCTAGAGGTACCAACCCTCTAGGGATGACATTTCCTTTCAGCTGCAGCACTTTACTTCCTGCCATCTTCTCCTCCCATTTATTTTCTGAAACATTCTCAGCCTCATCTTCTTCACAATCATCAATCTCCATATTAGAGAACTCTCCCACTGTTTCCAGGAATCTCTTCATTTGTTCCTCATCTTCAAATACCTGCCAATGTTTAACATTATCTGGGATTGATGGTCTATAACGTACCTCGACTTCATACCTCAAGAGAGGGTTCTGAGGGGGACGAAATGTACTGGCAGCTACAGCAAGTGAATCTGCCATTCTGTTCTGTTCTCGGGGCATGAACTGGATATTAAATGCTGAGAAGAAATTCTCCACCATGTCCCACACTTCATTCCTGTAAGCCCTCAACTGAGGGTGTTTGGTTTGACATTGATTTCTGATTTGTCTGACCACCAGCTCAGAATCTCCCAGAGCTTTTAAACATTGTATACCCATGCTCCTGGCTGTTTGCAATCCCAATAGCAGTGCTTCATATTCAGCTACATTATTAGTAGCTTCGTATTCCAATTTAAAAGACAGTGGCACCCATTTTCCTGTAGGAGAGATTAATAATACTCCAGCCCCATTACCTTCTCTTGAATTTGCTCCATCAAAATGTAGAGTCCATACTCCTGCTTCATGGTCTTCTAAAGGCTGCTCAGTCTTGATTTGACAGAAGGAAGGTTCATGATCATAATTTTGATCTTCTTCTAACATCAAACATGAGAAATCTCCTTCCTTGCTGTAGACTGGTGAATTCTCTGAGCTGTCAGCCTTAGTCACCATCTTGATGAATCTGGTTTCTCTGTATAACCTCCTCTCCTAGCCACAAAAAACAGGGATAGTGGCATAGGTTAAATCCAATTTGAGTGACCCACCAATTTTCGTTCCCCAGGATCTTGATAACAACATGCCAAAGTGAGCTGCAGCCACCACAATGTCCATTACTACACTTTTTGCTGGGATTTGGGCCAGATTGACTACCAAATACTTAATCATCCCCAAGCATTTAACTCTTTTGGAATCAAATGAATAGAGGTCTTTGTATGGGCGTGTGATTTGTAGTCCTAGTTGTTCCATGACTGACAGAGGCATAAGATTATGGGAAGCTCCAGAATCTAACATACAATTGTGTAACAGCAGGTCATGAACCACTAGAGACACATAGAAGGGAGGAGTAGAAGGATCTATCTCCTCGACATGAGGGCCAAACACAACCATGGGTCTTTCTTCTTGAAGATTAAGACTGTCTGGAATTATTGGTGCTTCAGGAGGGAACAATAAAGAAGTGACTTGAGATTGATATGCAGGTTGTTTCAACAGTTCAGTCAAATGGACTGGGATTTTGACTTTCTCAAGTTATTTTTGCAAATTGAAAGTAGGAGGGGACTTTTCTATTACAAATTCTTTTGACTCTTTATTTTCAGCTGAAGGTTTAACTTCTTTTGATACAAACTCAACATTAGGAGGAGTGACTACTTTTGAAGAAGAAGGAATTTGATCATTAGACAACAAAGGTTTGTTCAGAGGACTCTTACCTTTGTCTGTGATTTTCTTCATTGTTGACTCCTTTTGAGCTGATACTTCCTTTTGAAGTGTCTCCTCTTCTTGATCTTGAGTCCGAGTCCTCTTCTTTGAACATCTGAGATCATATTTTCTGTTAAAATGTGCTTGCATGAAATCATTAAACTGTTTGCAATAGTGATCAATTTCTGCATCTTCGGTGTCTCTGATCTCTTCTTCTTCTTCTTACAATGGACATTCTATTTCATCATTGTTTGAGAAGGCCATATTTGCATCTTGCAGTTCATAGGCATCATCTTCAGTGGAGTCATCTACTGGGCCTTCCAGGTATAATGGGTGTGGCACTTGATCCTGTTGCTCCTTTGCTTCCCTTGGAAATATTTGTAGGGGTGGCTTTCTATACTGAGGATTATAACCCCTGTTTGGAGTGTTCTGGAAGTTCCTGGAAGCTGAGTTCTTGGTTTCCAATTCAAGTTTGACTAGTTTATTAGAAATATTCTTAATCATTTTGCTCATTTCTTCAATTTTATCTGAATCCTTATCCTGATTAGAAGTGGATACTTCCTCTTTGCCTCTCCTTCTGGCATCTTGTTCAACTTTCCCTCTTAATTTTCCAGTGGAAGCAAAGTTTGCTTCCAATTCAAGTGCATCTGACTGACCATCATCTAGAGTGGCAGGCTTTCTTTCCCTGAGAGAGAAACCAAAATCTGAGTCAAAGGCTGCTATGAAAACAACTTTGGCAGCATTCTGATGAGGCTTAATATCTTCAGGGAGGTTTAGATATAACGTATTAAATCTTTTGATAAATTCTGACACCCCTTCATTATGTTTCTTCTTGAGTGTATTGAACTCAGTAATACACTGTCCATGATATTTCTTTTCTCCCCATTTCCTAAGAAAGGTATTTTCCATATCGTCCCAAGTGGTTACCAAACAGTTTCCTAATGTTTTGAACCATTTTCTGGCTTCCCCATCCAGAGATTGCACAAATAGTCTTAAGACTACATCCAAATGTTCTACATTAAAGTTTTCTACAAAAGAGCAGAAAGTGTCAAAATGTTTTTGAGCATCAATTTCACTTTCCCCAGTGAATCTGGGCAATATCTTTAAATAATCCTGGGGCATATCATTTAACACTTGAGGCAGTGCTAGGGGAGCATATTTTTTCAACAAAAAGGCTGGGACATTAGCCATTGGAGGAGGTGGGGGTTGTGCAACAACCTGGTGTACAAATGGAGGGAGAGGAGGAGGTGGAAGTGGAGTATTAATAACAATAGGAATATATTGTATAGCAGCCTGAGGTGTAGATGGGAACAGTTCACGGTTAACAGCAGCTACTTCGGTGACCTCTTTAACCTCTTCGACTTCAAGAGTAGGGTGAAGATTAGCTTTAATTCTAGCACTTCTCCTGGGTGGGCTATCTGAATAATAATCTGTGTCTCCCACAGTGGAGTCAGGATTTTCTACTGGAACCTCTTGAGAAGAAGGGGATGGATAATCTTCTACAGAAAACTCAGGGATTTCAGCATAGGTTGACCTCTTCTCTTTCCAAATTCTTCTATGTATAATTTTCTCAGGATCAGACACTGAAGGTGTTTTTGACTGTGATGTATGTGGCTTACGGGGAGCCAGGAATACAAATAGATTTATCAAATAAACAACAGTGGAGTCGCCAAGGTGAGAGATATGCAACTCTTCAACTCTCTGTGCTCTCCTGATTAGAGAGTGAATATGATTTGTCGAAGCCCAGGGATAATGATTTTCTTAGCTTCGATCCCCGGCAACGGCACCAGAAAGATGTTGTCGATAGATATTGTCACTCCTAGAGATAGCCTAGAGTTGCCATAGACCAGTGCCTAGGACATCTTATCATAGCAAGGAGCACATAATATAACTTGGGTGTCAATCCAAAAGGCTCTCCCGCTATCTCTTGTAAAACAAGGAAATGGATTTAAATGGGACTAGAACTTACAGAAACTGCCACAGGGAAAGTAATGCTGCAGAGACAAGATGAAAAGCTCTAACACAAAAGCATCAGACAGTTAAGAGACAATTTACTGTAGAGAGGGCTGATTCAAGTAATATGCCATAGAAATCAAATATCAGAAGGTGTAAGCAGTAAAAGAAATATAAGAAGATATTAGTTAACTTTGGTCTGATACCCAGATACACAATAGAACCATATATGGGCTTATCATTCTAACAATCCATACATGACAATGGCGTTTTAAAAGCACCCTCCCAAAGCAACTAATATAGTAGAAAGATGGATGAAATGAATCATGAAACAGTATATCATGCCTGAGCCATATTTAAAGCGCTTGACTGATCCACGTATGGGTATCAACTAGGATAAATCCTTACCTAAAATCAGTGAGCCACTCGCATTCCAATACATGATACAAGAAGATGGATAAAATGAAATGTTGTATTAAACACATAAAAGGAAGTTACATACTGTGGGATACCAAAGACCAGAATCCTCAAATACAGCTAGAACTCCTCCTCACTGAGACCCTATGGGCTCTGAGCCTTCATACAAAAGCTTTACTAAATGTATACAAAAATGCCTTTCACTGCACAATTCTCTGATAAAAAACTGGAACCCTTACAATGTCTTTCTTCCTCCTTTTTATAGAGGAAGGAGAAGAGAAACTAATAAAAGAAGTAGGTGAAAACAATTAATTGTTTCATTAAGACAAAATGGCGGAAACAGTCGCACCCATATTGCTGAATGACTAGGTAATATTATCTGTACTTGACAATATGCTTGCAGAAATAAATGCACTGGGTAGGAAATCTCTTTAAGAACACAGTATAAAGATGAATTCACACAACTTTTTGTCCTTTCCTGAAGAAAATATGGCTGAAATAAAACCTTGAAGGCATTGCTTCTTGTGCTTTGTACTCCCTGTCTTCCAACTTTGAATTGGAATTTAAATTCTTCAGTGCCGGACACTGCATTCCTTGATTTTTCATTGATATTTCTTCGATGCTCCATTAATTTCTCCATCTGCTCGATCTGTGTTTTGAATGGCTCCGGAGGGTCTGATAGATTTTGAACTCTGCTACTTTAATGAGAGTCATGTCACGGCAACTACCCAGGGCTTTCCTTCATAAATTCCTCCTCTGCAAGCCGGCCCTTCGATGCATCTTCGACTTCGGTAATGGAGGCAGAGATTAATGGCGATTCCTCATCACCGCAACCTGCAAAACCCACAAACATGTTAAGAAAACCGGACACAAGGATGATGGCATGGCGGGATCCATGGACATGGTGGTGGAGTCAAGGCAGAATGATGAAACGACACAGGGTGGTAGGAAATGCACGTAAATGATGAATAAATGGAGGGTAGCAAATGAAAAATACAGTGGAATTATGATGGATGAATGAGGCGGAGGTGCATGACATAAACACGGAAGTATGACACATAAACGGGATATATGAATGGTTGAGGAGAACGCAAATGACACGTGGAAATTATGACGTGGGGATGGACCGGGTCAACGGCTGGGCAAACAAACGATCTGAGCCGCACGATGTGCCAACGATATCAACAGTCCAAAAAGCATTGGAGAGCGATGGAGTGGTGGGCCTGGGACACTGTATGCCTAGATTAACATCCGTGCAACTTTGAAAAGCGACCACCGTTGGATGAAGGCTTATAGATCTGACGGTTAGGATAAATTTCGTTGCGCGTCCTAGATCAAGCGTTAATGCGCGAAATAGGGTGGTATTAAGGCCGTACTCGGGGACGCGTGGCGCATAACGTGTGGAATCGCTGCGTTTTGAGGAAAACCGCCAGCCCTTCGAAAGCGGTGCGGGGAAAACAGGCCGGTTTTTGCAATAAGTGAAAGCACGGGGCGGGGGTCCACAAAGGCAATGAGCTGTGGTGCGTTGATTTGCGATTGATCGGGCGGCTGAGAGCACACCCGACGGCCACAGAAGGTAAGCGCTTTTCTTTTGGCTCATGGTCTAGCTCCTGCGCTACATGGAGAACAATAATGAAGAGGGTTGAGGCCAGAGGAGCTAGGACCCCCGATATATTTCCAAATACGGACCTTAGCCATTAAAATGCGATTTTGAAGCTAAGAGAAAACAATGATAGAAAGCTAAGGGTCTTTGCATGGCGGGGCAAAGGAATTAGAGGATTTAAACCAGATGGTCCATGGAAATTTTACTGGGGAGATGATCATGATCAACAGGTCCCTATAATAGTAATGTATCCCTATATTGTTATTTTCATGCCACATATAATCCCACTATTTCTATTGTTGTTCCCTTACATTATTGTTATATTTATGTAGGCCCTAATTATATTTGAACCTTTAGACTCCTATATATACCAAGAAGGTCATGCCATTTGAATCATCCAAGAAGTGTTCATTTATGTGATGTAAAAGGAGGTTTCCCCTTCAAACTAGCTTATTAGTAAGTCATTGAACTATATTTTATTAATTTTTTACTTTGTTTTGATCTTATACTTAACATTTGGTATCAAAGCTCTTGATCCTAGGGTTTTACTGCTTCAAACATGCCATTATGGAATTTTCTCTTTATTTTTTTTTGTGAAGCTCCAAGCCACAAAATTTGTACCACGTGGAGGAGAAATATTGATCAACATATGGATACAATTTTAGACCTTGGTTCACTATATTTTCAGAGATATGGTCCAAAGAATTTAGGGTTTCTGTATTCTCTAGAATTTACTCTCGTCATAACTTTCTCTTTGAGGTTCGAATTTGAATTTTGTAAAAAGTGATAAAAATCGCACGAGATATAGTTTTTTTTGTATGAGTTATAGTCACCAAAGGTTGAAATAGTGGCACGAGAAATACTGTACAAGTTCACTCTACTGAATCAGTCCATAATCTGGTCATTGTGGGAATTTTTTCATAAATTTATCTTCAAGAATTCGACCTCAGTATATCTTTTGGGGTTGGGAAGAAGACAAAGAGAGCTACCTCAAGACACAAATTTAGACCCGGGGAGTGTGAAATTTCCTTAATTGTAGCAACCAAAAATCTATATTCTATCTTATGTAGTTTATTTTTCTTAAGAAATTATTACGACAAATAACAATTAATTCACTACTTCAATCTTCACAAATAAAATATAGGAACTAAGAAATAATGCACATACATAAAATTTTGATAATTGAGTTTTTGGAAAATAGTCCCTAGAAAATCCCCAATGTGGGGAAAACAAATTTTGCAGATGATGTTATACAATATTATTAATTATTCAATGAAATTGAGAAATACAACAACTACTTGCCTCTCATTAGCAAAGTTATAGCATATAATTTTATCCACTAGAAAAATAGACAGGAAACAAAAGTTTCCTTTGCAAAATAATTTCAATATTATTTAGCTTAATTCACACTCCTTCTTACAACTACCACTGATAGCTAGAAATGTGTACGAATCAACTATAACTCACGTTGCTATAGGAAAATCGTTCATGCAACCCCTTTGTTGACCTGCAACTTCCACTTCCTCCGAAACCTATCTCCAACAACTGGAAATCGATCTACTACCCAAATATGTGTACTGACTAACTCACATTTCCTCGTATGGCCTCTCTAAAGATAAATTCAACCTCCATCCCTATCACTCGAATGTAGGAAAGTTATTGGAATTATTCTTAAAAAACTTTATCCCAATTTTTTTATTGAAACCCCATTATTGATGTCTCCCTTTGCTACAATCGTGCCCTTGCTAATCACCACAATTGGGCAATTTGAAATTCTTGAATTGATCTCCATTATCCCATTGAATTTCAACACTAGATGGTTGACTAGCTTTGATGGATAAGCTAAATACATTTTGATGTCTTGGTAGCAAGATCCAAGCATGTTTAGGAAGAGGGAAGATGGTATTTATAATACTAAATCACTTAGAAAGTTTTATCAAATGCTAGATGATATGTTATGCATGTTATATGGAAAATCAAATACGAAGACCTTTTAGGAGAGTTTGGTTCCCTTGATTCATGCATGTGCCACTAAAGGAACCATATTTAACTGAGAAAATATGATGGAATCCTCCATCAAATATAATTTCCAAGCAACAAATAATCCACCAAATAGGGAGCAGTCTGAATCATATATGCCATCTTACATATTGGATAATGTGTGTGCAAAATGTGATTTTGAAGGACTAGGTTTGAAATGGAGGTTTGATAAATAACTACTCGTGCACATCTATTTTAGAGTTCGTGGAATACATGATATAGGGGAATGCATGAGAATATTTATGAATACTTCATCTCTCCACTATATCATATACTCGTTGGCACATAGCTTCCATGCATGTCTGAGAGAGCCAAATATTCACTACATGATATTGCGGATTGGTTTCCCCTTGGTGATTCTAATTACATTAGAGTGTACTATGCCTAAAAACCTCCACATGCTCTACCCAAATTGATTATGTAAAAATTAGTGTTGTAGGAGGAGGATTAGCAACTCACCATAGTATTGTCCAAGACCCTAGTCAAAGCCATGAAAGCCCCATGGCTTGTCTTCCCATTAGATATTGGGGCCTACTCCATTAAGAGTTTCAAAGAGGAAGAAGACAAAGGATGAAGAAATGAAATTTTTTAGATTTAGTGAGTTGAGTTTTCATAGATATTATCCAATAAGTTTCGCCATGGGACATTACAAAGAAATCAGGTATAGTTGGATACATACTTCAACCATCGATGAAGAGGAGAAAAAGTTGAAAAACTTTTACAACACTTCCAAGGAACTAGAAACATATCTTCAAGTTGATAAAGGAAAACATTCAAAGAATGGCACTTAGGAGAGTGGTATTTTAGATGAAATACAAGTTATTATTAAAATAAAACAAGGATAATAATACATCAAAGAGAATTAAAAAAAACAAAGGATGATAAGGTAACTAAAACTTAGTAAGAGGAAGAATCAAGAAAAAATAAAGAGGAGGATGAGGTAAGAAAGAAACAATAATAGGAAGAAAAGATAAAGAAACAAGAAGAGGAAATGAAAAGCTGAGAGGTTATGAAGAAGAAAAATGCATATGCAACAAAGAAAATAAAAGAAGAAGAAGCACAAAAAAGGAGAGAGGAAGAAGAACAAAAGAAGAGAGAAGAGGAGGAACAAAATAAGAATGAAGAATAAGAGAGGGAAAAGAATGATTTCGTAGAAGCCAAAAATAGAAGAAGTAGCATTAACTAAGCAACTTGAACAAGAATTGGTTGACAAGGAGATTGAAGACAAATCAGTTGAAGAGAACGGGATAAAAAGTATAGAAACACATATAGAGTTCCTAGCTTGAATGTACCACCACCCATTCCTATCACTGGTGGAAATTTTACATATTAGTAATTATGCATCATAGTGGAAGAAGAAGAAGCAATGTTGGATCTATCTAGACTCACTTTTGAACAAGTGTAAAATCAAACAAGAAAGGCAGAAATGTTGGGCTAAGAATCTAGGGAGACCCATATAGACCACTATGAAAATAGATATAGTAATGGAAACTACAATGAATTTGAGAGTGACAACTTCTGTTGGAACTTCTTTTGTAGCTGTCACAAAGAAGAACATAGAAAAAATGTCTATAAAAGTTCATGATTTGAAGTAAATTTGGCCATTTTAGAGGAGAATAATATTCAGCTACAAACAAAGAACCAAACTTTGTTCATAATATTACTTTCAAGGTGAGGATTTATAAGCATCAACTCTTGACCTTGCATCAGGTAATAAATCCATTTCCTCACATGTTTTGTGAATTAAAGGGAAGATGATTATTACTTAAACTAGCATCATCAGCATTAGATCTCAAATATGAATGGAGCTTGAAAAACCCTAATGCACTTGAATAATTTCCTAGTAAATATTGGATAAACATATAAAAGAATAAGCTAGAAGTTTGGATCAAAACACGATCCCATGAGAAGTTGAAAGGAACATGAACAAGACAATGTCCACTTATCAAAATTTGCACAATGGGCTTGAATCCCTTGTCTAAGTTCATATAATACCTTCCATTGGTGCATTAGGAGAAATATGATCACATGAATAATTAGAGCAAGAGATTCAAGGAATTTTGGATCCGATAAAGCAATTTGTTGTAAGAGGTGATCTAGATTAGGCTACAAAGGAAATAATCTCGAGATAGGTTGTGGAGCTTGTTGTAACATATTCTTGTCAAAGAAAATGTTACAAAAAAGTAAAAATTTTGAATTTTACTAACTTTCTTCCTTGTTAAATTCTCGTGCTTGTTGTCATTTATATTCCAGGGCTATATTAATTTTGATAATGATTTGTATTGTAGGTTTATAGTATTTTTTAGCAAAATTATTGGGCTCAATATCCAAGTCAACCATTTCATACCACTAAAATCTATCAACTACCAAGCATCGCAAGTCACAAGCCAAGTCAAATCCCAACACATCAAGCTCCAAACATAGAGTATAGAGGGGCATAAAGAGTGCATTATGCATTGAATATGCATCAAAGTGATGGTGTATATAAAAACCATCAAACTTTTCCACTCGACTAATGTGGGATATATCCCATAGTCACCAAAAAAAGAGGGCAAATGTTTCAAGGGTATCGATAACGCATTTGGATATTGACAACTACAATTGAATTGCACAACCCCTAGGTTGTTCAAATTTTAACAGAGGACGAAGTCTGCTATGAACTGATTTTCCAAGCAACCCGTGGCTAGGTGGCAATGTTTCATTGGAGAAGAATCCCCCAACATTAAAATTCTTACTCCCAAGCCCGCCTCCGTATTTCGTTTTTGAAACCACATGGGACAATTATTGATCAAAATTTTTCGTAACCATGACAATGAAGAGTCAATGATCACTTTTTTACAATTGGGATCATGCTATTATTTGCTTCCTTCATCTCAACCAAATCGTTTTGATAAATGTTTCAATAATAGTCAGAAAATTCGTTGGCTGCAAATTAATTGTAAAAATGAAGAAATCTTGGTTGGAGATTGGGTGCACACAATAGGGAAATGGGATGGGATCCAAATGTATACAAATTATAAATTTTTTTCCATCTTAGTTGTGTACCCTCATTTTAGCAACAAGGATAACACCCTCATTCTTCATTTTTTTCAAGCACGAACAAAATATTATTGTAATTATAGAGGCAATGCTAATAGTAGTAGGAGAAATATGAAAACTAATTTCAAAATGAAGAGGTTTAAAGAAATTCTATGATTTTTTCAAATCCATATTCTTGTATTCTTGTACAGTTGAAGATTATTAATGATCAGGTTATTTACGTTCTTGGATCCTTGAGGAAGAAAAATATCTACTAGGTAAACATGATGACACCATGTTATTACTTTGTTTTAGAGTCTCGTGGGAGTGAGAATACATGCTCTTTTGAACATACAAATTTTATCCCTGCGCCAATAATAGTTAATTCAAAATAAAAATGTTATGAATGCAATGATAAATTTATTTCCCTGCCAAAACGAATCATTTTACCTCCTACCTGCAACCAGAATTTCTACAACATCATTTGAGCAAATTCTTGCAACCAACAACTATCAATCACCACTTCTCTCGAGTAAATTCTCAATTATCCTCAGTAATTTTTATTTTTCCCGAATGGCTAGCCATAAAGGAAAATCTAAAGTGTTTGTAGAGAATCTTTTGTTACCTCCTGTGATTAATTTAGATAAATTACCTCTTATTGATACCCACTTCAATATTACTTAAACTAATTATGAATTCAACTTGTACGAGCTTCACAATTGGGGATTTCAAAAGTATGAAGATGCCAACAACCAGTTCTCTTTCTATGAATATTTACTTCCTCAATTTTTCTTCTCTGAGACACACCATTTTCTAGATTTTGTCACATGGTGTGGAACCTGATACCTTCCAAGTCAGAGAGCTATAAATGTTCAAAATAATGTGACTCTTTTGTCCATAACGTCTGAGTCAATTTTTCAATCCCTGCAGTTAAATCCTCAGGATTCCCTTCACCATTTTTCTACTAATGCCCTTATGGAAATTTACCAGAAGCTTTCTTTTTTAGAGAGAGATCATATTTTTTAGTCATTTATACTATAAAATTCTGAATTTCCGAGGACAAACCCACCTTATCCCTTGCAATGCTTCTTGAGATGTATAGGTAGGTTATTTCGATGGTCTCTTGTCTGTTAGGATATCCAAATGATTATTGAGTAGACGGGTTTATCTTAGGGTTATTAATGACGTTTTCATCTGGAAAGAAACCCTCAATTATGTTCAATTACAATCAATTTTTCTTATATGTAATTCTTGATCAGTTCCTAAAGTTCAGTGCTGAAGGATCATTCAATCACCAATCAATTGTGGTTTACTTGTCTTTTTATCATAAACCAGAAAGGTTCAAGTTTCCTCTACATAAATTGGATGATGAAGGAAAGCCACATTCAGTGATTCATTAGACTTCATTAGCAAGGAAATTTTTTGAATATTTCTCTTTCAGTGACTTTTTCAAACAATTTTTGTATATGGAATTTTTTTTGTTAAGTAGTGATGCAGTTCCCAGGGTTTCCACAGAAATCAAAAGGATTCTACACTTAAGTGAGCAGTCTAAATTTGAAGACTAGTATTTATACCAGAATTTTAAAGAAATTAGAATCTATGGTTGTGAGTTGTCACCTTACAAACTACCAATTTTCATTTCCATGAGATTTTTTGCATTAGAATATATAAGAGAGATGATGATCATGGATTATATTCATCTTGTTTCTAGGAATCATAAAGCTAATTTTAAATTGAAAGAACATGTTGTCCCATTCATAGTCAATACTAGATCTACAGAAAAGGAAGTTAATGTTTTGTTATGTCAGATGAAATTTAAATCAAGTTTCGACTCGTCATATGATCCATTAGTAGTAATATCATCCATGAGAGTTGAACATAGGTCTACACCATATATACATATTGCAAAACCTGAAATAGAATTGTATGCTAACAAAGAGGAATGGGAAGAGAAGACATTGCAGGAGGTTTAAGAACAAGTTTCCAATCAAACAACATTGAAAACTCCAAGGAAGACAAAAAAAATTGAAATGACCGAGAGAAATCTTATCGATAACAGGAAAAAAGTCTACTAGTTAGAATCCAGCAGAGAAATTGTCAAAATTATGGGAAACCTATCATTAAAGGATATGGAAATTGAGAAGCCAAGAGCTCAATTAGAGAATACCCAAGATAATAAAATACAGGTTGATAATGCATACCTTGCCGAAATACAGAAAAAATTCAGATTAACCAAAAAAATTGAGAAATATGAAGATGAATCATTTATGGCACAAGAATTATCTAAAAAAAAAGAAAAAATATGGATTGATATAAATTCAACCATAGATGAATTATTGACATCTATTGAGATAATTTTTTAACAGGAAGAACTGGTAAAGAGATCAAAGGAAACCATAACATAAATAAAATAAGATTTATATCACAAGCTAGGAGAAGAAACCAAAATAATCAAAGTGTTTAATTCCAAAACAAAAGAATAATAGGAGGAATTAGGAATTGAAGACATGACTGATACAATCCCAGAATTAAGAAGAGTTTTGAGTCAAAGCAATTGTACGTTGCAATTGGAAAATACATGTCAAAACTTAGATGAGCAGCTAAAGGGAATCCATAGAAAATTAAATGTCTTATGCCAAAAAGGATTTCCCCCTCTAAGAGATTCAAGTGGTCAATTGATTCCATTAGAAAATTACCAGATTAAATGAGATAGCAGCAAATAGATCAATGTTTTCTAAAGTAAAAGGGATAATCAGTGGTAAAAAAAATTATTGAAGGCCTAGAATATGATCTATTTATTCAATATTAAATTCAACATTTGTTTATTACTAGGAAAAATTTTGAAATTATACAAAGGTGGACGAAGCATATAGAAAAGTAACAAAATTTTCTATTCTAGATGATAAAAAATGGGATAAATTACTGGAACTAATCGAGTAAAACAGAACACAAAATATCAGCAACCAGTTCATCAAAAAACACCCTCGAATTGTGTGTTGATAACTCAAATCAATTCAGAAAATCTATTTTTTGTTCTATTTTTTATAACAATACAAATAAGTTTTGGATAATATCGTATTTTGTAAATTATTTTTAGATTTAGATATTTTTGAATTACACTCTATAAGTATTTTGTGGTTAGAAGTAATAAGGGTTGAACCCTTGTGATAATATAGTGACACTATTGACTACTTTGAAATTTTTTGAAGATAATCAAAGGATTCTGACTTCATTCTTAATACCTTCTGTCATGTGAGTCTTTCATATTTATTCATTTACGTTTTTTGTAATCTATTTCTACATATTTTCAAGGTAACATAGGAGTTAGGGAAAGGCTAGATTGAGTATCAATCTCCCTGACAACCCACTGCGAAGTTATAATCACTATAAAGATTAATTAACTAAATAGTTTGTTTAAGTTAGTTCCTCTACATCTTTTAATTGTTGTCTTCTTCATTTTTTGAACATATATTGTTTGGCTGTAGAATTATTCTGCACACATCAACTGCATTTGATTAATTAAGTATTTAATATGGATGCTTAATTATCATATATATTCTTATTTTCCACTTTTAAAATCAATTAAAATATTTATCTTGTTATGAATGAAAACCAACCCTTTTGAACTTCTAAGAAATATTTGGATTTTACTAGTGTTAAAGGTTTAATACATCGGTCATCCAATTTAATTAAACCCTTATTTAGATTCTTTGGCATAGTTCCCTAGCCTAGAACTGTTTACAAATATACAAAATCAGATTGGCATCATTGTCAGGGAATGAAGTTTGAAATTTTTTCCTTGGGACAACGATCAAACTTACCTTTTAACAATGAATAATAGGTTAGCAAACTAAAATATTTCACCTGGCGACTTCACATATTAAATCTGGCTTTACGTGGGCATGCCAGATCTCATTTAGATCTTAAGCTCTACTCTCCTTTATCAGATCCAAAGAGACTTGTGAGAATTACATCTATTATACGTATATTATAATCTTCCACTTCTAATTATGCCTCACTTCCACCTGAAGTGCTTCCCATTATTTAATGGATAAATTGGGCCATCTGCAGAAAATCATTTGGCCGCATTCTTTGATTTTGCAGACAATATGAACATTTAACATGCACATGTTTATACAAGACTATTTGTTCAATCATTAGAAGGAAATTTCATAATATGGTTCAGGCAATTAAAAGAAAATTCTATAAATTCATGCAATGAATTAAACAAAATCTTCAAGAATCAATGGGGAATTAAAAAGGATTCTATTTATTATTTAAAACAATTTGAATACTTGAGAAGAAACCTTGGTGAACCTGTTGCAGAATTTATTAAAATACTTAATAATATTTACAATAAGATGCCACCAAATTGTAAACCCCCAGTCACAAAAACTAAAGTTAGACTTTATAAAGCATGTGTTGATGATTTTGTTGTAATTCTTAGAGAAATAAAATCAACAACCTTAGCAGACATGAAAACCAATGCCGAGGTAGAAGCTAACTGGACAACTGTTGAGATTCAACAAGAAATTTTTAGCACCCATGATCCTACTGAAAAGTAGGCACCTACACTAGGTTGGGGCCCAAAGGATATCTTTAGGTGCATGTCTATTTTTATTATCCCTTAATTTAGATGGACATTAAACTGTAATCTATTCTCATTGTGGACTTGAAAATAGTTAACTGGAGTGGAAAATCAGTTAGCTAAGTGAATTGCGAGTTAGAGGTTGGTTGGTGGGACATGCAGAGTAATTCTAGTTGTAACTGAGTGATTCTAGTTGTAATAGAGTTGGAAGTGCAGTGGTGCATGAGTTTGTGCAAGTCGTAAATAGTTTAACTTAGTTAAGTGAGTTAAACTCAGTTATGCTAGTTGTAAATGAAGATACACTAGTGAGAGATCAAGTGAATTAAATATTAATTAATTCACATGTAGTGATCTCACATGCAACTGAATATTTACTATTATTAACAGCATGCATGTCAGATCCAGTGGAGACCTAGTTGAGTTCTAGGTGAAAGGGAATATAACTATTAGTTGTGACACTATCTGCTTGCACACATGCAAGAACACACACATTGGATGTGCCCATGATACTTGCGCAATAAAGGAAGACATGATTGCATCAATTCAGGGATTGCATTCAACAAGGATTACAAAGTGAAGGTAGGCTATCTAGAGGCAGTAAATTGGCTAAGCAATTTGCCAATTTTTTTATGACAGTGAGACAATTAGCTGATGTACTAAGAGCTCTTGTGAGAAGAGTTTTGTATGTAATTGTTTCATGATCCATGATATAATATACAATAGAATATAGAGGGGTTTTTAGTTGTAAGCTTTCCCTGGGAAATTATTTGTGTTGTGTGTGATTGATCTTTCTTCATGCTTATGTAATTGGCGAATGTGTTTTTTAATTCCGCAAAGATTTGTAGAATCGATTCAGCATTTAACTTTAGAAAATTGTAAGATCAAGTGAATCCAAGATATACATGCATATTGTATAATTTCTACATGGTATCAGAGTACAAGAAATTGCAGAAGTGAAGCAGGAGCTGAGTTTGTGACTGGATAGAATTCAAATTTGTAGAAAGACTTTCTTGGTGCTACAGCTGATTCAAGATCGAAATGGATTTCAATGGATTGAGCTTAGAGTATGCACTTGAGGGAAACTCGAACTACATTTCTTGGAAGGAAAGGATGGAGGCGGTACTCAAAGACAATGGCTTGAAGGAGTTCATTTAAAAAGATGTTCCTAAGACAGATGTTGCAGATGCTTCCAATATTGTTGCATGGCAAAAGAAAGTGGCAAAGGAGACGAGGATCCTGTTGGAGGGAGTATGAGACCACATTGTCTCAAGCCTCCATGGGAAAGCCACACCATATGCTCTATGGAAGCCTTTGATAGATCTATTCCAAAGCAATAGTGACAATAGGAAATTGGCTCTCAATGATAAACTCAAGAAGATCAAGATGGAAAAGGGTGACACCATTCCAGAGTATCTCACAAATTTTTTCCAGTGTCTAGATGAACTAGGGAGTGTGGGAATAACAGTCGCTGATTATGATTTGGTGAGTTTGGCTCTCCTAGAACTTCCTAAGAGTTGGCACAGTTATGAAAACTCTGTCAATGGACGAAAAAAATTTCCGAATTGGGAACGACTGTGGTTGGATCCGGTGCAGGAGGAGTTCAGGCGGAACACTAGAGATGGATTTTCATCAAAGCACGATGATGAAGAGGATTGTGCTTTGCTGGAAAGGCGAAGAAGGGGAAGGGGGAGAAATTCCATTCTAAAGGCAATAAGTAGGACATGTCCAAGGTGAAGTGTTTTCACTGTCACGAACATGGACATTTTGCTACTAACTGTCCACAAAAGAAGAAGAACAAGAAGGTTGTTGGAGCTGCAGCTAGTGAGGCCCTTGCCTCACAATTTGAGCTTGAATTCTCCTTGATTAAATGCATGGTTTCAAGTGCATTGGGATCGGTGTGGTGTTTGGATAGTGGCGCTTCCTTTCACATGACGGGAGACAAGGAACTTTTCAGTGACTTGGAGGAGAAATATATCCAGATGCATATTGAGATGGGTGACGATGGACTGTATAGTGCTACCAGGATTGGTACCATTACCTTTTAGAGGGAGTAACGTAAACTATTTCAATTAAAATATGTGATGCATGTACTAAGTATAAAGAAAAATTTGGTCTCAGTAGAAATGTTGGAGGACAGAGGCTATGATGTTGTTTTTAGTGATGGAAAATCTTTCGTGCGACATAAAACAATGGGTCAAGCCAAGAGGATAGAGATTTGAGTTAATAATATCTAAAATATAGAGGTAGATGGATATGCTACCATGATGGGAAAGGTAGAGAAAGTGGTGAGCCGAGATGAGGGAGAATTATGGCACAAACGATTGGGCCATCTTCATCATGGAGCCTTGAAAGTCATGCAGCAAATATCTACTAGATTTCCAAAGGGAGCACTAGCTCAGCTAGATCAGTGTAAGGGTTGCACCACGGGGAATTATGTAAATTCCACCTTTCATGGGAAGGAGAACCATGCTTTGGGAATCCTTGAGTGAGTTCACATAGACATGTGTGGTCCATTATCGGCTGCTTCAACAGTAGAAAATAAGTACTATGTAATATTTGTTGATGAATTTTCTCGTAAATGTTGGATCTTCTTCATGTATAAGAAAGATCAAACATCCTCTAAGTTCTATGAGTTTAAGGCATTGGTGGAGAAAGAGTCGGGGAAGCAAGTGAAGGCTCTTAGGAGCAATAATGGTGGAGAATACATCTCTAATGAATTCAAGAACTTCTGCAGCTAAGAAGGAATTCAAAGAGAACTCATAGTGCCTCATAACCCACAGTAGAATGGGGTCATGAAGAGGAAGAACAGAATGATCATGGGTGCAGCACGAGTGATGTTGCATGATTAGGGCCTACCAAATTATGCACTTGTGGGTGAAGCATGAAACTGTGCATTTTATGTGCAAAACCATTGTCCTCATAGATTACTTGGCATGAGTACACCTACAGAAGATTTCACTGGTAAGAAACTGAATGTTTCATACTTTAAGATTTTTGGCTCATATGTTTATGTGCATGTGACCAAGGACGCCAAGAAGAAGATGGAGCCGACTGCTGAAGTTGGGATTTTTGTGGGGTAAACAGAAACACCCCATAATTATCGTGTCTATTTTCCAAACATTGGAATGAATGTTGTGCAACGAGATATAAAATTTCATGAGGGGAAATCCATGCGGTTGTCTCTTGAGAGGGGGCTATACTTGCATGCGGAGGTGGAACTGTTGGTTCCCAAAGGTGAGCCTCAATATTTGGATCAACCACATGACGAGGTTCATGGAGTGGAGGAAGCAACTCATGAGAGCCATCCATCAGAAATGGAAGAAAGCGCACCACAGAAGCTGATAGGCTGAGAATTGATGTTGTAGAGAACGTAGGAGCCCCTACTTCACAACACAAATAGAGATAGTCTCCTGACCGATTTACTGGATACATGGCTCTTATGAGAAAATTTATTGTGACTGAACCATCTTCCTTTTAGGAAGAAGTGCAGCAGCGTACTTGGGTTGATGTAATGGAACAGAGAAATCCTTGAAGATGATTAAAATCATACCCTGTCAAACCGAGAAATCCTCGAATATTATTTATGGTTGTGGGGATTTTCCATTCCTTAATGGCTTTAATTTTGTTATGGTCTAACTTAACACCCTCATGAGCTACAATATGACCCAAATATTCCACCTACTGTACTCCAAAGAAACATTTGGAGGTTTTTTCAATATAGTTGTTTCTCCTCCAATAGTTTGAGCACCCTATCAACATGTTGAACATTATCCTTCCAAGACTTGCTGTAGATTATTATATCATAAAAAAATACTGACAAAAATTTTCTAAGGAAGGGTATGAAAATGGAATTCATAAAAACTTGAAATGTGTAAAGTGCATTAATAAGGCCAAAAGGCATGACCAAAAATTCATAATGACCCTCATGAGTTCTAAATGCTATTTTTAGAATTTCTTCAATATTCATTCTAATTTGATGATATCCCGAATGAAGACCCATCTTGGTGAGGTAAGTTGCTCCGTGTAATTCATCCAACAATTCATTAATGAAGAGGATAGGAAATTTATCTTTAGTAGTGAGCTTGTCGAAATCCCTATAATATGGAAACATACACCATGATCCATCTTTGATGTGCACCAATACTACTGGAGCAGAGAAAGAACTTTGACTACGTTGAATTATAGCAGCATCTAGAATTTATGCAACCATACGTTCAATCTCACTCTTTTGGGCATAAGGATATCGTAAGGCCTGATGTTTGGAGGAAAAATTCCTAAAATAAAATGAACAACATGATCATGATCACGAATAGGTGGGAGGAATTTGGGATTCTCAAACACCTTGGAATGATTTTCCAAGACTTTTTTGAGATCTGAAGAGATAGATGATTTTTATGTTTGAACCTCGTTGTTATTTCTTCATAATAATTTTACGCCTTGTGAGAATAATTATGTAATTACGCCTCGTTGTTATCTCTTCATAATATTTTTCATGTCATTAGAGCTGATTATATTTCATATTTTCTTTATGATACCCCATAAATAAACTTCTTTTCCTTCCCAAAAACAATTCAAGAAAATTTCTTGAAAATTAAAAGCTACAGTCCCCAAATATTGTAACCATTGGACTCCTAGTACAAAATCAACACCACCCATTGGAATGGAGAGCATTGGACTATTCAATAAATATTCCCCCATGGTTATCTTGATATTATCACACTTTCTAGAGTAATTTATAGTTCCTCCATTTGCAACCATCACTTGACACTTTGGTGCTAGATATAGGAAGCAATTCAATTCCTTAGCTATGTTACAATGAATAAAATTATGGGTACTACTCGAATGAATTAATGTTGAGAAATTAGGGCTTTTATAAAGTTTCTCTTTAATCATGATAATTACTTTTGATTTCGTTATGATTCTTTCACTTAGATCTTATCTTCGTTTGATTATTACGTTCTTCATCAAGTCAATTATCAAATGCACAAGAGACAAAAATATTTAGGATTTCAAGTTGAGGCCAAAACCTCTCCCTCTTGGAGAGGAAAACCTGATAATAATTCTTCTTATAGATACTCAATTGATGAGTACCATGACCATGACATAGACCCTTGAAACTAGTATGCCTCCAAGACCATTTTCACTGCTCTTCTAGGCTCTTCTAGCTGATCTCTTATTTTTGCGCTGCACTACACCAACACTAGGAAAGCTTTGTTCCTAGCCCTAAACTGTTTGCTCTCTTTCTTCCCTTTCTTTGATTTCACCTTGGCTTTCAAGAGACTCTTTATTGGTCTCTTTCCCGCACTCTTCATATTTTTCTTGGCACCTTATCCTTCTACTTTCCTTTTCCTAAACTTCTTTGAACTGTATGTGGCAGCCCAAGGAAAAATAGGAGATGTCCTCAATTCAAAGGCTAGCACTACCTCTCCTCTGAATTGATCACATTGTCCTTTATGCACTACATTGCAGACTTGGTAGAATGACACCTTAACCCTTTCTTCACATGCCTTTGTAGCCTTTCCTTCTGCGGTATATCTCTCCTCTTCTCGAACTACAGTTTGGAATTTTATCACCGACTTAAACCCAAAGCATAGAGCCTTTATTCCTCGTTGTACTACCTTATCTCATCATTTTCCTTTCACAGATTCCATCCGAAATACCACATAACCGAACTTTATTTTTTTTCTTCTTATCTAAAATCTCACAGAGATCCAAACCATTTTTTATGTGTTTTATGTGAAGTACACATGGGTATATATAGTGGCTTGCCACTGAGAATGAGATGACATGACCTATTGAATAGTTGTGTCTTCACTTTGAGTCGACTTGAGTTTGTTCATTATTTTTATTTGAGGCTGACTTCAAGGAGATAGTGACAAGGTCTTTGAGCATATGATTACATCAATAATTTTTCCTTTACATGAGTGTAACGTGACTTTATAAACATGACCCTTAATTATATTTATGACAAGATGAAAAACCCCTAAAGACATAAAGAAGAAGTATTTTACCTATAATAAAAAAAATTCCTTGCTCATGAAATCCATGAGGAAAGAATTACAAAATACATTTTATTATATTTGTTTTATTCATTACATAAATTAATAATTATAAGTCATTATGAAGAAAGGATGAGGATGTGGAAGCATTTCTTTTTGAATGTCTTCCAATCAAAGGAAAGTATTTTTAAAAACCTATTTATGAGAAGGAAATGTTGGCAATACTACATGCACTGAAGTAATGGAAACCTTACCTAATGGGAAGACACTTCAAGATAAAAACGGAGCATGATAGCCTTAAATATTTTTTGGAACAAATATTATCTTGATAAGAGAAGAAAACATGGGTCACAAAGATGTTGGTTTATGACTTTGAAATCATCTACATAAAGGGGAAGAAAAATGTTGTTGCAGATGCACTCTCAAGAAAGGATGAGGATGCGAGAAGCACTTCTTTGCTCCATTTCTGGTATCCAACCTGAGTGGATAATTGAAGCAAGGGATGAATGGAAGAATGATGAAGAGGTGTGGACACTCATTCAAAAGTTGCAGCAAGATCTCACTACTTCTGATACATTTAGCTGGGAAAATCATTCATTGTGGTACAAATATCGCTTATATATTTGTAAGAATTCCCAAATCAAACAATTTTTTTTTTTGTAATTGCACCCATCTACCTTAGGAGGGCACTCAAGATTTTTTTTTAATTACCATGGGGTCAAGAAGGAATTTTTTTTGGATGGCCTTAAATCTGATAATCAAAATTTTGTGGTGAAATGTTTGGTTTTCCAACAAAATAAAGTTGATACAATTAAGACCCCAGGTCTGTTACAAGCTTTATCCATTACAAGTCAACATTTTGAGGAGGTTTCAATGGATTTTATCACAAGTTTACCCAAGTCCGAAGGAAAGAGTTTCATCATGGTGGTAGTTGATAAAGTTACCTAGTATGCACACTTTTTTGCATTATCTCATCCATTTAAATCCAGTACAGATTCTACTACATTTATGGAAACAATTCAAAAGATACATGGAAACCTAAAGATTCTTGTAAGCAACATAGATACAATTTTCATTGGAAAATTTTGGACGAAATTATTTTCTTATCTGGGTACTCAATTAGCTCGTAGCTCATCTTATCATCCTCAATCTAATGGGAAAATTGAAATAGTAAAAAAATGTTTGGAAGGATATCTTCGTTTCTTTGTATCTCATAAAAAAACATAATGGGTCAAGTGGTTACTTATGGTTGAATGGTGGTATAACACTTCCTTCCATACTACAGAAAAAATTACCCCATTTAAGGCACTTTATGGATATCATCCACCATCCATCACATCATATTTAAGAGAGAATTCTAAGGTTCAAGCAGTGGAAGATCATATCAAGCATAAAAAATAGGTTCTCCAACTCTTAAAGGATAACCTCACTTTGGCACAAAATCAAATGAAACAAGAGGAAAAAAAACATCGTAGTGAAAGAATTTTTTATTTAGGTGATTGGTATTTTTACGGCTACAACCATACAAACAAATTTCCCTCAACCAAGCTAATAAGGATAATAAATTATCACCAAATTATTATGGTCCTTACAAGGTGCTGCAAAATATTGTTACTATGGCATATCAATTGGATTTTTCTACATATTCTTCAGTACACCCAGTTTTCCATGTTTCATGCTTGAAGAAGGTTATAGGTGACAAGCTCCCAGTTCAAAAAATATTTCTAGATCTTAACAAGGAAGGAAAAATCATATTGGAACCTAAAGCACTCACAGAAACAAGAACTCGATAACTACGAAATTTATCAATTTCGGAGTATCTCATCAAATGGAAGACTTTACCCATTGAATATTCCACATGGGATGATGACAATTTTATACAAAATAATTCAAAACTACTCAAGTGTTGAGGACAACACTTTTTTTAAGGAGAGGGGAATGTTAGGTCCCTAAAATACTGGAGTATCCCCTTATTGTTATTGTTAGACTATGCCCTTTATTGTTATTGTTGGGCTCATGTAGTCCCCATATTGTTATTATTGCACCCCATAGAAGCTCATTATTGTTATTGTTGTGCCCTTACATTATTATTGGTATGTCAGCTCTTATTATATTGTGACCCCTTAGACTCCTATATATATAAAGTAGGTTTTTTCATTTGAATCTTCCAATAATTGTTCATTTATGTAATGTAAAGGAGTTCCCCCCCTCGAAGTGGATAATTTTTAAGTCGTTGATATATCTTTTCTTCTATTTTGTGATTTTCTTGCATAACATCCACCTTGATGTGGTTGTCCCTATTCATTAGAGAATAAATTAGGATTTGGATAATATTGGAACAAAACACCCTCAATCCAACAGAGCAACAAAAAATTCAACGTTGACTTCATTATTGCTTCTTCGAGTGGAGGGAGGTCTTCTCCAATATTAAACTACTCCAACAATTTATTCTAGAAACCAAGAGGAGCTCATTCAAGTATTCATGTAGGAAAGTATTTTTAATTATTATTTATTCATGTAATTAAATTTAATAGTTGGTCGCCCACGAGGCGTAGAGCAGTCGGTGATGGGGTGCACTGTTAAGGCACTCCGTTCTGCAAGGTCACCGGTTCGAAACCCGTGGGTGTAGGATTAGTCTAACCTAGCAAAAAAAAAAAAATTTAATAGTTGGTCAAATTTAATCTAAGTATTCCTCATTGGTCTCATGAATATGTGTAGGAAAAATAGTTTCAATTCGGATGTTGAAGTTGAACAACTATTTGAAGAAAATAGCTCCAAATAGTAAGGGTTTAGGGGAGAACAAAATTTGTTTGATATTTGTGTTGTATCTATTGGCCAAGTGGGAGTTACATAATTTTTTATAAGAAATAACAAACTTCTCCACGAAAAAAATTCAAAAACCATATACTGTTATTTTTTATGCAGGGAAGTAGGAGAAACTTCTACTCTATTAATTGGGCATAAGGAACTAGTGTGATTTTTCTTCTATTTTACTAATTATTTATTGCATGTAACTTCTCCTCTTTCCTTTTTTTGCAGGTACTTTCATTCACATATCTGGATTTGAAAGATTAAATATGGTTGGAGTCGAATACATGAAAAAAACTCATCGAAGCACTGCTCAACTTTAGTCCACCAAGTGCTTCGCTACCAGGTGTGTGATTTAATTTTGTGTTGGATTTTATTTCAATAAAAAATTTATTTATACATTTCAAATCATCCAAGACCATAGGTGTTGAGAAAAACTAGGGCAAACAAAACTAGGGTTTCTTCTATAATGTTTTCTTTTTTTATATTAACAATTCTTGTGATATAATGTTATTTCATCATTATCATTATTATTTTGTGATCATCATCAAGACAATGTTAATAAAGAAGATCAAAATGCAAACAAGAACACCAGAAATAGGTTCTAGAATAGGGAAAAACCCCTCCAGGGGAAAAACCCAAAAACTTATCTTCTTATAGAAATTAAAAGAAAAATTCCAAGGCATTTGATCAAGAAAACTCACCAAGTGATAGGAAATCCACCCAAACAATAATTCTTCTCTCTATAACTCGGTATGTTTCTTTTCTCCAGCTCAAAATCTGAATAGAGATATATTTCTTCCCATACGTGCAAGCTTTCCAAACAAAGAATTGATGCAAAAGCCAAACAAATTGACCTTATTTATTTCCTTGCTATCCTTCACCTCTTTCTCACTCTGAATTTTCCTCAGACTTCTTAAATAGACCGAATTTCTTGTGTGACTCAAGTGAGGTCCAATACCTCTCCTTTGTTGAGAAATCTAGGGCATTATGTGAGTTAGATTCTTCAATTTTATTTCTCTGATCTTGACAATTACTTGTGAAATTATAATTTTATTATGTTAGCATTCCTTTCATCAAATAAATTCCAAAATTAATATCACAAGACAAGAACACAATATTTAGGCACACGGCCAAGGAAAAACCCATATGAAGGATAAAGCCCAGTCAACTCTTTCTCTAGTAGATTAAATCAAGTTCATACACACTTGACCCTTTGACTAAAGAAATATACTTACTCCAAATTCCAAACCAGTTCCTCCTACAATTGTATCTTCAATCATGGTTCTTGACTCCTTCTATATCAACTTCAGAATTTTGGCCCTCCTTCTACAATAATCTCGACCCTCCTACTTCGGAAATTTTTGCCTTCCTACTTCATAAATATCAGCCTCCTTCTGCAATAGTCTCAACCATTTATGTAATCATCTTTGCAACAAGGAACTTTGGCCTCCCTGTAATTGTTTCTACAATTCACATTTCTGGCCTCCTCTCTATAATAGTCTTCTAATATTCTCAGCTTTTTAAGATAGCTTTGTTGTCTTGGTGTTTGGTGGAGCTAGAATTGTTTCCAAAGAATAGCTTGAGTTGAGTGGTGCTCTTGGAAATGAATATTGCATAATGTAGTTTAGAGATTTAGAAAAGGGATGTGATGTATTAAATATATAAATATGAAAAAAATATGGATTCAAATTGACTACTTCCTATATACTATAGTTTAAAACTATATTATTTTTTGGATGCGCAACTATAATTGGAACACTTTATTCCTCTTTAGGAAATGTCAGCTATTATTTCTCATTATTTCCCATTCAAGAGTTGTTACTTGACAAGTCTGGATTGTATGTTCTATGGATTATCGGTCTTGATATCTTCGTGCCTTTTAAAAAAAAATTATCAGCGTTCTTTTTTCAATTAATGGATTATGTTATCTCACAAGTTCTTATGTGGATATTTTATTCAATTATTGTAGCCTAACCCTCCACAATACATAAATATCCATGTTTTCCAGATATGTGGATATGATATTGGACTAGTAGCAGATGTGGAGATATTTATAGATTGCAATGACTATGCATTTCCAATATGCGAGCCTTGTTATGAATATGAGTGGAAATATGGAAATCAATCTTGTCCACAATGCATTAGAAACAAGTGGCATAAAGGTTTGTAGAAGTTTTCACTTGTTAATTTGAGGAAGACCTATATTTCCTTTTAAAGTCTTCCTTTTAATGTATTGATATATTTTCTTCCACATTTACCACTCCCACTACTCATATCGGTGTTATTTTTCACCTCTTGGTGCAATTTCTAGTATATGTATGCTTAGAAGGGGATGCTTATGCTAGTTGAGGTGTTTCTTAGTTTATTGAAGGTGATTTGTAGGGTAGGGTGAGTCTTCAATTTGTACTACTATTGGAAAGGTGGTTCCACTTATCCGAAGATACATTTTTATCTTTCTCTCTTCCTTCTCTAGACCTAGGGAGCTAAATCTATGATTGGTGTGCTCCTTTTGAGTTTTGTGGTTTTCCTTAACTTGATTAGGGTGGTTGCAACTTCCTTATCTGAGTTTTCTACTTTGATCTTTTTCTTTTCATTATATTTATAGCACCTTGGAATTGTGAATTTATTCTTTCCTTTTTTTAATATCCTTATCCTTCATTTCCTCTTATTTCTCCAAGAAATATTTCCTATCCATATCTCTAAAATCAATCCAAAATAAAATGTGCTCCAACTTGTCCAAAGTATGGCAAACCAGTACTTTAATGAGCCCATCATGGGATAACAACTCATGTTTACCCCATTTTTTCGTTGGAAATCATTCCATTTATGGATTGTAGGAGGAAGTATGGAACATTTATGGTCTCTACAATTTATAAGTGTAGATTGTGTCTAGTTGGTACAATGTCACATGTTTTGGGTTTGAGTTTGAATTTGACAACAATAAAGTTCGATTTGAATTCAATGGTGCATACCTCTGCATTGATACATTGATATTGTGCAACTAAATTGTGTGTTGCATATGCTGGATGTGAAAGACGGATGGTGAAGTCGAATTCAACTACCAGCTTTATTTGTTTATGTTTTAAGACTTGGATCATAATGGTGTTGTTGCAAATTGCTACATGATATTGAGACATGGGTTTATTCATTTTTTCTCTCTATGTGTAGGAATTGTGGTATATCTTACGCTAGTGTTAAAAATGTGTTAAAAGTTGCAAAGGATTTGTGGTATGTGTTCGAAATATATATTATATTTAGTGCATTGGATATTGGTGACAATTGTGGATGAATATTGGTGGGTCCATAACCTTGGTATATATATTTTGTATATTTCCTTTGTGCGTTGAAGTTTTTGAGGGTCGTAAATTATGGTATCCTGCATGGTTTTTTTATATATGTGCTGCATATGGACGGATTTTTAAATGTTGGGTATGATGCATTTGTGTGTTTAAATGGTGTTTTCATGATGTTTTACATTGAATTCTATGTGTTGATATGAATTTCATAATATGTATGTTATGGGTTCTCTTTGAAGGCCACATGGTAGGTTGGATAGTGAGATCATACGATGATGTTCAGTAAATGGTTCTTATACATGCATTGATATATTGCGAGATTCATGGTATATTAATTGAGGATTTTGCTGTTGTATAAATTAGTTGATTGCAGTGGTTGATGTGTAGCATATTCATGTTTTTTTTATTTATCAAGATTCATTGTAGAGTTTGGGTAGCAGCATTCAAAAAAAAATTGCTAGATTGATGATGCATTAGACTTGTTGAATACTCTAATACATTTTATTGTTGATGGGATGGTAAACATCAGCAAAGAATCTCCCTCTGAAATTCATACATGTCTATGAACTTCTCGTGAAAAATTTGAATTTTTGAAGCTTGAATCACAACTAAAACAAGATGAGTTATAGAATATACAACATTCTGAACTTGTTTTTGTTCAAAACAATCCTATTTTTTCTGAAGTTTACTCTAATCAACAGCCATAAATATTAGGTCCATATAATACTAGTGCAACCTCTTATTGTTATTATTGTTCCCATGTAGTCCCCATATTGTTCTTATTGTGCCCCATAGAAACCCACTATTTTTATTGTTGTTCCCTTACATTATTATTGTTATGTCAAATCTAATTATATTGTGACCCCTTAGACTCTTATATATAAAAGGGAGGTTTTTACATTTGAATCATCCAGTAATTGTTCATTTATGCAATTTAAATGAGGTTTCCCCCTCGAAGAGGAAATTTTTTAAGTCGTTGATCTAGTATTTCTATTGTTTTGGGAGCTGGTTGCATAACATTTGGTATCAGGGCTTTGGATTCTAGATTTTCACTTCTTCAAATAGTTCATCGTGTAATTTTCGCTATAAATACTTTTATATAAGGCTTGAGAATATTAAATTTCGACCATGGGGAGCTGAAATATTGGTGAAATTCGTGTAAAAAATCTAGGTCTTGGTTCGCTATATTTTCGGAGATATGATCTGGGAAAGTTAGGGTTTTTGCAGGCTCCAGAATTTCATCTAAAACATGTGACCTGGGGAAAATCATCATAAATTTTGATTCAAGCATAGGATTTGAATTTTGTAAAAAGTGGTCGAATG
Source organism: Pinus albicaulis (assembly GCA_034641835.2). Lineage (NCBI taxonomy): Eukaryota > Viridiplantae > Streptophyta > Pinopsida > Pinales > Pinaceae > Pinus > Pinus albicaulis. Next base: position 901,542,982 of record CM076579.1, on the reverse strand, counting down.
TGCGTGGACTTCAGTTTTCCTTGCATAAATTTCATGGCCTAATGCTGAAACAGTGACAGGTGGAATCTCATACAACTTTATCTACTGAACTAGTCCATAATCAGGTCATCGTGGGATATTCGGGATATCTCTATATTGAAGAATCCAATCTCAGCTGAAATTGTGGGGTTAGAAAGAAGACTCAAAGGGATACTACAGGATGAAATTTCAGACCTAGGAGATCTGAAATTACATAGTTACAATCGTTTCATTATAGAGATCCTAAACGAAATAAATAGGTGTGTACTTAAAATTAAAAAAAAAAATTGCATAACTTTTGTTTGAAAAATCAATTTGAAGTGATTCCAAGGGAATATTGAAGCATAGTTATTTATATTGGCTTATAAAATTTCTCCAAAACAAAATAATTCTACACCCATTAAGCCCTCGGAAAACTCTACTATGATGCATGAAGAGGAAGAATCACAGTATGGTATATCAAAATTACAGGACCAAGTATAACAGATTTCGTTCTCACAAAGAGAAACCAAAGATGACATGGATGTTTTAAAATCATACATGTAAGCTAATATGGATGTTTTGAAGGATGACATGAAATATAATATGGATGGTATAGAAGCAAAAATGAAATGAAATATGGAATATATGAAGAATGGTTTAAAAACATATTTGACAAAGTTGCTACAAGAAATACTTCCTGATGGTGAAAAGGTATTAGATGAAACTCATGATGAGAACAAAAGCAATTTTAATCATTATTTCATATACTCTAACATTCGATTGAATACCTACCATATTCCAAAGATCAATATCGGGAATTTTGATGGAAATGATCTTGTGACATGGATACTACATATGGAGCAATATTTTGATCTCCATAATGTCCAACACACACAAAAGGTATGCATTGCAACTTTATATTTAGAACCCAATCAATTTTTATGGTATCGATGGATTTTTTATCGTAAATCACTTGTAACTTGATCAATTTTTATGGAGTAAATGATAGCATACTATGAGGATACAAAGAGAAACACCTTCTTTAGCCAATTGATAAATATCAAACAAAAGGGATCAATGGTGGAGCACATTGAGGACTTCCAAAAATTTAATATAAGGGTAAATTATATTACATAAGAGTATAGGATTGATGTATTCATAGGGAATTTAAAGGATCACATCTAACATGAGATTCACCTTTGGGAACTTGATTCATTTGAGAAGGCATTCAGGTTGGCCAAAAAATTTGAAAATAAAATTATGGAAACAATGAAGCCTACCACTCATAACTATAAAGATGGAAGTGTTGTCACTCTTATTTTTCCACAACCTACAAGGTTGACACCACAACAATTGAAAGAAAAAAAAGAAAAATGGCTTTGCTACAGTTGTGATAGAAAATACACTAAAATTCATAAGTGTGCTGAGAGTAAATTATTTTACATAAATTGTGAAGAGGAGTAAGAAAATGAAAAGAAACTTCAAAGAAGAATATATACACCAAAATTCAACCCTAGAGAAAGTAGAAATGAATCCTACCATATCTTGTAATGCATTGACAGGAATTACCACTCCTCAAATCCTCAAGATAGAGGGGCATATCAAGAATAAAAAGGTAATAATGTTGATTGATTTGGGTAGTAACCATAATTTTATTCATTGTAAGGTAGCCAAGGAATTGTATTGCTTCCTATACCCATCACCAAAGTGTCAAGTGATGGATTCAAATGGAGGAACTATAAATTGCTCTAGAAATTGCCATAATATAAAGATAATCACGGGGGAATATGTATTGAATAGTTCAATGCTCTCCATTTCAATTGGTGGTGTTGATGTTGTACTAGGAGTCTAATGGATACAATCTTTGGGTGTAATAGCTTTTAATTTTCAAGAACTTTTCTCGAAAAAAAATTGGGAACGAAAGGAAGTTGAATTAAGGGGTATTGTAAGGAAATCAAGAAATATAATTAGCTCTAATGACATGACAAAGATTCTAAAGAAATAAAAATGTGGCATAATTACACAATTATGCTCACTATAGGTTCAAACATCGAAATCATATATTTATCCAGATCTCCAAAAAGTCATGGAAAATCATTCCAAGGTATTTGAGTCTCCCAAAGGCCTCCCACCTATTTTTGATCATGATCATGCTATTCATTTGATTCCAGCAAGTGTTCCTACAAACATCAGGCCTTACATATATCCCTATGCCCAAAAGATTGAAATTAAGCATATGGTTGCAAAAATTCTAGAGGTCGGTATAATTAAACATATTCGAAGTTCTTTTTCGGCTCGAGTAGTATTGGTGCACAAAAAGGATGGATCATGGCGTGTGTGTTTGGATTATAGGGAGCTCAAGAAGCTCACTATTAAATATAAATTTCCCATTCCCGTAATTGATGAATTATTGTATGAATTACATGGAGAAATTTACTTCACCAAGTTGATTTTTCTTTCAAGATATCATCAAATTAGAATGAATATTGAAAACATTCGAAAAACAACATTTAGAACTCATGAGGGTCATTATTAATTTGTGTTCATTCCTTTTTGCCTTACTAATGCACCTTCTACATTTCAAGGTTTGATGAATTCTATTTTCAAACCCTTCCTTAGAAAATTTATGTTAGTATTTTTTGATGATATAATAATCTACAGCAAGTCTTGGAAGAATCATGTTCAACATGTTGAAAGGGTACTCAAACTATTGGAGGAGAAAAAATTATATGAAAAAACCTCCAAATGTTTCTTTGGAATATGGGAGGTGGAATATCTATGTCGTATTGTATCTCATGAGGGTGTTAAGGTAAACCATAAAAAATTTAAATTCATTAAGGAATGGAAAAGTCCCACAACCGTAAAGAATTTTCTAGGATTATCACAAGTTTGTTAAGAATTATGGGAGAATAACAACACCTATAACAACATTAATGAATAAAGATGCATTTTCTTGGACTCCATAAGCAACTAAGGCACTTGAACATCTTAAAGAGGCAATGTGCCAAGCACTAGTCTTAGCTACATGAGACTTCACAAAAACCTTTATTGTGGAATGTGATGCCTCGCGAAATGGAATTGGTGATGTTTTAATGTAAGAAGAAATACCCATTGCTTTTTAAAGTCATCCAATCAAAGGAAACTATTTACACAAACCTATTTATGAGAAGGAAATGTTGGCAATAATACATTCACTAAAGAAATAGTGACCTTATCTAATAGAATACACTTCAAGGTAAAAACAGATCATGATAGTCTCAAATAATTTTTGGAACAAAGATGATCTTCATAAGAGCAGCAAAAATGGGTCACAAAAATGTTGGGTTATGACTGTGAAATCATCTACAAAAAAGGGAAGCAAAATGTTGTTACAAATTCACTCTCAAGAAATGATGAGGATATGGAAGCATTTCTTTGTGCCATTTATATTATACAACCAGAACGGATAACCGAAGCAAGGGATGAATGGAAGAATGACGAAGAAGTGTGGACACTCATTCAAAATTTGCAGCAAGATCCTTGTACATCAAATATATTTAGATGGAAAAATGATTCATTATGGTAAAAATATCACTTATATATTTGTAATATTTCCCAAGTCAAACAAATATTCTTTTGGAATTGCACACCTCTCCCTTAGGAGGGAACTCAATATTTCTAAAAACTTAACATGAGGTCAAGAAGGAAGCTTTTTGGGATGGCCTTAAATCTGATATTCAAAATTTTGAGGTGGAATATTTGGTTTTCCAAAAAAATGAAGTTGATACAATTAATACCCCGGGTCTATTACAACATTTATCCATTCCAAGTCAACATTGAGAGGAGGTTTCAATGGATTTTATCATAGGTTTACCCAATTCCAAAGGAAAGAGTGTCAACATGGTGGTGGTTGATAGACTTACCAAGTATGCACACTTTTGTGCATTATCTCATCCACTTAAATCCAGTACAATTACTACTGCATTTATGGAAACAATTCAAAAGCTACATGGAAACCCAAATATTATTTTAATCAATAGATATCCCATTTTCACTGGAAATTTTTGGACAGAATTATTTTCTTGTTTGGGTACTCAATTAGCTCATAACTCATCTTAACATCCTCAATATGATGGGAAAAATGAGATAGCGAACAAATTTTTGGAAGGATATCTTCATTACTTTGTATCTGATAAGAAAAAACAATGGATCAAGTGGTTACCTCTGGCTAAATGGTGGTATAACACTTCCTTCCATAGTGTAGAAAAAATGGCCCCATTTATGGAACTTTATGGATATCATCCATCACAACGTCTTTAAGAGAAAATTATAAAGTTCAAGTAGTGGAAGATCACATTGAGCATCAACGACGAGTTCTCCAAATAAAACAAACAAATGAAACAACAGTCAGATCAACATCACATCGAAATATTTTTTTACGTAGGTGACTGGGTATTTTTACTGCTACAACCATACAAACAAATGTCCCTCAAGCAAGCTAAGAAGGGTAATAAATTATCACTGAAGTACTATGGTCCTTACAAGGTGTTGCAAAATATTGGTACTATGGCATACAAATTGGAGCTTCATGCATCTTTCCGAGTGCACCCAGTTTTCCATGTTTCATGCTTAAAGAAGGTTATAGGTGACAATATTCTAGTTCAAACAATATTTCCAGAGCTTGATGAGGAAGGGAAAATAATATTGGAACCTAAATCAGTCATAGAAACAAGAAATCGACAGCTAATAAATCGATCAATTTCAGAGTATCTCATCAAGTGGAAGAACTTACTCACTAAAGATTCGACATGGGAGGATGAGATTTTTATACAAAAGAATCTAGAACTACTTAAGCGTTGACAACACTCTTTTGAAGGAGAGGGGCATGTTAGGTCCCTATAATACTAGTGTAGTCCCTTATTGTTATTGTTAGTATATCCCCCTTATTGTTATTGGTGTGCCCATGTAGTCCCCATATTTTTTTTACTGTGCACCATAGAAGCCTGCTATTATTATTTTTGTTCCCTTACATTATTATTTTTATGTCATCTCTAATTATATTGTGACCCCTTAGACTCCTATATATAGAAAGTATGTTTTTTCATTTGAATCATCCCAGAATTGTTCATTTATGTAATGTAAAGGAGGATTCCCCCTCGAAGAGGACATTTTTTAAGTTGTTGATCTACTATTTCTATTGTTTTGTGAGTTGGTTGCATAACAATACATGTATATAAAATGCACGTGAAAATTTTGTATTTTTGTAGCTTGAATCACAACTACATCAAGATGAGTTACAAAAAATACAACATTCTGAACTTATTTTTGTTTAAAACAATCCCATTTTTTCTGAATTTTACTCTAATCAATAGCCAAAATTTTTTTAGATCACTAAGCCTAGTTCAAGAGCATATTTGGATGCAGATGTAGAAGTTCAAGCTACACTTCCCAAGCCAATTATCATACCTTGGGAAGAGCTTGTCAGCAACAAGCAAAAAACTAGTCTTGGATATGATAAAGAGGTGTCCTTTCATATTCCAGATTGCTCAAAGCCTATCAAATTTCAAAGTATGGGATTTCTCATGACAGTTCATCTTCACATGTTCCTTCTCTTCCTCCATGTCAGTTCATTGTAAAATTCCAACATTTTACTACCACATTTCCGGTTAAAATCCAACCGCGGAATCCAAAAAACGGATAAAATCAGAACCGTCATCGGGCATTTAATGTATTTTTTTAATTTTTTAAAAGCTCTACGATCGTCGAATATGTGACGTTAATTACATAGAGTCAGATATTTGACGATCGGCATTAATGGCATTTTACCAGAAAAATTTCAACATTAATGGCATTTTACTGTTGTGTAACACTTATCCGACAGACTAGAATTGAATATCCGACGGGAAATTGATTTATATATATTTAGGGATGAATACCTATTTACAAGTTCCACATTATTGTTATACATCCCATGCATTTAAAATTTTATAGGCCTATTTTGACGTTATTTTTGATTGATAATCATCACTAAAAGCTATTTTATGAGGAAAAATGTGAGATAACATTCCTCAAGGATTGGGCCAAGGAGATGTGAGATTAACATCGGGGGCTTCAGAGGATAAAAAAAATTATTTCCCTTGTAAAAATTGCAAGGGCTTGAAATAAAGGAGACTTTTAATAACAATAGCTAAAAAGCATTGTAGAACTTATGGACATGTTGAAGGCGGAGATGAATATCACCCATTGGTAAGTACTTATTCATTATCATTCATTAGACCATAAGAGACTTGTTATTTATATTTCTTATACATGCCATAAGAGACTCGGTCTTTACTTGGTTCAAATATATAGTCAATTCCACAAGTGAAAAATCTTCCAAAATATCCATCTTGTGTTTTATGCATTGAGAAAAAATATCATGATGATTTCTAGGTAGTTAATTTTCAATTAATATTTAGGTTTGTTCATGAATATTTATTCTAGGTATTTTTCAATTAATATTTATGCTAGGTAGTTTGGAATTAATATTTATTGTAGTTTGCAATTAATATTTATGCAAGGTAGTTTTGGCATTCATCAACGATCTCTCTCTAGGCTCTCTTTCTCCAAAACTAAACTCCCCTCTTCATTTGTGTGCTATGTTTCTCATTTGTTCAAGTTTATACTCCTAGGATTTCATTTCCTAGGATTTAATTTTTCCCTCCCTCATAACACTAGGCTTTCCAACTTCCTTCATTCCTAACACTAGCTTTTTAAATTGTCCTTTCCATAACACTATCTTTTCAATTTTTTACTTTCTAGTGCTATATTGTTTCTCATATACCTTGTTTTATAGTGCTAATATTCCTCCATGCTTCCTTTTCCAGTGCTAGGAATTCCAAATGTACCCTTTTGTAGTTCTAGGCTTCCTAATTTATCTTTACTCTAGCATTGAGTTTGTCAATTAGACTTCTTTCTAGCAGTAGGTTTTGAAATTAGGCTATTTTATATTAACAACGTTTTTTCAATTGTACCCTTTTCCAGTGCTAGGAGTCTCAGAAATTCCTCATTCTAACAGTTATCAGTTTCACCTTTGTTCCTTTTTCCAGTGCTAGGTTTTGAATTTGTCCTCCTTTTGACCTTTTTCCATCTTTTCCTTCATCCATTTTCTCTCGAATTGGTTACAAATTAGGGAAAATTTCCTTAGGAAATTAAAAATGAATATTAAAATGCAAACATAGAATAAAAAAAATGGGAGAATATACCATGTTGTAGCTCAATCTGGCACAACTAAAATATTACAAATCTTAAAAGGAATTTTATTTTAGCACAGGATTAAAAGTTCTAAATTTTAAGCAGTGGATAATTTTGTTGGACTCTCTCCTTGGATGGAAGGAAAAGGAACAGAGAGGAAGGTGTTTAAAGAGAATAAAATGATGAGGAAGATGTTGGTGAGGATGTTGATATAGAAGGTGAAGATGAGGAAGATTTTGATCTCGATTTAGCCTAGAAGATGCTTGAATATATGAGTGATTATGGATAAACAAGAAGCTTCACGTTGATCCATCCTCTAATGAGTAGCATTATTATTATACTTTAGGGTCATCAGTAGCAGTTAATCAAAGCTCTGAAGCACATGAACAGTTGAAGGTCGTCAAAGTGGATACTCTCCATTGTAATTATGCACATGGGGAAGATAACCCAAACTTCCACCACTGAATCTATTAGATGCTTGATAATTCTTACAATAACATTGTTCTTGTTCCTTACAGAGAAGTTACAGAGGAAAATATTTAGATAAAATAGTGTACATCATGTTGTAGAGTACTTGAGTTTATTTCCAAGGCTTTTGTGATTTATATGCCATATTGGATGATGGAAAATATGTTTTTAGCAGAGAGCTTTTAGGTATGAAATAAATCGATGATCCATATCATTCACACCTAGATCCAATAGAGTCATGAGGACATAAAGTACACGAAACTTATGCCAATGAGTGCTCCCACAAGTGGATTCATCAAAATCGCTTAGTCAAGATCAACAACTATTAATTATTGTTCCATCATTGTTCTCATTTCCAGAAACCTCTAAGAGGTGATCCTGTAGGTGGTTTGAGCTTTCAGAAAACTATTTGTGGTTTTCTATACGATCCACACATCATTCATTATGATCCAAATATCATTTCATATGATTTAAAGCTCCCATATAGGTTTAAATTATAATGTACAAAATCATGATAAAAGGAGGGATTTTCGTTTTGTATTTTTAACAAATAGAGAATATAAATTAATATTATATACATTATGTTATATATATATATATAGATATATCAATTTTATAAAATTATTCCAAAATAAGATCTCATGTATTTAAAACCAAGAGTTATTATTAGTGAATAGAGATAGTTAGGAAATTGTCCATGAGTTAGTTCCATAAAAAATTATGGGACAATTAGTCAATTAAGCTGATGGGGGAAATAAAAATGGAAAATCAAGGCATTGTAGCGGTTCCAAGTTTTTGGCCTGAGAGGCAGAAATTTTGTATTTTGGATCTCCACATGTTTATGAATAAACCTTTCACAGTGATTCCAGAATTTGTTGAATATGATTCATCTTTCCATGTTGCATCATATTTTTTACATCTTTCTTCTTTATAATTGAGTAACGAAGTTGTTGATCTTTAATTTTATATTTTTGTAAGTTAAAGTTAAAATCCTTAATGATGCGCTCCTATATTATATTGTTCACCTCCTAATTCTGCCATTTTTCTTCTGAAATTTTAAACAAGAGATTTTGCACGTGAAGCCTATTGTCAAAGACTTCCCATTATCACTTCTTCATGTATTACTTTTTCCATTTGTATTCATCACTAGAAGGCCACTTGAAATATTTTTCTCACACTGGAGACTGATAAGGATTAAATCTCTGGGGTTTTAAGAACATTGGGACACTAAAATATTTTCATCATGTTTATTGATAAAGGTCTTGAGCACTGATCTCCTTTAGCCAGAGATTGTCTCCCAAGGAACAACAAAACCATTTAACTCTGGTTCTATGAAGCCTCGAGAGGGATCAAATCCCTTGATGTGTAAACCTCTCCTCACTTTTTTACTCAAAAAATGGGTTTGCACCTCAAGGTATTTTATCCCTCTCGACGCTTCGTAGAACTGGATTTAGATGGGTCTATACTAGTTTCTATTTATTTTCACTATTACATGTTCATATTATTAAACTCATTAAATCTATGAAGTTATATTGATTTGTTAATATATTCAATGGAATCATTCCCATTAAGGGTATTTTTATTTTGATTATTATGAACGTGTAAGTTTTAAGTTGAGCCATATGCAAATCATGATTAGTTAACTAGCTAAGTCATCTTTGTCTAGCTCTTTGTTGTCTTTGTTTTCCTATATTATATTGTAAACATTTATATCATTTAAATATTTGGGATAGCTGACTAATATTATTATTTTTATTGTAATTGTCTAGTATGGTGCTCCTAGGGCATTCCTCGATGAGGAAGAGGTCATTGTAGTACAAGAACATGTTCAAGAACATGAAGTAAATATTGACCTGGATCAAGATAATGATCCTATGGAAGAAGGTAATGATGTTAATAACACATTGGATGAAGATGGGACGAATATATCGATCCAGGAGAAATTTAATAATGTTGCAGTAAGGGATGACGATGATGACCCGTATGTTGGTGGTTATGATAAAATTTTACTTGAGAGGGGAACTCAACCTCTTTATGAAGGCTCGGAAACATCTCTTCTCTTGTTGTATTGATTCTGGTCAACTTAAAGGTGGTGATGTAGAAATTATACAACAAGCATGTATATCTTGGATTCACCCGATCTAACAATGTACTAAAGTTAAATACTGAATCGCTTCTACAAATATTGTGTGGAATTAAAAAAAACACAATTTCCAATCACATGAAGCAAAGAAGAATATATCAAAACCACAACACCAAATATTCCCGGGGAAATATTACAGCTAAAAAACCCTCTATCATATATTGTATATTCCACAAGGAATCATGAAACAATTACATACAAAACTCTTCTCAGAAGAGCTCTCAGTACATCAGCTAATTGTCTCACACTGTCATACAAAAATTGGCAAATCCCTTAGCCAATTTATTGTCTCCAGACAGCCTGCCTTGCTCACGCAGTTCCTGATGAATACAATCCTTAATCACAAATAATTTCAGCCTTCCTCAAAAGTGCTTAGTATCATGGGCATCATGTGGTGTTATAACTACACTTGGGTAGCCTGATAATATCACAACTGATAGTTACACTTCCCTTTCACCTAGATCTCAACTGGGTCTCCACTGGATCTAACATGCATACAGTTAGTAATAGTAAAAACATCAGCTGCATGTGAGATCACTACATGTGAATTAATTAATATTTAATTCACTTGATCTCTCACTAGTGTATCTACAGTTACAACTAGCACAACTTACTTTAACTCACTTAACTGAGTTAAACTTATTTACAACTTTCACAACTCATGCACCACTGCACTTCCAACTCTGTTACAAATAGAATCACTTTGTTACAACTCAAGTCAACCTGCATGTCCCACCAACCAACCTCTTAACTCAAAATTCCTTTAGCTAACTGATTTTACACTTCAGTTAACTATTTCCAAGTGCTCATTGAGAATAGATTATTATTTATTGTCCAACTAATATTAATGGATAATAATAGTCGACATGCATCTATAAATAGACATGCAATCTATAAATAGAACTTGCACATACATCTATAAATAAACCTCATCTATAAATAGAATTTTCTCATGCATCCATAAATAGACATCCACCTAAAAATAGCTTGTGTGAGCCCCACCTAATGTAGGTGCTTAATTTTTGCTAGGATCAAGGATGTTGTTTCCGGATGCCAATTTCATTGTTTCTTATTGCAAACTTCAACACTCCCTCTCAAAAATAAATGAATGTCCTTGCATGTGACATGAAACTCCATGCATTTGCCATGCAACCTTTGCATGCAACACTGATCTAGTGTTTCTCGCACATGCAACACTTCTGAAACTAAATAACCTCCAAACAATTGAATCAGTATAATGCATATGTCATCAAAGTCTTCTGACTTCTTCTTAGCTACTACACATTTCTTCAGGAACCACTGCGCTTCTGACACTTGCATCCATGCACTCTGCACTTGCTGCCAACTTTGATCTGCGCTCCAGTATCCGACATTGTCACTTTGATTTCATGTCCTCCTGGCATCTGACTGCAACAATCCAACTGATCCTGCTACTGCTGCTATGTGGGCTTCTCGTAGCCAGGTTCGATTCATGAGATCCACACCATCTCAATGAATCCTGCCCAAAATTTCTTCTTGGGATTATTCATGCATGTTGCCCCACCTGTCACCTGGTGGTATAGTTTCATGCACTCCTTCTGCCCATCTAGCTCAAAATATCTGCATGAGTGGTTGCTTTCACTCCATGATCCTCATATTTTGGCTACTCCACATCCTTAGGTTCACTTTTACCTGCATGCAAATCTATATCCTTCTCAATGGTCAATTGCATGGCTTTCTCACACTTCCCAATGGTAGGAAGCTTTGTAGAAATTGCATCTACATCAAATCTATAGATATTCTTCTGCATCTCCAGTTGTGGCTGCTCCATGAACTTCTGAGACTACTTCTCAGGCTGCATGTTGAGAGGCTCCCTCTCAACCACTAAGTCACAAACCTTTGCTTCACTCCTTAAATCTTTGCATGCATCTTATACCTCATTTCATGTAGGTTCTTGGCTTGCGCACATTGTAATTGTCTCGTCATCGGAAAATTTTCTAACAAAACAGTTGATTTTAAATCAATGTTATCTCCCTCATCCGAGCTCATATTCGACCGATTTTTTTTTTTCAATTTGGGTATTTTGTCACAAGGAATCCAAATATATTATTTTTTCTGAAAATTTTTCATCATTTTTTTTCAGATATTCTCTGCAAACAAGCACACCCAAATAATTCCTGCTCTCATACCATGTAGAAAATGTATAACATAGTTCCAATACCATGTAGAAATTATACAACAAGCATGTATATCTTGGATTCACCTGATCTAAAAATGCACTAAATTTAAATACTGAATGCTTCTACAAATATTTTTTCAGAATTAAAAACAACACAATTTCCAATCACATGAAGCAAAGAAGAATAGATCAAAACCATAACACCAGATATTCTTGAGGAAATCCTACAACTAAAAACCCCTCACTAGTACATTTGGTGGAAATTCCGACACTTACACTTTTGTCGTATTGTCGGAAATCTCCCCAAATTTTATCAATTTTTCAAATCCTTCCAACAACCATCTCTATACCGACATTTAGGGACATCGTCGCTTTTGCGACGTTCATGAATGTCATCGGTCTTGTGACGTTTGGCACAAAACGTCAGAAGAGCGACGTTTGTGGGACATAACGTGAAATTTGCTAACATATTCGTTGGTCTTCCGACGTTTGTTGGACATAACGTCGGAAATGTGACGTTGCTAACATATTTGTCGGTCTTGCGACGTTTGGCACAAAATGTTAGAAATGTGACGTTGCTAACATTTTCGTCGGTCTTGCGATGTTTGGCACAAAACGTCAGAAAAGCGACAATGCTAACATATACGTCGATTGTGCGACATTTGGCACAAAACTTCAGAAATGCGACGTTGCTAACATATACGAACCCATGACAATTATAGGTTGTATTAAATTTTATTATTTTTATTATTTTAAGTTGTTAGACATCATTATTATTATTTTTATAATTAAATTTTATTATTATAAGTTGTTAGATATAATTATTATTATTTTTTTATTTAGTTTTTATGATTATTTTTATGATTTAATATTTTATGATTATTTTTATTAAATTTTATTATTATAAGTTGTTAGACATCATTATTGTTTTTTTTTTTCTGAATTGGTCTACTCCTATTATTGATACAAAAATTACAGAGAGGTATCAGCCTCCGAAGTTCTTGCCCAGTGAAGCGGCATTCTATCAAATACAAAGCATATAACTAACCATAAATTTCCAAAAACTGGACCTGTAACTCTGTTTAGAGACTGACAAGCATTGAGAAGCCACCTGCACAGGGGAAACCGGATGTTTGACATAGGAACATAGATATAGGTGGGCAAAACTAAAGGATCGAGGCCCAACAAAACAAGCCCAAACAGATAAACAAGAGTCAAAAACCTGTAGATGGAGGCGCCGTCAGGAATCTAGCTAGCCGGATGACTTTTCTTCGATGATGCGACATCCATAGTCTTGGGGATCTTCATACTTCTCCTGGAGATCAACATCGTCCATAGAGCCTCCACACTTGATATTGCTCGGGCCACTAGGGCTGCTTCTGCCAGGAGCCTCGCTGCTACAGTTGTCCTCCCACTTCAAGCTGCAGAAGGAGGAGTGGAATGGATATCTTTACCTGGCTCCTTTGGCTCACCCAAAGCCTGGTCATTATCATGCGCAAAGTCATCATGAATATCAAAGGTGATATTGGCCGTCATGGTGGAGTGACAACGAGCACAAGGAAATCGGATTTGAGCACTGTGAGAATGAACAGGAAGGGAGGATCCCCGGGCAAAAGAAAAATGCTCAAACCTCTGGCCGCAGCCACTCCTAGTGGCAGGATAACGACCTGAGAGGAATTCAGAGGACTGAGAGGTCGAGCCAGAGTTGGAGGAGGAAGTCTGGCGGGAAATCTGCCCACGACTAGCGCCTCTTCTGGACCTCATACGATGACGAATTCTGGGCATTTTGCAATTGGAAATCGAGGCACGATGCAAATCGACAGAGCAAAGGTGGGAGGCACGGACCTCAGGAGAAGGCAGAGGATTAACAGCTGGAGGAGCCGAGTCACAAGAAAAATGTGAAATGGACAGAGGGTTGTGAGTCAAGTGGAAATCCAACATCAAATCGATGCAACAGAAAAGAGCGCACCTCTTACCAGTGCCAGACCGAGACCAAGGTTCAGCTGCCGCCTTGGAACAACAAGCTCGTAGAGGAGGTGGTGAACTAAAACGAGAATGATGCGCCATGATAGAAATGTGGTGAGGCTGTCTTGGGAGGACGCCTTGCGTAAATACAACATTGAATTTGAAAGCAAGGATATTAATGCAGTTATGCGATGTGAGCTGGGTGGCGGTGGCACAAGTCCACACACCATCCCACGAGATCTCACCACGCGCCAACGTACCGAGCATCTTAAACACCCGCATCCGGGGGTTAGACATCATTATTTTTATTTTTATAATCAAATTTTATTATAACACCACCATTGTAATGTTTTTCCACCATATGGTATACTTTGGAATATGATTTTCCACCATAATTAAACCTTGGAACTTTGGGTTAATATATATAATGTGTGGAATTACATAATAAGGTTTGGACTAAATACGAATATATATATAATGCAAATTTTAATTTAAAATATAATTATAATTTGATATTTAAATATATTTTTTCTCATTAATATATAAATATAAATTTATTTTTACATATAATGTTATAATATAGTTTCAAAATAAACATCACATTAATAATTTCACATTCAAATATATTTTTAAATAGAGTTTTAACTTACTTTTATATATAAATATAAAATAGAATAAAAATTTTGAAAAATAAATATCTAAAATTATTATAGAATTCACACTGCATTTCAAATATATTAACAATTATATTTTAAATATATTTTTTTATATGGTTTTGAAATAAGTTATTAGATTGGTGAATAAAATTAATTATATTTGAATTTTGTCTAATTTCTTTTTTGGTAAATTAATTTCATGAGGTTCACAAATCTCAAGTCAAATTTAAACCAACTAAAAAAAACTCTAATAATTTCATGGAAATCATCTAAAAATTTATTGAAATATCAAACTTGACAGTAGACCAATATGGGTTTAGTTAGTTTTATGAGGATCATGTTGGAAGTTATGTTGTTAATTTACATAGAAAACCACTTTTTTTGTATAATATTTTTAGTTTCTATTTTGTTATCTTTATCTTCACGATTCTAATATGTTAAGTTTTTTTTTTAAAACCACATACATTTAAATTATATAAATTTATACAGTTATAAAGAGTTATAATAGAAGCATAATAGTTCAATAAAATATAAACGTTAAATAGTTGGGGTGGTGGGAGGGGGAGAGGGAGAGATTCTCCTAAATCCCGATGGAATATGAAAAATAAAGTACTTATGGGGGCTAGTCCAAAGAATGAACAATCTCACATAAATGTATGGGCTTCTTCCAGGTCTCCAATTGGCTAATGATCGAGATGTCTCTAAGTTAGTGATCTTGGGGGATTCCCTTATCACTATTCAACACCTTCAAAAAGGTTTTCTCTTGAAGAACAACAATTTATCCCTCCTCCTTAGAAAAATCAATAGTACCCTAAAATCATTCTCTCAAAAGGCTTATTACCACATTTTAAGAAGCCAAAACAAAGAGGCGGACACACAAACGAATCAAGCCTTCCTTTTTAAAGGAAGCAGGTTAGTATGAGATCAATGACATGTCAGGTTGGAAAGATATTCCATGAATAATTCCACTCAATATAATTGTCCCTCTCTCTTGTTTTGCTAGTTGGATATATGCACCATGAGAATTATTTTTTGAAGATTTCCAAAGCCCTCCTTTCTATGCCCCCCATGTCTCCTCCTATATGTGCACATATTCGCATCACGCATAACATTTAGCATCAGGATCTCGTCATTAAGGTTGAGGTGGTGGTTTGTGGGGGTGTTGGCCACGCGCCCATTTACCCCTCACATGTGGAGTCCTTTTTTTTTTTTTTTTTTGTAAGTTTGGTAGGACTACATTTTTACATCTTCATGAACATGTCTAAATACATCACCCTGATCGGGGAAGGGAATTGAACCTGTGATGAGTTCCATAATAACCCGCCTCATCACCGTTTGACCAAGACCCCACAGACCCCTCACATGTGGAGTCTTATGAAGTTGGACAACCCTTAATTCCCTCCTTTGCCTTCGTACCAAGTTCATTAATGGATACAGGGTGGGGAGAGTTAATGAATTTCGTGGTTGATTCGATCCCTCGAGCATGGGAGTTCACTAGTCTAAAGGTGGAATTCATGGTTGGTGTTAATATGATAAGGCAGAAAGTATATGTTTAAGGGTGTGCCCTTGTGAGTCAAGACAACCCTTCTGCTAGTTGGTGGGTTCTCCACACCTTTGTAAACTCCATCGATGCTAAGAATTCTTTCAATCTTATGTGTCTCTTGCTCGGTGTTGTGAACGTTAATGTCTCGCTCGTCTCATTCAAAGCGAAAACATGGGGAATTCTCTTTTCTTTTCTTGGCTCAGTTTCCTCCTATGCATTAAGAAGTTGGGAATATTTCCCCTCTAGGTTGTCAATGGATTTTTGTAAATCTCAAGAAGTCAAGTTGGAATTTTTTCTAGTGGGTGTTGAATTTCTCATCTTCGAATTTCAAGCTTCTTCACCAGCCTGTGTGCATCCTGCAACCTTTTCCATGGAAATAGGTGTTACTGTGTTTAGGGCACCATCACTGATATAGCTTCATGCATCCCAAGTCTTGCACAATTTTCATATGCACAATTTCCCCTGCATAAATACTAACTTCTTTGGTACCCTTAGTTATATTCTGTTTTTTTTTCTTAGTTGGACAACTCCCTCCATTTCTTCCAGCTTGTCTCTTTCCATGTTATGATAAATTTTGGGTCTCCTCCTTGTGTAGGCAGCTCCCCTAGCTCAAACCTCTCCCCCTCTATTTCCAAGCTCTTTTGGCTCCCTATTTGTGGTATCAAATCACACTTTGTATCTAATTTTGTGTTCCAACACTCGATTTCTGTCCCTTATGGGGAACAAGTTGCACAAGACAGTACAATTTTATGTCCACATCCCCATTATTGCCATTTAGACCAATATTAATGCATAAATTTTCAATCATAATATAATATTAAATTTCGTTATTAACTTTCAAACACTCCTTAAGTACCTCTTTTCCACATCAAAATGGCATAGGTAAGAAAAAGGTCTAAAATAAATTAGACTCGACATAATAAAAACAATATGCAAAAACTATAGTTATAGCTTACATACCCTTACCCGGGCCAACATTATATAACTCTACTTCACTATGATGAACATTAACTAAGGCTTCACGTATGCATCCTCCAAATCTATCACATCAATGTAGTCCCTAATACATGTACCTTCAAGAGTATTGTGACCACATGGGTGCCTTGTGCACGTTCGTGCGGCCCGTTTTCTGGTTTCTCCCTTATGCCTTCGTTCGGTCGTGCGCACTGTGTGAGGCCGCCCACCCAAACGCGTTCGGGTCGGGTCATTTTGTTTGAGGGTGGTCGTATCAAATTTACTAAGTTGTGACTACAAGGGTGCCTTGTGCACATTCGTGAGGTTAGTTCTCCATTTTCTCCCTTGTGCCTTCATTCAAATGGGCGCGTCATGTGAGGGCACCCACCCAAATGCATTTGAGTCAGGTTAGGTCATTTCGTTTGAGTGTGACCGTATCAAATTTGCTAAGTTGTGACCGCACAAGTGCCTTTTTCACATTCGTGTGGCCCGTTTGTCATTTTCTCCCTTGTGCCTTTGTTCGGTCGTGCACGCCGTGTCGCGTCGTGTGAGGGCGCCCACCCAAACGCGTTCGGGTTAGGTCGTTTCATTTGAGGGCAATCGTATCAAATTTGCTAAGTTGTGACCGCACAGGTGCCTTGTACTACACATTCATGTGGCCTGTTTGTCGTTTTCTCCCTTGTGCCTTCGTTCGTTCGGGCGCACTGCGTCGTTTCGTTTAAGGGCACCCGTCCAAATGCGTTCAGGTCGGGTCGTTTCAGTTGAAAGCGCCCGCCCAAACGAGTTTGGGTCAGGTCATTTCGGTTGAGGGCACCCGCCCAAACACGTTTGGTTCGGGTCGTTGTGGTTGAGGGCACCCGTATCAAATTTGCTAAATTGTGACTGCATGGGTGCCCTATGCACATTCGTGTGGCCCATTTTCCGATTGCTCCCTTATGCCCTCATTCGGTCATACGCGCCGTGTCGCGCCATGTGAGGGTGCCCACCCAAATGCGTTCGGGTCGGGTCGTTTCGTTTGAGGGCAGTCGTATCAAATTTTATAAGTTGTGACCACAGGGGTGCCTTGTGCACGTTTGTGTGGCTCGTTTTCCATTTTCCCCCTTGTGCCTTCGTTCGGTCGGGTGCGCCATGTGAGGGCACCCGCCAAAACGCTTTCAGGTCAGGTCATTTCGTTTGAGGGCGGCTGTATCAAATTTGCTAAGTTGTGACCACACGGGTGCCTTATGCACGTTTTTGTGGCTCGTTTGTCATTTTCTCCCTTGTGCCTTCATTCGGTCGGGCGTGCCATGTCATTTCGTTTGAGGGCGCCCACCCAAACACATTCGGGTCGGGTCATTTCGGTTGATTGTGTCTGCCCAAACGCATTCGGGTCGGGGCCCCCTAAGCCCCTAATCCATAATCCCTTAACTACTAACTCATTAATCGACCGCTAACCCCTAAATGCACCTAAATCCCCTAACCCATAATCCCCAATCCCCTAAGCCCTCCAAATTCGAATTAGCTTTGAAGAAGTAATTATTTTCTGCAATATGGTTTGTAAATTATTTAAATAGAGGTATCTTCTCTAGAGTTCATTTTTAGATCCACAGTTTCATTTACTAATTTTTGAACAAGGCGTATGACACTCTTCATTTCTATGGGATTTTTATCTTGAAGCACATTATCTATACGAGTATTTGTTGCTTCAAGGGTAATTTCCTAATGGAGAAAATTGCAATACAAGGTTTAGGGCGCGTTATTGCGTTATTGCTGCTTCAAGGGTTTGCTGAAAAAACCCCAAATCATTCATTTCCTTGCTACTTATCAGGTTCTTACTTATGTCTAATTCACTATATACTCAGATCATGAATGTGAGAAGGCTATTTGCAGATTATATTATTATTGTATCAACAATGTAATGATTTCTGTTTAGTTATATTTTTCTAGTCAAAAACCTCATCTTCAGAAATATTTTCTTGTCATTTTGAAAATTGACAACTTCATATTTGAGCACAACATGCATATTATCTAATACTTTATTGAAGCTAAGAGCTCCATCTTTGGGGCAAGCTGATTTTTGGGCGCTAACTCCACTATGTGTGGGGTTAATTAACCCTATGCCTACAATGTTTACTGTTTGCATATCGGATTGTGTGGGGGTAGATAGCTCGCAGCCATATCACATAGGCCCCATTCACTTACGAAGGTTCCCCAAAATCCTCCCCCAATTTGGTTGATCTTGCTCAGCTTGAAAATTTTGAATTTTCATAGATGATTGATTTTCCTCTTGCTCGAATGCAAAAGGAAGATGAATTTCATCTTTTTCCTCCATAATTTCCACATTCAACATCTATTGTAGCTATTCATCTATGCTCATCTGGAACCACCACAAGTTGTACTTTTTTTTTTGCAATGGATTCTTGATGTTGATCTCGACGAGATTTCTCCTCCTCAAAAAATATATCCTGGTTGTAAGCATGGTTGTGGTATGTTGATGTTCAAACTAAAACTACAACTTGTAGCCCTTGATCTTCTAGGGGTTACCTTGATATTAACGGTGGTTTATTCATACTCCTTCTGAATAACCAATAAAGGGTCAAGGAAATTGACCAATATGTTGTCAAGTTTTATCTTATCCATCTTTGGGGCAAGCTACTTTTCGGCTAACTCCACTTCTTTTGATCTCAATTTTTCCAATTGCTTCCTTCTCTCATATGATACCTAAGCTGTTGCCTTTCTCTTCCCTTCTAATTCCGTAATAGTGTCATAGTGATGCCAGCCAACTTATTTGGAAAGCCTTCCTAGCAGATAATACTTGTGATCTGGTTGAAGCCTCAACACTTTCAGAGCATCTGGAATGACCATTCTCTTCTTCCGGCCATATGGTGGGGGAACCCCTTAAAAAGCCCTTAGCCTAGAAATTTTTGTAGCACCACGCTCGGTTTTGTGCGGAATCATTCCTCTAATTGTCCAGTAGTCAAATTCTTTTTTTACTTTATTGTCATTTGCCCATACCTAACCAATGAGAGCACAAGAACACCTATTTCTATAAAAGCACCTATAACTTCTCTTACTTTGTCATTTGCCCATAACTAACCAATGAGAACACAAGAACACCTCTTTATATAAAAGCACCTATAATACTTGTGTGGGTTTTACTAATATCCATTTATTTAGTGTGTGCATAGTAGCCTAGATCCTAAAGTGATTCCCGTACAATGATAATCCACTAGGTGTATTTGTTCTTAAAAAAATATTCATGGATAGATGTCCCATTTATGGCCAAGTTCCACCAAAATGGTTCCCCCTCCCTACCTAGTAACTACATTACATTTATTTCATAACAAGACTACCCTACAACCCACCAAATTTCTATCATATCCTTGATGTCAACAACAATTTGTTGTTCAAGATATAGCTAAGTTGGAACAAACTTAGCTCTAGAGCTTAGGATATTTTTCCACCTCTAATGTTTATAAACCAATATATATATAATTTCTAAAGCATGTGGGAGCCCTTTAAGTATCACCTTTCCTACATTTACTCCATCTTAAAAATCATGGAAAATGTCCATAGATGAGTTATCCTTACTAAACCAAAAATTTCATTGAAAATAATCATTCATACCATAACATTACTACTGCCATTTTAACCACATAAAACTTATTTTTGAGTTACCATAATTCATCTTTAATATCACATAATTAGATTAAAAAATCAACCAAAATATCTAGTTTATGAAATAAAAATTCAACAATTTTATATAATTAATAATTTAAATAAATGTCTTAGATCTAATCTCATTAATAATTATTTATAATCAACAATACCACTTATTTACCCAAACCCCTTATTAACCCCAAGAAAAGTCTCACACATTTTATTTAATGGAATTTGAGTGGCCAACACATGTATTTCATTTCAAAATGTCAAAAAAATTCAAATATCAAAATTTTTAATTTCCCTCTGGTTGCATGATTTGTCCAAGGAAGGAGGGAAGATGCGGCCATACTGTCGCTGGTTTTTGAGGAAGGATGTAGCCATACTATTGTAGGTTTGGAGGAAGGATGCAGCCATATTGTTGCAGGTTTGGAGGAAGGATGTGGTAAGTAAAGAAATTGATCCCGAGTGCCTGTTGCAGGTCTACTCTGATACATTTGGTTGAAGTCTGGTGATTTATTTCCTTCTACAGAAAGAATCTGCTCTAATACATCACATCCCAATTGCCTTTGGTCCGATGATCAACAAAAATTATCATAATATTCTTGTGCCTTGTATACATACATCAATAACTACCCCGCGGATTCAAAGGCCCTTCATTCAACCCCAAACAGTGGGATTTGGAGAAGTAAAAGTCAAGGAAAACTGGTGAACTCTGAAGAACATGCCGTCAAATGCCCTGGACAAGGTAATCCATGTATTCATTCAATAGTCCCACTGATATTTATTTTTTTAATGGATTTCCCTAAATATGCAGTGCTTTTCATTAAGTTTCTGTGTTTATCCAATGATAATGCAATGCCCTTTAGGTTTATTTTGTTTTGATAATGCAAGCCACCTTCTCCAAGTTTCTTCAATATTTGATCCTTCCCATTGTCCTAACTGGCCTACAGTCACTCCGCATACTGCCCAGATTCATTTGATGAAAGGACATTCCTCGAAAACGTGAATTATCATTTCCTCACTGTTTTTGTACAAGGGGCATCAACCAAGCCCAATCACATACCTTCTTTGAAGCACATCCAAGGTTGATATCTTTCTTTCAGCACCACATAAATTTTTTTGCCTTGGCTGGGCACTTAGATTTCCAAAGCATTTTCCTCCACCACTTTAACTCTGCAGGGACTCGAACTGCAATCACTGTGATGTATCCAAGTTTGGGGACATATTCACCAAAAGGAGAGGAACTCTAGAGAATATTTTCCTCTCTATCAGTTAATAAAATTTGACAAGAATTCAGAGCATTTACATATGCATTCCATGATTCATGAAAAGTTGCTTCTAATCCCATCTCCCCAGCAGTCATCCATCCATGTCTCCAATAGGTATTTTTGGCCGGGTTGTTGACGTGTGCAATTCTGAACCTAGTGTTGTGCTTTTGTTCAGTATATTAGTTATAAATCTATTAGGAATTAATTTCCGGGTGCTAGGTTCAGAATTTAACACAGAAAACAACACCCATATACTGGAAAACAACCCTACAATGCTAGTATCTGTTAATATTCATTCCTTTCCTTTGTGTTGGTCCAAAACTTAGGTGAAAAGAGATTTTGTTGTGCAATCTTCACAATCAAACTTGATTTCATTTCATCCATACATAAATTTTTGTGCATCAAAATATGGATATATTCATGTTATAACAACTGGTAATATTGTATTTGAATGTTGGTTCATACCGTTGTCTCTATTAACAGCACTCAGTGTTTACAAACACCTGTTTTACATTATGTATTTGCCAAACAGTACCACTCTAGGCACAAAAACAAGGCAACAGTTAGCCTTAAAGGCATTGTCCCTGTCACATGCAAATTAGGCTTAGAATCGATGCCTTCTTTGTTGTATTTAGCACAAATAATCCTCTTTCTGTGAGAGTAAATCAAATTAATCACATGAACATTGCCCCTTTCTGCAAGAAAATCAGTCACAAAGAAGCTCACTTACAGTTCACTCTTTGCAAAAAATAACAACGACATACAACTGATAATTTGTATTCATAACTTGCCAAGGAACTTATCCTTAAGAAGGCCATCAATTAGAATTGTCCACATCCCTTCGTCAGGGTTATGTCCACTTTGAAATGCATTGTCAAACAACCTTTTCACTTCTTGCACCTTGCCTTCTTTACAAAGTCTAGGAATCACAGAATTGTACAAAGATGGTTGTGGTTCATAACCATTTTCAACCATTCTATCCAAAAGCTCTAGACAATAGACGCATTTTCCCTGTTTGCAATGCCCATTAATAAGAGCTGTATAAATTTTTTCATTGGGACAGAGGCCTCTCTCTAACATATTTTATATCAGCTGGTCTGCCTCAAGGAGTCTTCCTGAATTGCATAATCCTACAATTAAGGCACTATAAGTATCTACAGTAGGCTGACAATGCTTCTCCATCATTTTTTCAAGAAGCTTAAATGCAAGAACATTGTTTATTTCGAGTGGCATTCCATCCAAGTCATGAATTTCATCCAAGTTATCAGGATCTGAACTACCTACTGCATCCTCATCAAAAATCAAGTGTTCTTTTTGTATCGTGTTTTCTTGAACTATACCATTCATAACCTCACAATAAGTTCGATAATTAGGTTGGAATCCTTCATTTATCATCTTAATTAATAGATCAAAATCATGATCCACCCTGCCTGATTTGACGTTGCCATCAATCAATGATGTGTATGGTACTTGGTTAGGCTGTAAGCCTTTCTCCTTCATTTTATCAATGAACATTTCAGCTTCTTCCACTTTGCCTTCCCTGCAAAGTCCATATATCAGTGCACTGTAAGTGTAGACATTTGGAGAACAACCCTGCTTTACCATTTTGTCTAATACTTTATATGCAATATCAATGGCACCAGCTCTACATAGTCCATCAACAAGCGTGGTATAAGTCACCAGGGAGGGAGCTAATCCTTCCCCCAACATCTTACCAAAGAGATTATCTGCCTCAAGCACCCTATTTTCTTTGCACAGTTCATTAATTAGTGCATTATAAGTGTATATATTTGGTTCACAGCCATTTTCAACTGTCCGGTTCATCAATGCAAGGGCAACGTCAATTTTTCCACACTTTCAATACCTGTCTACTAAAGCTGCGTAAAATATTGTACCAAGAGCAATGCCCTTCTTGAGAAGCTCATTGATCAACTTACAAGCTTGTTGTAGCTTTCCTTCTTTGCAAACTCCATTGATGAGTACAGTATAAGTAAATTCATCAGGCTTACAATGTTTTTTCTTCATTGAGTCAAAAAGACTTAAGGAAATATCTATCTAACCCTATTTACTAAGTCCATCAAACAGAGTATTATATGTCACACTATTTGGGATCAAACTTCTTTGTAGCATAGTGTTTAAAATCAACATTGATTTTCCCCACCTTCCGTACTTTACATAGTCCATTTATCAGCTCATTATAGGTACGAACATTAGGTTTGCAGCCACTCTTTTCCATTCTATTGAGAATCTCAAAAGCATAATTGATTTTATTTTCTTAACAGTGCCCATTAATAAGAACATTGTAAGTGACCACAGTAGGAACTAAGTCTATTTTCAATATATTTTCGAACAGTTCACATGCCTCTTCTAGTCTACTTTATTTTCACAACCCACTGATCAATGTTGTGTAGGTATGTATGTTTGGCATGGAACCATTTTTCTTCATTTCATCAAGAATATCAAATGCTTCCTGTGTTCTGCCTTCATCACAAAGAGCTGTGACAAGCATTGTGTAGGTATGGACATTCGGGTTGATCCCTTTCTCATTCATTTGATCCAGCAAATCAAAGGCTTCCTAAAGGAAATGTGGTTAGTATTACATAGGCCCCTCTAGCAAGTTTAACCTATATTTTGATAAGGAGTCTGATCCTAAAGTCTACGCCAAAAGGCTCAAAATAAAGGGAGCATTAGAAGACTGATATCTTGCACCTCAACCATTCCTTCTAATAAAATCTAGAAGATACAACATGTATAATTTGGAAATCTCTTTTGGTACCTGTGTTCTTCCTTTTTGGTATGAGTAATTACATTGCTGACCTATTATGCTCATGTCAGTTGGTATCAAACCTCACTTTTAGGGAGTTTTGGAGTTCTACAAAAATGATCATCTGTTATCACCCAGAAAAACCTTTGTAAAGAATGTAATCCAAGAGTCAGTATAACCACTAGGGGATGTATACTTAACACAAAATCCACCATGTTAAATTTGAGTGTTAAATCCTGCACTTCTACAAGAAGGTCAACACTGGGCAGAGTTCCATCTGCAGATAGCTTCAGGTTGATACCAGAAACACTATATCCAATTCAATTATGCATAAGGGGACTGAAATGTTAAGCCCTGCAAGTCAAATCAAAGGATTGAACTCATGATTAAAAGAGGAACTTGGAATTTTTGAGTAGTTGTCAGTATCGGTATATGATGCTAGATTCAGGCAGAAAGCAAATAGAAGATGGAGGGTGCTTGAGCACTGGTGTTGAGATGGATTTTCATCATACTAAGTGAAAGCTAGGTTCTCTTCTCTTATTTTGACTTGTAATTGAGGAATGCATGCATTTTTCATCATCTATTTCACATTTGTATCATGATTGGATATATCTGATGCGGTGGTTTACCCCATTATATTTCTAGCAATGACCAAATTATGAGATCCCCTTTTGCCCAACTGTAGGCCTTTTGTAGCATATAATATATATACATCAGAGTAGATTGTGTCAGAATTTTATACCAT
Source organism: Pinus albicaulis (assembly GCA_034641835.2). Classification (NCBI taxonomy): domain Eukaryota; kingdom Viridiplantae; phylum Streptophyta; class Pinopsida; order Pinales; family Pinaceae; genus Pinus; species Pinus albicaulis. The sequence continues at coordinate 901,517,464 of CM076579.1, read as the reverse complement.
GATCCTGGAGATTGCACTTTCTCTGATCTGGGAAAAAATTCTTTCTTTGTCTATTGATAAGTTGTAAACAAGCAAACACATGAAACTTGGATATGGACAGCAGGACTTAACAAGGTGAGGGTTCACTTTGGAAAGTTCCTCATAAATCAAGGGCATGTCAAACAGTGGTTTTGATTAAAGCATCAAATTGATGCAGTCTTTAATATATTTTTCACATGTCTGCAATGTGCAAAGTGTTTCATATCAAATGCAGAAATAACATTGAGCAAGAGATGAATTTTTTCCATACAAAGACATTAATTTACTTCCCAAATTACCAATTGTTTCAACCCAATGATGCATGGGTAAATTCAAAGGGAACCAGTACTGATATGCCAGAAATGATTAATCCATTAATCAAAGGTATATATAAATAACATCACGTTGGAATTTACCCAAAAAATTCTTGGTAAGAACTATAATTGAAACATCAAGTTGGAAAATATTTTGATTGATCCTTGAGTTCGCACATTAATTTCAACAGTCTCCTTAGCATTGATGGATGTGGGGGAATCCCATGGTCTATTTTCATTGATAAGGCACATTTCCCAATTCTCCTCTTGAGTTGGAGCTAAAGGTATTAGGGATTAGTTCTCTGCCATTATGTGAGATTGTGTGTTGTAAGTAACGTAGTATCACCTGTGATTTTTGCAAACACAAGTGTGGACATGCAAACACAAATAAGAATGAGATTAGAGAGTGGATTTCTTCATTTTTTTATGCAATGTCTCATTACAATGTCTCATTTGTTAGATGTTATTGAGCTATAATATATATAATTTCTGAATATGAGCATTATCCCAAACATGCCACCATAATGGTCATTTTACCATGATCTCTCAAGATAAAATGGGCAATGTTTCATACTTTTGTGGTCACTCTTCTGATTGTTTCATTTTTTTTAAAATATTTTTAACCTTTCGTCGGAAGAGCGACGTTTCATAAGTGTCGGTCTTCCAACGCTTTAAACATCGAAATAATTTTGCGTCGGAAGAGTGATGGCTCATTTTTTTAAATATTTTTACACTTTCATCGGAAGAGCGACGTTTCATAAGCGTCGAAGAGCGACGCTTTAAAAGTCGGAAGAGCGACATTGCATTTTTTAAAATATTTTTAAACGTTCGTCAGATGAGTGACGTTTCATAAGCATCTGAAGACCGATGCTTTAAACGTCAGAATACATAACGTTAGAATTGCGACAACGGTATGAAAATTTGAAAAACGTCAGAAGTCTGACGCTTTAAACGTCGGAAGAGATAACGTCAAAATTGCGACGTTTGTTTGAAAACCTGGTAAGCGTTAGAAGACCGACTATTTGGTATCGTCGAAAGACTGACAATTGTGGCTCGTCGGAAGACCGACGCTTAGAAAACTTCGAAATAGCAATGATTTGGATAAATTCAAAAAAGCAATGGAAGTCTAGAAACGTTGGAACAAGTGTCACTCTTCCAACGCTTTATTAAAGCGTCGGAATTGCGACTCTAAGGCTAACCAAGTTTTGTCCGGCCTCAAACTATCGCTCTTGCGATGACTATGTGTTGGAATAGCGACGAAGTGGCTGTCAGAAATTGGGCCAAATTTACTAGTGCCTCTATCATATACTGTATATTCCACAAGGAATCATGAAAAAATTACATACAAAACTCTTCTCGCAAGAGCTATCAGTACATCAGCAAATTGTCTCACACTGTCATACAAAAATTAGCAAATCCCTTAACCAATTTACTGTCTCCAGACAGCCTGCCTTGCTCACGCAATTCCTGATGAATGCAATCCTTAATCACAAAGAATTTCAGCCTTCCTAAACTGCACTAGTATCATGGGCATCATGTGGTGTTATAAATACACCTAGGTAGCCTGCTAATATCACAATTGATTGTTACACTTCCCTTTCACCTACATCTCAACTGGGTCTCCACTAGATCTAACATGCATGCAGTTAATAATAGTAAAAACATCAGTTGCATGTGAGATCACTCCATGTGAATTAATTAATTTTTAATTCACTTGATCTCTCACTAGTGTATCTACAATTACAACAAGCACAACTGACTTTAACTCACTTAACTAAGTTAAACTAATTTACAGCTTGCACAACTCATGTACCACTACACTTCCAACTCCATTACAACTAGAATCACTCTGTTACAACTCAAGTCAACCTGCATGTCCCGCTGACCAACCTCTTAACTCAAAATTCCTTTAGTTAACTGATTTTCCACTTTAGTTAACTATTTCCAAGTGGTCATTGAGAATAGATTATTGTTTATTTTCCAACTAATATTAAGGGATAATAATAGTCGACATGCATCTATAAATAGACATGCAATATATAAATAGAACTTTCACATACATCTATAAATAGACGTCATCTATAAATAGAATTTTCTCATGCATCCATAAATAGACATCCACCTAAAAATATCCTGTGTGAGCCCCACATAGTGTAGGTGCTTAATTTTCACTAGGATCAAAGATGTTGTTTCCGGATGCCAATTTCATTGTTTCTTGTTGCAAACTTCAACAGGTGAATGGTTTTTCAAAAACATGTGTGACACATCTCCTGCGGCGTGTAATATATTTTGTGTCATTTAGTACATCATGATAAATAAATTATTTTTTTCCTTTGTTTTCAATGTTAGTATGTCGATCATCATTTATAACATTATTTGGATGCAATATGTATATTGTTTACATTAACCAGCACTATTGATTTCTAGTGTTGTAGATTGTTAGCTGAATTTATGTTACCACCATCAAATGTTTTACCTCCCACGTACCGATATTTACATGCCATTATGAAAGATATTGGATTGGAGTATCAAGTTATTCATGCATTTCCTAATGATGATATTCTCTATTATAAATAACATGCGTCGAAGACAAATTCCCAAAATGTGATGAGATTAGATATCAAACCAATAAAGTAACAAAAAAGGTGCCTCTCAAGGTTCTTCGTTATATTCCATAATTCCACATCTGCGACAATTGTTCAGGTGCAAAATCATAGCACAATTTATGGATTACCATGCAACAAAAAGAAGTCAAGATGGTGTTCTTCGAATGCCTAGAGATGGATCTGCATTTACGAATATACAGGAAATATGGTCAAATTTTAAATAAGAACCTCGTAATATTAAGTTTTCATTAGCAGTTGACGGAGTCAATACATTTGGAGAGCTAAGATATTTTTTATCGGTGTGGCCCGTTTTTTTTATCAACAATAACATTCTTCCTTGGATGTCAATAAAGAGGAAGCACATAACGTTGAGAATGATTGTTCTAGGTATTATTTTGTTTAGAATAAATATATGCGTTTACACAATAACATATCATGATTTTTCTTGTTTGTTTCATACTTATGTCTTATATTTTAGTGTTTACTCATATATGTTCAATCGTGTATTATAATTATGTCTTATTTTTCGGTTACTCATATATTTTGGAATTATGTACTATATGTTCAATCAATTAGGTAAGTACCAGGTCAAAGATATGAATGTATATATGGAGCCTCTTATCGATGAGCTTTGGACTTATGGAAGGGAATCACTATGTATGATATCTCCATACCAAGAGATGCACAAAGGGAATTTGAATTCCATGCAATGCTTGTATGGATAATTCATGATGCCCCAGGGGTAACACAATTTAATGGTATGTTATAACATTATGATGCACTTAAATAGTGTTTACTAGTTTCATGAAGTTCATTTCATGCATTTTTTTGTAAATAGTCCATTCATTATACATACTTCAATTAATAATTGAAATAAAAAGTAATCCATCTCTTGCAGTTCTTCAAACAAAGGGTAAATTTTCTTGTCCATTTTTTGGTCCTAAATTGAAATATTTTTGTTCAAGAAGCCTACGAAAGGAGGTGTTTGATGAGTATTGGCACTTCTTCTCTAAGAACCATAGGTACCGAAGAACCGAAAAACATATTTTCAATGGGAAAGGAGAGACTTGCTTAAGACCTTGGAGAATGACACCTAGTCTATGGAAGTTGCAATATAATAGAATCTCTCAAGGTAGGATTAGATCATCTATTTATCATTACACATGAAATTTCTGGATTATTTTATATTTTTATTTCGTTTTCTTCATTGTATTATTTGACAGTTATTCTTGTTATAATATCTTAAACTATGATTCACCTTGCAGGTCGGCAAGGCATTAATAACAAGACACTACCACGAGGAACGAAAATTTATCCTGAGCAATTCAATAGGCTCCCCTACTATGAACACCCAGAGATTTTTCATTTGTTGATACAAGGCACATCAGGAAGAATGTAGCAGATACCTTATGGTGAATCTTAGATGGAAGGACAGAAAAATAAATAATTGTCAAGATTTGTAATGACATTAAGGAGGAAAATCATGCAATGCAAAGTGTGATTCATTCAAATAGTGATAGAGACGAACAAAATCTAAGCACCCTCCCATGGTTACTGACAAAGCAGCAAAGCAAGGATGTTAAATAGGTTATTGAAAAAAATAAATTTTCCACTAGATTTTGTTCAAACATAAAGACTATCCTAACAAAGAAAGGTCAATTAGGTGGGGTAAAGACTCATGATTGGCATACATTCATTAAGGTAATTATTTTGGTGTATATATTTGTACATTAATGGTGAAATATCTTGTTAGTATTTTTGTTTTATACTTATTTCATAATAAATAACCATTTATTATTTTTTTTGTTACAGTATGTTCTACCTCTATCTCTCCCTGACAACTTTGAAAATAATGTCAAACAAGTTATATATGAGCTTGGAAAATACATGAGGTAAGTCACGATTTCTATGCAAAGTGTAATTTGTTTAATAATTTGTTGTACATTAACTTATATTTGACTGCATGTGCTTTACTTGTAATGCACTATATATCTTATTGTTGAAACTTTTGATTTGATTGTTTCATTTGTAGATGGTTTTCACCTAAATAAATTGATAAAGAAGATATAAAGTATTGGAGGAAAATAATTCCTCGTCTAATGCAAAAGCATCTACATCCGAAATTTTTCAATGCACAAGAACACTACCTCATACACCAAGTTGAGGAGATTGAAAAGTGTGGACATATACACATAATATCAATGTGGATGGTTGAGAGGCACTTGAAATATTTGAAGGCTTTGGTCAGAAAAAGAGCACGTCTTGAGGGTTCTATGTTAGAGGGATAGATGGTATATAAAACCATGGTTTATATTAGTTAATATAGTCTGACAATAGGAAAAAATATCAATGTATTGGATCGCATTTGGGATGTCAACTCCATGAAAAAATTTGAAGGGGAGCACCAATCGGGGAAAGGTACAATGAGGAAAGTGAGATGTAAGTATATATTGGAGATTTATAGTACATTTGACTTCTTTTTTTTATGTAAATCGTACTTATTTAGTTTTTAGTATTCATGCGCAATCCAATATATAGTGGTATAATGTGTTAAATATATATATATAGTTAACACATTATACCACTATATATTGGATTGTGCATGAATACTATAAACTAAATAAGTATGATTTACATAAAAACAAAAAGTCAAATGTACTATAAATCTCCAATATGAATTGTTTTTATTTTAATACAGCTAGTCAAGAGTGGGATGCAATACATTTATACATTGCAAACAATGTTGATTGGATGAAGGTATGGATTGAACGATGCAAGCAAGCTAATAATGGTAGGTTATCATGGTATGGTGTGTCTACATTAGTCAAAGAAGTTAAATGTAGTGGAGATACCAATCTTACACATAGGGGAATTTATTTAGCACATGATTTAGTACATTACCAGGCAAGCATATAATTCACCTATACTAATTTTTTTTTACAATTATATTGATGCATATGGCATGATTTTTTATTAATTTTGAAAATTTCCAAGTATAAATATCTTTATCGAATAATGACAATGTAGTTTTTACGTGGTTTTCATATTGCAGTTGAAACACCGCAAGGCAATGTGGTGAAATGGCCGCAAATTTCACATCAAAAGGTTGGATGAAAAGAGGACAACTTAAAATAGTGGGATAACTACAGTATTTCAGGTAGAGAGCATTTCATCTAGAGGTGACTGACATCCAGAAGTATCTGCAAATCGATACTATGGATATTTGGATGATATAATTGAGTGTGACTTTAAATCCTTCAAATTAGTTGTGTTCGATGTGATCCCGATAGAACTGTTATTCAACATGATAACAAATTTACCATGTATAATACAAGGAATGTTGAGCCAGGCTTAGAGCCCTATGTTCTTCCAAGCCAATGCAAACAAGTATTTTACTCAAAGGTTCCAAGTAAAGCAGGTTGGTCCTCTACTGTTAGATATGATCCAAGAGGAAGGTCGGTAAAGTATAATGTAGCGGAAGAAGATGTTATTGAAGAAGAATATGATGTAGAGGACAAAGGGGTTCATGAGTCATATGAATACATTGAATAAGTTCAAGGATATGTTAATCCAGAAAGTTTTCTAGACGAACTAGATGATATTGACAATACGTCGGACGAAGAACTTGAAGAGGTCGAACCAAATGTGGGAGAGGATGTTCCGAATGATGATATAGACGATGATGATCATGATGTTGACATAGCCAATCCTTTGAACATCAATTCTGAACATGATGATATGGATGATGAGTTGGATGAAGAAGAACATTAATGATATCAAAATTTTGAAATGTACGAGGTATGTATTTAGATGTTTTCAGTTGGTTTTTTCTCTTTCATTTGCCTTCAATAGTAAATAATTTTGTCTAAGATATTCTTATGGAAATTTATTTTAACTTGGTCTTCATATGGAAACTCATCAAGCTAGAGGTAAGAGAAAACAATGCAATGGAAGAACTAGTGAATGAAAAAATTAAACTATATTTAAAATATAACTATATATAAAATTAAACATAAATATAACTATATATATTAAATAACCAATATTAAAAATATAAATATAAATATAAATATAAAACAAAAAATATCTAAAAAAAAATTAAACCAAAACGACTTCTAATTCATGTGCGCTATGAATTCTTCCCAACCCCACAACCTTCCCCTCAACCCATTAACTTATCACGCGTGCCTGTTTGGTCTCCCTACACTCAATACAAATACCCAACTGAAACCCCACTCACTCAGTACCAACGCATTGCAAACACTTACTCAGTAGAGGACTCGCTACAAATGGTGACCATGCTTCATCCACAGGTGACAGTGACGGTTCTTCATCCACAGGTGGTGGAGCTTCATCTGGCCACTCAACAAAGGACTCACCAGATCAGCGGACCCCACTCTATATTTGAACATCAGTGTAATGTTCCAAATTAGGAATAACTACACTATTGGGAATATCTCAAGATATTACCAATGTGGAGTTCAGCAATTCATAAACATGAGCTGGAAAATAGTAGTGAATGCATTAAAACAAGAATGCCGGAAGATCTACATAACCATTACATTAGATAATAGCAGCAACAATGTATACAAATTATTGAGGGAACAATCACTCAAGTAAGGAAATGCCTCCCTCAACAAAACATACACATGATAGATGAAGAAATGTTGCTGCATAAAAGAGCCCTCGCTATGACTGCGCAGTCTATGAAGGAGAACTGCTACAGAAAGATGTCAATACATGGATATGACAATATACAGATCAAATAAAGAAGGGGGGGCAAGATCTCAACCCCTAAAAACATAGAATACACAATATTCAAAGGGATTGGCTGAAATATGCACGAAATGGCAAATCTACAGAAATGTCGGAGTTGCTGGGTAGTTGTATCAACTCAAAATTGGAATTGGATGTAGATAGTTGATGATGCTAAAATATATGGTTGAATCTCATCCAAAGGATATCTAGAGTGAAAGGCTGATCCTTTCACCTAAGATCTCACCCTTTGAACTTATGGAGCAAGTCTCCACTGCAAACACACTTAGAAATAACGCAGACTAGAGAAGGGACTGCGCTGTTGGTGAAGAGAAATGCTTGGCCTTGATGCCAAAGTCTGCAATAAGCTCTGGGATATCCCCAATCTGATATCTCAAAGGAAACAAAGGCTATTCCTCTGAAAATAGCTGATGGAAGTGATGTAGTGAACCCTCACTACAACACCCAACAACACAACATTACTCTGCTGCAGAAATAACGTTGTCTTGATGAAGGATGCTTGGCCTCAAGCCTAGATGTGAGGAAAATTTGAGAAATCCCTCAAGAGGCCTCTCAAGAAGGTGAAAGAATCCTAAACAAGAATTCCTCCCGGTAATTCTTGCTAAACAGCAGAGAATGCACAATTGTCTGAATAGACAATGAAATGAATAATACAAGCATCAGAAACAATGGTTGCCTTGCCCTCCTTTTAAATAAGTGAAAGCTATTTCTCCATGGGTCCCATCCATTAGGGTTTCCTCCTCCAAATATCCTCTTCCTCATTCACACCGCGCTGTCTTCTAAAGTAAGCCACTCCTCCTATGGCAGCGTTGTTGACTTGGTCAAACCTGACCTTGTCTTCATGCATTTGCCCCTTTTCACACTTGTGGGTGAAAAATCAAGTTCTTATGTCTATCCCTTTCCACATGTGAGGGATTTTATTCATGTTTTCAATAAACGTGGGCCTCCTTACCCATTTATTTAGTTGCAATATGATAAAAGAAAAATTTTAATGTTCCATTTAGCCATGTGCTAAAATGGGAACATTACAATCCTCCCCTCCCAAATGTTGCTTGTCCTCAAGCAACTGCAAGGATAGAACTGAAGAATCTCCACCCAAGGCATGGAGCTGGAAATATGTTGAGGAACATCTTCCTCATGTAGACTCTCCATCCCCCAAGCAATCATCCATACAAAGTGAGTTACCTCCCAACATGGCAACTCATACAAATCATCCTCCACCTTTGGCTCCTGCAATATAGGTGGGCTGAAAATCTGATCTTGGTAGACAAAATAGTCTACCCCACGTTGTCCTTCCCTCCACTTAGGATAAGTGCAAAGTATATGTTGATCTTGGGCTGCAATGAGGTTTCCCTCAAGTGGCAAGATGAATACTAGACCTCCAAGGATCTCTTCTCCAGCGTTATGAAACATGTTGTCCCAAATCATCTCATATGTGATGATTTGGAAGTCACCATCATATGGCATCCAATCAGTCATATGGCTCACCTCAAATGAATACAAGTGTTGTGTTATGGTGGCCACATATGCTCTCATGCTCCCATTAGAACATGCAATAAAAATAATGTGGGAGATCTTTCCCCCAAGGGACACATCCAACCAATGTGCCATTCCCCCAATCAACCTCTCAACAAACATAAGGACAACAACAACATAATGAACCATAATAAGTATAATGTTTGATGTCATGTGTGACAAGGGAGAAGGAAAATGGTCCTTCAATAGTAACCAATGCAGTTTTACCCTCAACTGCAAAAGAGTATGACAAAAATTGTGGCTTCTCAACTACTTGCTTGCTGTCCTACTCTCCTCAAATGTATGGAGAAAGTGAATGATGTATGGTGCAAGATGAGTATTTCCTCCAAAATTCATCTCCTCCCCAAGTTCTCCTAGGGAGTGGTCACCAATAGTGCTCATGGCCTCAAGTAGACCATGGGGTCTAGAGAAAATAATGCTCCTCCTTGGAGCAACATCCTGTACATATATGGTTAAGGGATGAATATACAAATCATCATGCAAAAAAACATTACCCTTACCATAAGTTTTGTGTATGCAAATGGAGTGGCTCAAAAATGAGTCTCCTCTCATCCTCAAAGATAAAAGAGGTGGTTGTGCTAACTCCTCCAAAGAGTTATGTATCTCCTCCATCTGCACATGATCTATGCATATCCTCATATGTTGATCTGTCAATATCATGCAAGCAAGATGATCTTGGGAATACTCCACCAACAACTTGGAGCTCCAACATGGATATATCTCCCATAGTGACAATGTTGATGATTCCTCATGAAGGACATATATCATATGGTTATCTCCCAAGGTCTCCACTCCTCTGAGATCAATGAATGGTGCCTCAACATGTGAAGCATCCCTCCTCCTCTGCTGGTCCAGTGGTTTCCCCAGAAAAATGTCTTCATTCAATGAGACATCATCATCAAAATGTGACGGCATATATGAATGAACAAGTCTGTCCATGCTTCTACTGTGCAATCAAATCACCTCCTTAGGTGCATCAACCTCATAAAATAGACAAGGATGTGTGCTCCTCATCACATAATGATGGTCATCCTCCCTATCTCCTCCTTATGTCTCCATGGTTCTACACCTCCTCAACAATGGCACATGTAAAACATGATTTGTGCCTTGATCTCCATACATGATATCCTGGGCACTTCCTTGCAACAATGAAAGCATCCCTCTACTTGGAGCAAGATCCCCTCCTTCCTCTGCATGAGGCACTAGATAATCTCTATATGGCACAACGATGTTGCCCTCAGCTTCCTCAACATAGATGGGAAATCCTCCAATAATGTTGTTGCAACTATGAAATCTCTCCCAAGGTGGAAGTAATCCTTGGTCATCAAAGTTCAAGAAGCATCCCCTCTACACCATGATAGTTCCATCTCCTACTCCTGCAACATCATACAATGAATGAGAGCAAATTTTCCTTCGCTCTCCAAAGAGTGACCCCAGCAACAATTGTTTTTGCTGCTTCCTCATGCTCTCATCATACCAGATATGTGATGAAGGCATAGTGTATGATATGAATGTTGCATCATCACTATGCACCCATACTCTTTGATGCTCCATGATGCCAGCATCCTGCCACATCCTTTTCATCCTCATACCCTTGGAAAGAGAGTATTCCAACTGATGGCCAAACTCCTTCAAGAGTAACCAGCGTAGCCAAGCCTCCTGTTGCCCGGTATCATAAATCTGCAAGTAGCTTACCAACTTCTTACTCACCATACAAATCCACTCAACCAATTGTGGATGTCTTCTTCCATTTTTAATTTTGGTACTCTCCCCATGAGAGCTACCATCATCCCAATTCAGATCTCTGCATTTCATGGGATATTGAAATGCAATCTTCCCGAGGATCAATTTGACCCTATGAGGATCCAAATAGGTGGTAGGAAAAAACCTCCCATCATGATGTGCATGGCTCAAGGAATGTCCAACACAGTCATGAGAGATGGTATCAATCCGAAGATGTCCTCCATCTACTATCTTCTCCTGAGATAAGGGAAGAACCTCCTCAAACTGATGAAGAGTCTTGCACTCCACGATGTATATGAGTGCACCTCTACTAAAATCTCTCCGAGAGATCTCCTCCTCATGCATGTCCTTCCAAAACCAAAGAGGCCTTGGATCTGCTACAAGTAGAAGTCTCTCTTTGAGATGTGGCATGCTCATTGAGAGAGTTTCATCTAGAGAGGAGAAAGAGTTTCTTATCTCCAGATGTCTACTCCTTCTCAATGCTTCCTTCATGGCTTCCTGAATGAAGCTGTTCTCTGAATTCTCACATGAGGAATGATTCCTCCTTCCTCCATCATTGCTCAGTGTAATACTATTCTGCTACTCTAGATAAACTGCATGCAATGATATAGACCCATCCAAAGTGTTTTCTGAAATGAAAAGAGATGGATTTTAAGTCATACCTTGGTGAAATTTGGAAGCTCCTTGCAAGGTTGCAAGAGTTTCCTCCTCATAAGTGTTGGCCTTCCAAACTGCTGAAGATGAAGGCTGCTCCTCCATGGTCTCAACAGCACTGGTACATGCCTCATCAACTGGTGGTGAGGGCTCCTCCCTCTTCTGGCCAAATATCCTGCTCATTCTTTGAGAAAACTCAACAATATTTGAAACCCTTGCATGGCTTAGATGGTTGATCCACCAATTATTTTCTTCACCTTCAAGGTGCAGCGCTGTAACTTCTACACCCTCTCTGTCTACTACAGGATGTAGTAGGAAGAAAGCCTCTAGCTTCTTTACCCAAACCTCTGCTACACAAGTGTGTGATCCATCAAATGTTGACAATAGAAATCTATTACCTCTCATCATCCCAAAGCTGTGGGGTCTTTTCTCTTCCTTCTGCTGAATAAATTGTGGCAAAGATAGAGTCTTCTTGAAGGCTCTAGGTTTAGCTTGGTATTCAGCCCAATACTCACTTATAATTTCAAATTCAAAGTGTTCTTCATGCTTTGTGCCTTCTTTTCTATGAGAATAGGAAGTGCATGGTCCTTCCACTTCTCCTTCTTCATTCTTCTTGACCTCCTTAGAGAGGTTCTCTCTGGATCTGAAAATAGATGAGAGTAAACTCATCTTTTTCATCATCTTGATATTCTTTGGCTAAGACTCACAAGCTGAGCCAGAGATCATGCTTTGATACCACTGTAATGTTCCAAATTAGGAACAACTACACTATTGGGAATATCTCAAGATATTACCAATGTGGAGTTCAACAATTCATAAACATGAGCTGGAAAATAGCAGTGAATGCATTAAAAAAAGAATGCCAGAAGATCTACATAACCATTACATTAGATAATAGCAGCAACAATGTATACAAATGCTTGAGGGAACAATCACTCAAGTAAGGGAATGCCTCCCTCAACAGAACATACACATGATAGATGAAGAAATGATGCTGCATAAAAGAGCCTTGGCCATGACTACGCAGTCTATGAAGGAGAACTGCTGCAGAAAGATGTCAATACATGGATATGACAATATAAAACTCAAATAAAGAAGGGGGAGCAAGATTTCAACCCCTGAAAACATACAATACACAATTCTCAAAGGGATTGGTTGAAATATGCACAAAATAGAAAATCTACAGAAATGTCAGAGTTGCTGGGTAGCTGCAGCAAATCGAAACTGGAAATGGATGTAGATAGATGATGATGCTACAATAGATGGTTGAATTTCATCCAAAGGATCTCTAGAGTGAAAGGCTGATCCTTTCACCTAAGATCTCACCCTATGAACCTGTGGAGAAAGTCTCCACTGCAAACACACTCAGAAATAACGCAGTCTAGAGAAGGGACTACGCTGTTGGTGAAGAGAAATGCTTGGTCTTGATGTTAAAGTCTGCAATAAGCTCCAGGATATCTCCAATCTAATATCTCAAGGGAAAGAGAGGCTCTTCCTCTAAAAATAGCTGATGGAAGTGATGTAGTGAACCCTCCACTACAAGAAAAAAGGACATTGGTGAGGGTCATGCTTGTGACGGACCTTTAAGGTCCGTCACCACCCCCAAAAAAAAAAGTGTGTCTTCCAGAACGCACTTGTTTTTTTTTAAGGTCAAATTTCAACATTTTCTAAAATTATGCTAAAAAAAAATTGTTTGTTGAAAAAAGGATTGAAAAAACACCCCCCCAAAAAAAAGTGTGTCTTCCAGAACGCACTTGTTTTTTTTTTAAGGTCAAATTTCAACATTTTCTAAAATTATGCTAAAAACAAAATTGTTTGTTGAAAAAATGATTGAAAAAACACCCTCAAAACAAAACCAGTTGATGCTGGAATAACAAAAAAAAAATTGTGTCATAATTTTGACACTTGTAACAATGGAATTAAAGACAACATATTAAGACATTTTTTAAAATCGTAAATTTCTAACATTTTTGATAGATGATGTTAAAGATAAACAAATACATGTCTGAAGGGCTTATAATTTCGAACAATTTTCATCCATGTTGTTAAACATAAAATATCTTGACTTTAAACAACCCCAAATTTGTAATTATTGTCAACCATAACCTTAAAGATAAAATTTGGTAGCGCATAAAAACCTTAATGACAAGTTGTAAATCTAAAGTTTTTCAATCTTAAGTGTTCAACATACTTGAACAATGAAATTATGGAGAAATTATAAGACTTAACAATTTAAAAAAAATGAACAAGTAAATGAAAAAATTATCATTGAACAGAAACAAGTAAGAGTAATTTTAATTTTAAAGGATAAAAACTTATCTTTTTTCAAATCTTAGCATAAGACAAATTTAAATATAATTTCAACCAAAACCTAAAAATCAAGCATCAAAACAAATTGTTCTGTTTCAATGACCCATATAATTATTAAAACTTTTAAAAGTATCTTATACCAAATGGTAACAATACATAATATCATGGTAATATCACTACATAATCTAAAAATTCAACATTAGTTTCTATTTTCTATTTTACTTATAATTAAAATATCAACATTGGTACATTGAATATAACATAACTTATTTTTGTAATTCATTGTTACATTGTCGATATTCTAAAGAAATGAATTCTTCATAATTAAAACGTATAATCCAACAAACATAGAAATGTCTCAGAACTTCATGAAAAATGAGATGGAAGTCAAAAATTTTATTTCAAGTTACCATGCAAACATCAATTACATAAAAGTGTCTTAGATAGTTATTCAAAATCAGTCATAGGTTCTGGCACACCATCATAATCTACATCTTCAGATGAATGGCTCGATGCAGATGAAGATGATCCATATTCTTCTCTTTCATCAACTAGTGCTCCATCTGAGTCAACATGCATGCCCACCATTTCAGAGTTCAAAAGTCTTGTAGATCTACGTCTACATTCTGCAGAGTCCCATCTCAACAGGTAATTGTTCTGGTAGCAATTTCTTCAAAATATTTATGGTTTGCAACCGAAGAGTTCCTCTCTTTGTCAAATTTAAGTCATACACAAGTATGTCAACATCCTCCAATTTTAAGACATCTGTGCAGTGACGATTTATATTTGTGCCCTTTCTTTTTCTCTTTCTGCCAATTCTTTTTTCCACTACCATCTCTGGCTTGTACACACCATTGAAAGGGTGGGTACTTGTGGCATACCAATGTACATCAACAGCTGTAATCTCTTCATTTTCATTAATGACCTTTATAACCTTGGCAATCCGGAATAGATAGCCAAGTGGATCTTCATCTGCTAACAATGCTATCATGCAACCCTCCTTAAGATCCTGCACAGAACCCCTGTAAAGGTCTTCCATGGCTTCACGTTGTGCACGTGATCTTCTAGAACCAATATAGATTTCTCTTTCCTCTACCTATGAGAAATTAATAATATCTTGAGGCTGTTGTTGTTCAACATTGTGTGTTTCTTGATGTTCATGTTCATTTGGCATATTTTGTGGCCAAAAAAAAGGAGTCTTCAAAAGCGTATCCTCATTTACTGATCTTGAAATCATATCACTTTGATTACTGAAAAAAGACTCCCACCAAACTGAATCAGCAACATCGAAGTATTCATATGTATCTCCAATACATCTTTTAATTTCCTCTAGACATTAAAAATAATTTATGTCTCTCTTTTGCCTTCGTGCATTATGGAGTTCGGAAACTGACTGTAATAACAATATCTTTGATGAAAACATTGGACGCTCTGGAATGAACTTCAAAAATGCTAAACCTGATGATGGTCCCCATTCTTCAATAGTTGAATACTTCTTGCCCCATATAAGTGTTATCCCATCAATTTTTTGATACGAAATTGATGCTGGAAGCTAATGTCGTTAAGTTGTTCAATGCATTTCTCCTCACCATGTGATCCAAAAATAAACCTTCGCATGTCAATAGTTTCTTCCAACACATGAAAAACAGGCTCTAGAATGTACGATTTCTTAATACATTCAATTAATGATGGCAAGCTCCCAACACCTTTCCTCCTCAATGTTACTGAAAAACGACTAAACATTTGATCAATATGATCATGAGTATGCCCAACAAGAAGGAAACCAACCTTTATCTTTTTAAAAATCCCCAATTCAACGAGCATGTTTAGATACCCAAAAAGAACTTTATTTTTGTTCTCACAACTTGTGTTGTCTAATTGTAAATACAAAACTTCAAGAAGAATCCCAGACCAATGAGTAACCACATCATGGATTATAGTTATGGTCATATTTGCATCATTGTGAATATTTGGAGTTGTGAAGAAAACTCTTGGAAACATCTTCTCATTAAATACCATACAACCAACCAAGTGAAACTAAATGAAATTTTCCTCCTGTAATTTTTTTGGCGTGTGGACAAAATGTGGAAGAAGTGTTTTCTTTTGGTCCATACCATCAATTATCAATCCTAGATATTTATTTGGATGATCATAACACTTCTTTCAATGTTTATACAACTTTTGTCTTTCACTTGTTTGCTGATTGCGATGGTCTTGAAGTTCTTTGACAACGGAATCTGTACATAAAATAAAAGAAACATATGAATAAATATATTTTCATAGTTGATAAGTATCAAATTTTAAAAAACAATGTTTTGAACACATACCTCTTTATGCCCCTTGACATTTATCTCTTTTTTCTTTAAGAGAAGCACATGTGTTGCAAATCCCCATCCTTGTCTTCTTAGGAATACGAACATTGTTGAATTCAGTTTTCCATATCCTTGTAAAATAAGAATATGTAATAAAATTACCAATTCCTTCAACAGCTTCTGCATAATCATTGTATAACATGAATATTTCTCGTCTCGAGAAATTATGTGGAATATGTATTGTGTATTTATTTGGCATACACTCTCCATGATTTGAAAAGAAGTCTTTCATCCATGTCTTAGCAGTATTTGCAAACGGCCCCACCTCCCGTTTATGACGTGCTTCTGAATAATATGTGGGATCCTTTTCCAATCTATCCTGGATTCTTGACAAATGACAATTACCAATTGAATACAACATTTTGAACGCCTTTCTACAAAGCAATACATTCCCAATATGATAATCATAACCTGCTAGTGTAGATTGCATGCAACCCACTAAATATGAATTTTGCATGCTTTTATTTATTGACATATATGTTTTCCTTTTCTCCAAAGCAAAGTTGAAATCCATATTTTTCAAGCAATCCCTTCGACAACATGCACTTGAAATCAAATGAACGACATAACTTTTTGTCGTGAGATATTTTGTCCTCACCCTTGTATAACTGGAATGCTTTGGATTGATATGAAAAGGTCTACTCCTACTCCTAGTTGCAATATTTGCTTGCAACGGCTTCATCATTCCATCATCCTTTGTAAAAGTAGTTTCATCACCATTAGAAAGAATATTATCCCCACTATCATCATCCTCAACATAGTTAAGAAATTCATCAACATCATTGCGTGGAAAATTTTCTTTACCATCATCAGTTGAAGAAAACATTTCACAAGAATCATCGACACTTTTGTAACCCTAACTCAAAAGAAATTCTTCACCATCTTGACCCATGCTTTCAAATTCTTCCCTGGGAGGATTCAATTCTTCATCACCATGAGTGTCTTTGAAATGGTCACTTGGAGAAAATGCAATATTCAGATTTGTGCCTTTAAAATTATCATTTGCAAGAAACTCTTCATCCTCCCCTTCCTCAGTGGCGCTCTCATAATCCTTGGGATTAGGCATAAGTGGAAGATTTGAATTTGTATTCACTAGAATTTCTTCACCCTGCCCCTCCCCTTCCTCACTAAAGCTCTCATAGTCCTTAGGATTGGGAATAAGTGAATGCCTTGAATCTATATTTATTGGAAATTCTTCATCCCCCCCTTCATCGGTGGTTAAATTATAATCGTTATGATTAGGATGAAGTGAAAATTTTAGCTTTGGAAATTCATCCCCGTCTTCATCAGTGGTGCTGGCATAATCCTTAGGATTAGGACGAAGTGGATATTTTGATGCTGCAAATTCTTCATTCCCTTCTTCCTCAGTGGTGCTGACATAATCCTTAGGATTAGGATGAAGTGCATATTTTGACTTTGCAAATTCTTCATTCCCCTCTTCATCTGTGGTGCTGACATAATCCTTAGGATTAAGACGAAGTGGAAATTCTGACTCTGGAATTTTTTCGTCCCCCTCTTCATCGGTGGTGCTTGCATAATCCTTAGGATTAGGACGGAGTGGAAATTTTGACGCTGTAAATTTTTCATTTCCCTCTTCATCAGTGGTGTTGGCATAATCCTTAGGATTGGGACGAAGTGGATGTTTTGACTCTGAAACATTATCATTCCCCTCTTCATCGGTGGTGCTCGCATAATCCTTACGATTAGGACGAATTTGATATTTTGACTCTAGAAATTTTACATCCCCCTTTTCATCAGTGTTGCTGGCATACTCCTCGGGATTACGACAGAGTGGATATTTTGAATCTACAGATTCTTCATTCCCCTCTTCATTTGTTGTTCTCATATAATCCTTAGGATTAAGCTGAAGTGGATATTCTTCATCTCCCTCTTCATCAATGGTGTCCTCATAATCCTTGGGATTAGGACGAAGTGAAACTTTTGACTCTGGAATTTTTTCATCATGCCCTTCATCATTGTTGCTTTCATAATCCTTAGGATTAAGAGTAAGTGGTATAACTGGCGCTCGATTTACAGAAATTTCATTTTGCTGCACCTCATCAATTTTGTTTTCATCATCTTTAGGATAACGACCAAGTCGATTTTTTGACTCTCTATTCATCGTGAATGAACTCCCGTTATATTCATCACTCTGAATAGAGTTGTTGCGTGACGAAGATGTTGATGTTCTAGAAAGAAAAACTTCGCTATCAGAAGAAACCATGGCTTTCAACAAGAATAGGTTGAATGATACAAATTCCTCTCCCACTTACAATATATAGCTTAAAGACTGAAAATTTCCCTCCAAAATTTCCCTCCAAAAAAATTCGCGAAAAAATTTCCCTCCAAAAAATTTCGCAAAAAACTTTCCCTCCAAAATTTTCATTTCATATATTTGGTACAAATATTAATCAAAAAATGTATTTAACATTTTTTTTAATAAACTATTTATGTTGAAATATTTTACCGATATTTATATTCAAAATATCCACAAAATATTTCTATCATGGATGCCTTCCAAACTAAAATAATGTTTTTATTTGAATGATTTAACATTGACTATATGTAAGTATTAACTATAATATTACTATAATACCTACATGCAAATATTAACTATTTTAACTATAATTAACTACATGTACATATTTTAGATTTTAAAATTTAATCCCATGATTTTAAACATTGATTACATATAAATAGTAACTATGATAACTAAATGCAAATATTAACTATTTTATCTATAATATTAAATATAATTAACTACATGTAAGTATTTCATATTTTAATTTTTAATCTGAGATTATATTTGAATTATTCAACATTCAGTACATGTAAATATTAAATAAAATATTAATTATGATAACTACATGCAAATAATAAGTATTTTAACTATAATATGAACTATAATAAACTAAATCTAAATATTTTAAATTTGAAATTTTAATCCCACATTCGTTAAACAGTAAACCAATCAGACAATATACGCTATTTAAAAGGAATGATTCTTTTTATTCATCACATCACATCAAGTTTTCTGGTATTTGTTAGAGAAAATTTCTGGAGGTGTTGCGTTGGCATTGGTAACTTCGTGGAGGCATTGCATTGGCATTGGAAGCGTTGTGTCACTATTGGTAATTTTGTGGAGGTGTTGCATTGGCATTGGTAACTTCGTGAAGGCATTGCATTGGCATTGGAGGCATTGTGTTGCTATTCGTAATTTTGTTGAGGCGTTGTGTTGGCATTGGTGATAGCAGCTTTTTCCATTTTAAAGGTTAGTTTTCCTTCTATTCTGTCAATTTAAAGACGATTTTGGGGAAAATATGTTTTTCAATAGTTTTTTTGTGTCCAAAAACTATTTTTTTAAGGTATTTAGGTTCAAAAACCTTAATTTTTTTATATTTTTTTAGTGAAGAAAATGCAAAAAAAATTAATTTTTTAGGGTTTTAAGGACATAAATTTAGATTTTCTTTTTTTCTTTTTTAAGACTTATAGGTTCATCTAGACAGAAAAATCCATAAAACGGCCATGCACATTAAAAAAAAAGTAATATTATAACATTTTTATTTGTTTTTTTTTTTATCATAAATATATCAGTGATTTTATTATTTAAATTTATTTATTTTTTGAGAATTTTTTTATTTTATATTCTATTTTATTTTATTTTTTTAATTTTAATTCTTAGTTTTATTCTTTTTAATTTTAAATCTTTAATTTTTTTTTTCTTTATTGTTTTGTTATATATATATATATATATATATATATTGTATTGCGTTGAATTTTTTTTATTTTTTTTTAATTATATTATATTTTTATATTAAAACAAATGTTATTTTTATTTATTATATTGTTTTTTTTTAATTATATAATGTTTAGAAACAAGACATAATTGTGATTTGATAAATTGTTTTTTTTTAATATTTGTTATATTTTGATATTTTTAACATTTTTTTTTATTATTAAATAATATTTTAATAATTATATTATATAAAAAAAAAATTATAAATCGAAATTAAAAATAAAAATAAAAATTAAAAAACAAAATAAAAATTTAAAAAAAAAAAATTAAAAAATATTAAAAAAATTAATCGCCGCCATGGGTGCGGCCCAGCCGGCCTCATGGCCCCTGCTGGGCGGAGGGCTGTGAGGCCGGCTGGGCCACCCTTGTGGTGCCGCCCGGCTGGCCCCCAGCGCCCAGCGGGCTGTGCGCGCAAACCGCACCCGCTGAGCGCGGGGGGCCGACCGGGCGGCGCCACGAGGGTGGCCCAGCCGGCTTCACGGCCCCCGCTGGGTGGAGGGTCGATTCCCAGAATCGGCCCTCTGCCCAACGGGGCCGTGAGGCCGGTTGGGCCGCCCCCGTGGCGCCGCCCGATCGGCCTCCCGTGGCCACGGGCAAACGATTAATTTTTTTAATTTTTTTAAATTTTTTATTTTTTATTTTTTATTTTTTTAATTTTTTATTTTTAATTTGTTTTAATAAAACATTTTTTAATTTTGGTTTTTTTTTTTAATTTTTATTTTTATTTTTTTAATTTTTAAATTTTTTTTTTTTTAATAATTTGTTTTAATAAAACATTTTTTAATTTTGGTTTTTTTTATTTATTTTGTTTTTAATTTTTAAATTTTTTTTTTTTTTAATAATTTGTTTTAATAAAACAATTAAAAATTTATTGAAACATTGTTATATATAAAAATAATAATAAAAAATGTTATATAATATAATAAGAATATTGTTAAATAATAATTGTTAAAAATCTCAAAATATAACCCCTCTCTCTCTCTCTATATATATATATAAAACAACAATTATGTTTTGTTTTTAAACATTATATAATTTAAAAAAAAATACAATATAATAAATTAATAAAAAAAAAATTATATAACAATACAATTAAAAAAATAAAAATATATATAATATTATAACATTTGTTATAGATAATTAGTAATTTTTTTGTTTTTTTTTTAAATATTAAACAAAAACTGAAGTTTGAAAATACTAGTTTATTTTTTTTTAATTATTTTATACAATTTAAACACATTTTTAAATTTTTTATAAAATGTATTCAAAACATATTATATAGATATATATACATATGATTTATAATATTTTGTTTTTAAATGAAAAATTTTATAGTTAATTTTACTGCTTTAATTTCAAACTATTTAGTTTTAGAAATAAATTTTGTTTACTAAATTTATTTTATCCGCAATATTTTTCCACTAACTAATATATATATATATATATCAAGAAAATGACATAAAAAAATATTTCTGTGAATGTTTCTGCACCTAGGGCAGCAGCTCCCAAATCTACGGCAGCAGCTCCCAAATCTGCAGCTGCAGCTCGACGCACTATGGATACAACTCCCAAATCTAAAGTTGCAGTTGGGCGCACTATGGACACTGTTGGACGCAATAAGGATATTGTTGCACACACTAATAAAAGTCAAGCAAGTGGGGCACCAGGTTCATTAAAGCTTATTTCTGATTGGAAGAATGCCGAGGAAATAGATAAAACCGATTTCTCATGGTATCTTGAAGACAGTGAAACGGAGGTTGATATACACATCTATCTGATTTGTGGTATGATTGACTTAAATGAGCCATATGATGTGATGGGCAGAGTACGAGACATATGTATGGTCCCAAATACAAACACTATTTATGTTCTTGCAAGGAAGGCTCAGAAACATGAGAAGGTTAGATATCGTCTATCAATCGTCAAGTATGACACGGATGAAATAACTTCAAAATTTTCTGAAGAAATAGCAAGCAACATTGCAAATAACATTGTAAGTATGCTTATTTTTATTTCCTCTATGCATTATTGTAAGGATGATTCAATTTTTTATAAATTATTGATCATTGACATGTTTTATTTTGTTTCATAGGATTTTTTTCCGGGTCTTTCAAACATGTTTGATGGTATTTATATGTTGGTGCCAAATGTTATGGATGTGATCAAAACTTTCCACAAAGACAAAGCAGAGGAAAGGAGATTGAAGCAAAGAGAAATAGCTCGTGACACTGCAATAGTACAAAGAGGGGATCAACCAAGAGTCACTAAGGTGGGTCAATTTAGTAAACTTAAACATGTTTCTTTTGAAGGTGTCGAACATGAAACAAAAAATTATGATAGAATTAGTGAGGAGGAGATGAGAACTATTGTGCAAAAGGAGAAAACAGATCAGACACCAAAAAGAAAAATTGCCAAAGATGTCTCTTTTGTACCTCATGAAGGAGAGCTTGTTTATAAAAAAACTAATATGTTATCCAATAAGACTAGGAAAACAAATATTGGTGAACCTGTAAAGGTCGTGAGCAGCAGTGAAGAACAAATTGAAAGCTCTTACGGAAGCAGAGAAATCATAACACCAGGTGCTGAGTTAGAGGATGGCATTATTAAAAAAAAACAAAATGCTATTCGACAAGAGTTGAGGAAGAATAAATTAATTCTTGGTGGGCAAACATTTGAGCTTAATGTTAACCAATTTTATGGCCCAGATGAAGGACAATCTCAATATCAAATTAGAAAGGCCCATCACCTACATGTACATAATCTGAAAACATTGTTCAGGTTCAATCCATATGCGCATGTGGTGGATTATGTGATTCTTGTCGATCCATGTCAGGTTCCCAACAAACAAACATTTGACAAGACAAAATGTTTTGATTATAAATATTATGTAATTGGAGGGAACCATTCAATAGAGGCTAAGAGACAATTGATTGCAGAATATCCCAATAACTATCTTTTTCAAACAGTGAAATGCATCATTTATGCTGGCTTAACAGAAATGGAATCAAAGTTATTGGCATGGGATCAGAATGCAGATAATGAGTACAAAATGAAAATTAATTTCATCCAAAGGGTCAGATTTATTCATAATGAATTCATAGAAAAATGTCGTGGGGATAAGACACAAGTTAGTGTAGCATTTCGAAAGGAATGTTTAATGGAAACAGGTTATCAAATTGATGAAAAAAAAAACAAAAGATGGAAAATTGAATACAAATCTCTTCAGAGGCACATATAACATTTTTCAGTTGGCATTTAGAACTGGGGAGGTATGGGATTTGATTGATGAGATTTTTGATCGGTGGGAGAATATTTCCATAAAAAATCAGAAGGTTAGAAAGAGTAAACCCATAATATGTACCAACAGTAAGGGGGGTCCTGAAATGAAGCAGCTTCGAGAGGATATGACTATTACACCTTGGAGAACAATGCAAGGTGTGAAGGATGATAAATTAGTCAAATCAGTATTAGCCCGTGTGAAGTCAGGTGAATTATCAATGGAAGAAATGTGTGCAGAATTTCAAAAGTAAGTTTCTTGAATTATTTCTTTCATTATAATTTTATTTTAAATAAAACATAATGATGTTGGTAGAATTTGTTATACATGTCAATATATTAACGTTTTTAACTTGATTTATTCAGTCAGAAAATTTTTATGAAAATACAAGAACACATGGTTAGAATGTTGAATGAAGGCAGTTGGGATGATGTTGTACGCAACTACCCAGAAGCAAGTTCTACATCAACATTAAAAGAGTTTTATATTGCATTCAATAAGGTATGTTGATTTATAAATTTATTTTATTCATATTTTAACTATTTTTATTTTATTACTTATACATATCTATATATATATTTTTATGTCATTAAAGATGTCGAAGAAGGATGGAAATGGAGTACCAGATACTTTCAAAAGATTTATTGAAAAAATTAAGATGGAGAACATGAGAAGGAAGCGTCTTATGAATGTTGAACTAGATCCTACTCTTAATCATTACATTTGGAATGGGCTCGACAGTGTTCAATATCAAATAATACAAGGTGACTGTGAAGACATTGCATCACTAATACCTAAAAGGGAATATGGCCTAGTTATTGCAGATATTCCTCATGGTTTCAATTTCCCGGACATTGAATATGATAGAGAACCATATACTTATCAAGCTTTTAGTAAAGTGGTTACGGGTTTTCAAGAAGTGACAACATCACCACTTTGGCGATTTGTGACATTTCATTCAGACACACAGTTTCCAATGTTATTAACAAGCTTCAAGGGTAAATCAAACTCAAGGATGCAACTTACATGGTAAGATTTTGAAATTGTATGTTTGATTCCTCCTAAAAAAATTTATTCATGTAAAATTTAATTGAACTTTTACTATGTTATGTTACAGGCAAAAGTCAAATATTGTTTCTTCCGAAGATCAGCCTATTATAAATGATTGTGAGTTCATCCATGTTGAATGTTGGACAAAAGAGGATAGCTATAAGCATATTATTATGAATCCAGTAGATGGGAAGAGTCATAGTCAAGTATTGGTTTATGATGCAGTGGTAAGAAAACTAACATATGAGGATAAAGATGCAAAAGGAGATATAGTTAACATTTATCAAAAACCACAAGCATTGATTAACTATCTTATAGATCTATGTTCAAATGAAGGAGAATAGGTTTTGGATTTATTCTCAGGTTCAGGTAAGTTTTATTATACAAATTTAAATTTAAATATTGTCTTTTTTACTTTTTATGTCTCCATACTAATTTTCTTACTTTTTTTTTTGTGCTTGATGATTAGGTACAACACTAGCATGTTGCCTACTAAAAGGAAGAAATTGCATTGCCATTGAGAAAGACCCAGTTCAATGCAAATTTATTCAACAAAGAATTAACGCTTTTAAATTCCTTCCAGATGCGAAGCAAGAAGTTGGTTTGAGGAAAGGAGATTTTAATGAATCACGTGTGGCAAAAAAAGCAAAGGAACCTCAACCACCATTATATGGAATGATTGGAAAGGGACACTTTGGAAGATTTGCTGACATTAAAGATCCATTAGAAGACGTCGATGATCAAAATGAAGAAGAAAATGCTGCGGAAGAAGCCATCAATGTTGTTCTAGATGATGTTGAAGATGTATTAGTTGATATTGTTGATGATGTTTAAGTTATGCTTGCAAACAAAGCTTATTTTTTAGAACTATTAATCAGCTTTACTTGTAATGTTTAGACTTTGATATTTTATGAGAACAACCCCTTTTTTTTGCAAAAAACATGTGATTGCTATTATTTTTTGACACAAAATTCAATAAAAATGTTGTTTTCTTAAGTTTTTTTGTTAAAATTCTCCCAAAAAATTAGTTTATTTAACATGTTTTTTTCAACAAAAACTCTGTAAAAGTGTATTTTTTGCATTGTATTTATATAGAAAAATTGTATTTTTTTGTCATATGGTTCAAAATATTGGTTTTTTAGCGATAATTTTTTGATGTGCATTGAAAAATTATTTAACAATGCATAAACATGTAGAAAATATAAACTTTATAATATTGACCTTTTTTCCATCTTTTATGTATGTGAAAAAGTAAAGATATCATTACAAGTTTTTATTTAAAAAAAAAAAAAAAATTATTTTTAAAACAAAAGTACATAAATGCACTTAAAAATGAACATCTCACAGAAGAAGAAGACATTAAAAAATTTATAGTGTCAAAATCAATCCTATAAAAAAAACGTTGGTGATGATACACCACCACTATTCAAAATCGACATAAAAAACACCACTTTAAAAAAAAAAAATTCATTAAAAAAAAAAAACAAAATGAAAAAAAATTAAAGTGCCAAAAACATGCTCAAAATTTTTTTTCTTGATTCTGCATCGCCACTTTTTCAAAATCAGGTGTTTTTCTTGATATTTCAAAAAGTAGGTAACATTGAGGTTACCTATTTCATCGGTAACATTGTTCGGAGTAGCAGCAACACTCAACTCAAAGAAATGTGAGAGAAATCCATAGCCTTCTCATTAAATAATAGTAGCAACAATAGAATACAAGATCTTAAGGAAAATGATACTCAAGAAAAATAATGCTCAGACTCAAGAGACAAGTACATGAATCATAACAAAACCACTTCTACATATGCATGCTCAAGCTATGATAGCGCAATCCATGAAGGGAAATTGCTGCATAATAGTGTCAATACACAAATATGTCAATATGTGGCTCAAATACAATAGGGGGAGCAAGATCTCAACCCCTGGAAACAATAATGCACAATCCCTAGAAGGATTGGTTGCAAAACATACAAAATGGCAATTCTACAGAAATGCCAGAGTTGCTGGGTAGCTGCAGCAACTTAGAAATAGAACTGGATGGAGATGGTTGTAGATGATGCCCAAATTGAATGTGCCTCCTCCAATGGATATTTAGGATGAAAGGTTGATCCCTTCACCAAAGAT